>OY759267.1:25451789-25876789 GCA_963662155.1 Lamellibrachia columna
ATATATATATATATATATATATAATTCAGTTAGATACACCTTACATTACAATTATGCTATCATTGTTACTTTTACTACAAAATAATCACAACACACAAAAAGAGCGAGACAGCTTTGGTTACCTGGGTGGAGCAATGTGCGGGTACGAAAGCTCGGAGACGGCAGATCGCAGGAAAATACAAGCGGGAGAGAATGGGTGAAACAAATTGGAAGGGGTTATGGGAGAGATATAAATATATCGATAGTTCAAAAGAAAGATGCTTAGTTCTTGCGTCACACCAGCCTACCTATATAATATAGAAACCATTGCGATGACGGAAACACAACTAGAGAAAATCCAAGGTTGCGAAAATAACTGAGTGAGAAGAATTGCGGGAGTAAAAAGAGTGGAAAAGCGACAAATGGAGGATCTGATGGAGGAAGTTGGTATGAACGAGATTGTCAGAAGGAAGCTGGCGAGGAGTCGTGCAAAGGGTAGTAGGAGAAGAGGAAGACCGCAACTGAGACGGGAAGACTGTGTGAAGAGAGATTTGGCGGGATTGGGAGAGGAGTTGAGAACGGGTGATATTGGGAGTGTAGACGGGTGGTGAAGATAGCAGTGAAACAGATAGAGAAGAAAAAACTCCAGAATCAGTATAGATGTCAGCCTCACCCCGGACTTCACTTTACGTGTACCTAGAGTATCAACAAGTTGTGAATAAACGGAAAAGGGCAGCATTCTTGTTGTCCGTTAAACATAAAATGTCGAAGATTTCAATCTCCGGGAGAGAGATATATTGGCTGTCAAAATGAAGGAGACTCCGTACGAATGACAGAGAGTTGACACGAATGTACTTGGGGCGTCGAAGTTAGGCACAATTTATTTGATGAACAATTGATGGTTTGTTTGAGCGACCCTGACGAACCATGTCCTAAACTACGACCTTTGACACTGTGCTTTTGTGTCAGGCGCGGTTCGTTGATTTAGCAAAGTGTTCGTTGCCAATGTTATTTGTGGGGAATTCAATCAAGTTTGCACTGTGTGACATTGCAGCTTTGTAAAAACAATTGTGGCCATAGACGCCTTACGTAGAAATGCTTAAAAGATAGGTGAATAGATTCGTACACTGAGCTAATTATTAGGAGTGTTAATAGGAGTGCTAATAATCGCCACAATAGATATGACCTGACAAAGTGAGGTTATGCAAGCATGCTTAGAAATATATCGCTCTACCAAAGAAGGACTTGAAATTCACGAAATATTGTTTAGTTCCATCTAAAAATCGTTAATTACCATTAAAACATTATTGTGTACTCATAAAATAAGCAACATGTTACTAAATATTTAACCAAGACAGCGAAACACTATGACATTGCCACGAAGCAGAGTACGAATTAGGATGCTGCGCCCTCGTTGATGAATCAAACGTGTCTTCCTAATATGATCACAGCAACAGTTTTGGACGTGTGATAGAATTGTGTCGTTACCACTCGCGTAATGACTAAATGAAATCCGGACCAAGTTATCAAGTGTGATTAGCAATACATATTGACAATGTAGCCAAGGTAACATGTGTTGGCGAATGAACAGGTACACAACGATTACCAGCAGCTCCACAACGACGACCAGCAGCCCAACAACTATGACCAGCAGCCCCACAACGATGACCAGTAGCCCCACAACAATGACCAGCAGCTCCACAACTATGACCAGCAGCCCCACCACTACGAGCACCAGCTCCATCGGCAACGACGGCGAGGCCAGCACCACCGCCACGAGGAGCAATTCCAGAAACAGCACCAGTAAGAAAGAAAGTGACGCCAGCACCGACAGTACCACCAACAGTGATTCGGGTATGTAATATACATATGTACCAATGAACACTACCAGAGCCTGTACAGCCGGCCTCAAATAAGTCAATTTATAAGTTTTCTAAGTTTATTTGCCATCAACTGAACGTGGGCAGCCATGCTGCAGTGAACTTTTTTGAGTTCATATGTTTTTATTTTCTTATTTTGCCAATAGTTGATTGTTGTTGCTGAAACAACTGTTGGTGCTACCTTAATAGTTATAGCATACGAACAGCTATTTTGACTATTTCAGTCTTTACGTGCTACTCTTGCGGCAACTTCAGGAACATTAAAAACGAAGAATGCAAAACGTACACGAACGTGACGGCAGAATGTCCGCAGAGCGAATGCTGGGTGAGCTAGAGGAGTTCGACGTCGATACTTGGCAAGTGGTGACACGCATATCGACCAAATATGTTGACCTTGTTAATATGAACACGACACATTTCTTTTCCTCTAAGGAAATCTACACTATTTATTAAATGTATGATTTCGAGACAGCGATTGCTGCTATATTCCACCCAACGCTGCGGTGTAACATATCCGTTAGGTAGCTGTTTTGTCAGACTGTTATACTGCAATTATGATATTAACAGTTTAACAGTTTTACATATTTAATCAATGCGTATGATCTATCAATGGAGTGTTATGCATTTATATATGTGGGTAAAATATTTACTCCATATGCGCGTGGTATTCGTCCAGACACATGATAGTTAGTTTTGTCAGAAGTGCATGCCAGTGTCTACACATCAATAATGTCACCGAATAAGCGAATCTCAACATATTCGAATCTACCGGAACGAGACGGACGGGACAGTCACGTACGCCAGAGGCTGCAGGTCCACTGATAGAAACCTGGCTGACTTCAAGTGCAGTGATTACACGACCGAAGTCTGCATTGCAGTCAGCTCCACTAAGGTACGTTACTTGTCCCTCTGTTTAGCAAGCGGTGGTATGTTTGGTGTCACGTTTCCAGAATTGTGTGGCGACGTGAGGATGGTCTTCTTCTGCTGATGTGGAAGTTCGCGTGTGTTCAAGTAGACGTAATACTGATAGCACATGTTTAGTGTTAGCTATATCTAACTGAATTCAATATATATATATATATATATATATATATATATATATATATATATATACATATATATATATATATACATACATATATATATATATATATATATATATATATATATATATATATATATATATATATATATATATATATATATATATATATATATATATATATATATGTATGTATATATATATGATATAGATATATCTTAAATGAAAATAATTATATCACTATTACGCGTACTTATATTTTTATTCTTTAGAAGCATCTTCAATATGTTAGGAACTATTTTCAAAATAGTTTATAAATATATGTAAATATTTGGATCTATATCCAAATAACGACCTACTGCACCTATGGCCATGTACTCTGTTGTCTGCCTGTGTTGTAGTTGTGTTCACAATGCTGCACGTCAAACAAGTGTAACACGGGAGTCCTGACGGGCAGCAGGAGCAGCGCCTCGACCTCCTTCAGCCGTCTCTTCCTCGCAGTCGCAGCCGCTGCATTCGTCGTCTCGCTCACCGAGTAGGCAGCGCCATCTGTCGTTTCCGTCTGTTCCGTTTCCGTCCGTTCCGTTTCCGTCCGTTCCGTTTCCGTCCGTTCCGTTTGCGTGTAGGAACTGATGAGGATGTATTGATTGCTAAAATGGAACATTGCGCCTGTTGGATAAATATCCTGATGTATTGCTTTTGATATGTGAATTGTGTATGCATGTATACGCACGCACGCACGCACGCACGCACGCACGCACATACGCATCATTATGAAAATGCCACGAAGTAGAGAATATTATCCCCAAATCAAAGGGGTCATGGCCCAATGACCCAATCCCTCAATACGTATTAAAATGTGACGTTTGGAGATTATATGTATGTCATTTTGGAGTGCCTCTGTTCAATGGTACCCACTTCATAAGAAACGCAACATTTCGATATTGGCTCGGGATTCGGAACCTCCAGATTTCGAGGGGAACAACAAATAACGACCTACTGCACCTATGGCCATGCACTCTGTTGTCTACCTGTGTTGTAGCTGTGTTCACAATGCTGCATGTCGAACAAGTGTAACACGGCGTGCTGGTCGTCTGTGGTGGTAGACAATACACGACGGTGTTTTAAATTGGACTCATTCAAAGTAGACAAATGCACAACAATGAATCTATCAATCTTGTAAAACGAAACTATTGCAACGTATGGCGACAAAAGTTGCCAAGGCCAGGCGCCTAGATAGCCGTATGCATGTACGTAAACACATATTTTTAAATTCCAACCTGCCCCCAGAAATTGAATGGTCCATTCCTAATCTGACTGGCATCCATCGTGGAGTGCAAACTCGAATCATACAGTTGATATGGCCTACCCGGCGCCATCTATAGCGTTAATTTATCTATTGTGCATGCTAGTAAAGAGCCACTAGTATGAGGGACACAGTCCAGCACAGATCGCCTTCTCCTTAAACTACTCAGCCAGGAGACTGCGAGTTTTACAGGCAGAGCTTGAGCTAGACAAGAAACGCCAAATTTCGACACTAGCTCGGGACGCGCGAGGCGCGCAACAAAGAACCGGCTGGTCGTCTGTAGGGGTAGACAATAAACGACGGTGTTTTAGGTTGGACTCATTCAACGAGGACACTGCCAAATGCATTGCAGTGAACCTATCTTGTAAAACGAAACTCTTGCAACGTATGGCGATATATAGGTACCCTTGCTAAACAGACTCGTGCATATAATCTTAGTGTAGTGCAATATTAAATAGGATGATACCATAGACATAAATAGAACACCCGTTAGTAAAACAAGACCGCTGAGCTCTTATCAGTTGACACACGATAAAGTGATGCCGGCATGGACCAGTGACATTCATGCTGCTGCACGGCAAGAACCCACTGGAGGCCCAGTGTGTATACTGTACAGCACCCAGTCTTCATCATATATCTATAGATATACAGTACTAATAAGAGATTATTACTACATAGTTATATATACCTAATACCTTATTACGTGCACAATCTATCCATGCACCTTGTATATCAAATATCATAACATATTAACTATAACAGTAGCACCACTATGCATAATCGAAACTGAACTTTCTGTAGTGCTCTATACATGTATTAGCTAAAGACTGCAAGTGGTAAAAAATCTCATTAAGCCCTGTTGGACATTCTTCTCTGAGGTCCCAAAAATATTCTTTTCCCATCTTCCAACACATTCCCGAGCTGCTCCATCACAGCCATTTCCACCTGCAGATCAAGATCTTTCTCGAATGTTATCTTGCCAACTTGCCCAAGGACACGCCTCATGTAAAGAAATGTGCTCTCTCATTTAAGCTGTCAATTGTTTTAGTAGACAATCTTTCACATGGTTTGTCAAACAAGTGCATAGAATGCAACGATAGTGGTTCATACAACGAAGAAAAGGCAAACGACGACCAAAAAGGGGAGAGCCTCATTAAATGCAGATGACTTAATAAAAAAAAATCTTATTAATGAGCTGACATCTAGTAGAGTTTTAAAAAAGAGTTATTATTACACATTATTTATAAACCTGAATCCTACCCCTATAACATTTTATGTTGCACCCAATCAATGTGAATGTTGGGAAACACTTAATGTACGCTCCCCCAAGAAAAACAAACGTATCTGTATTATATTGATATTTCAGAACATTCTCGACACTGTTACATTCATTCACATATACACTAACACAGCACAAACATTTGCGACATAAATTACCTGAAAATAACGAGATGTTAGATCCTGTCTTCTGTCGATTCGTACAGCTGTAAGCCATGCAGGAAATAACCATATTCGTTGTCCCACAACTTTCTCCAGCAAGCCTCCAAAATGTTTGTCTGAGAGTTTTACACTAATGCACGATGCTCACTCCAGTATGAACAACCCAACTGCCCACACTTATAACACAACTGCTGGGACCACCCTCACCCAAATTATTTATCAGTCTGGTGGCCATGCCCCATTAAGAACAAACGACAATGACAAATCTTCAAGTTAATTGGTTCCTGATGTCATCATCACTGCCTACTAGCCCGATAAGTTTGTACTTCTCTGGTAACCACCTCATCTTCATTGCTTTTGTTTCCCTTATATTGTACATGATGATGGTGAGGAGGAAATACATTAACTTACTTACTCACTTACTTACTTACATATGTTAGACAACTATTTGTAACATGCTATGTTCACACTATAAACAGTACTACCCTATAAGTCATGCAGTGGATGCAACTGTTTCTGCCGTGCAATGAAATGCCGGCCAGTGGTCCACGACCGCTTCACTGCAGTGAGCTGGCTTATCGCTCTTGTTTATAGGGGGGTGATTAATGATGTAACTCTATGGATGATACATAATAACGATCGGTTCTGAACAATACGTTTAGAAATGGAATCAGGGGTTATCCGGTTACATCTGTGTATGCGTGCGTGCGTGCGTGCGTGCGTGCGTGCGTGCGTGCGTGCGTGCGTGCGTGCGTGCGTGCTTTCGTGCGAGCGAGCGAGCGTGCGTGCGTGCGTGCGTGCGTGCGTGCGTGCGTGCGTGCGTGCGTGCGTGCGTGCGTGCGTGCGTGCGTGCGTGCGTGCGTGCGTGCGTGCGTGCGTGCGTGCGTGCGTGCGTGCGTGCGTGCGTGCGTGCGTGCGTGCGTGCGTGCGTGCGTGCGTGCGTGCGTGCGTGCGTGCGTGCGTGCGTGCGTGCGTGCGTGCGTGCGTGCGTGCGTGCGTGCGTGCGTGCGTGCGTGCGTGCGTGCGTTCGAAAACGTATGAAAATTCCACGGGGCAGAGTATGAATTTTGCTGCTGTGCCCTCGTTGATTATCCAAGAGTTACTTCCTAATGTGATTTCTGGAACAGTGTTGGATGTGTCATACGTTTGCGTCGTTACCACTCCTGCAATAGCTAAATGAAATCCGGGCCAAATCATGACGTAGGATTAACAATACGTATTGTCAGTGTAACCATGCTCGCCACACGTTGCAAAGAGTCACGTTTTACAAGATTGATAGGTTCACTGTAGTGCATTTGGCAGTGTTTACTTTGAATGAGTCCAATTTAAGACACCGTCGTTTATTGTCTACCACTACAGAAGACTAGACCGCCTCGAAATCAGGAGGTTCCAGGTTGAATGCCGAGCCAGTGTCGAAATCTGGCGTTTCTTATGTAGTGGTAACATTTAACAGAGGCTCTTCAAAATGGCATAAATAAAGCCTCCCTACGTTGCATGTATAAAATAAGAGATCGTCTCAAAAATATAAGGGGTAGTATATATATATATATATATATATATATATATATATATATAGGGGTCGACTCAAAAATATATAAGGGGCCGTCTCAAAAAATAATAAGAGATCGTCTCAAAAATATAAGGGTTAGTCTAAAAAAGTTAAGGGATCGTCTCAAAAAATAAAAAAGTCATCTCAAAATTGTAAGGAGTTGTCTCAAAAAACGAACAAACAGCATTGAACGTGTATACGTATTTTTATTGTATTTCTCCCAATACCCTTAACTGTAACTCTAACTGTGATTCTCACTATACTCCTTAACTGCACCACTAAGTGTAACTCACATCATACCCTTAAATATACCATTAACTGTAATTCTCACAATACCTTCAGCTGTACCCTTAACTGTAATGCTCACCGCCCTTAACTGTAATTATCACCATACCCTTAACTCGTTGAACCCTTGACGGTATTTCTCACCTTACCCTTAACTGTAATTCTAACCATATATGTAAATTTACCTTTAACTGTAATTCTCACCACATTCTTAACTGTGCCCCTAACTGTAATTCTCACCATACCTACAAATGTACTCTTATCTGTATTTCTCACTACACCCCATTACACAGTTATAATATATAGTCACTACACCCTCAGTACACAGCTTAAATACAAAATAGTCACTGTATCCGCATATCACAGCTAGAATACATAGTCGCTGCACACCCTGTACACAGTTGTAATACATATTCATTGCACCCCTATTACACAGCTAGAATAGATATTCACTACACCCCCAGTACACATTCACTGCACTCCCAATACACTGCTAGAATACACATACACTGCACTCCCAGTACATTACTATAATATAATACACTGCTATTCATGTTTCGAAGGACACCGGATCCAAACAATGCTGTGTCATTGGTCGTCTATTCGACACAGTGGCATACGGCATTTGCTTTGAGGTAATCGGTACAAATGTTGCAGCCCACTTCCACCGGATCAGACAACGGAAGTTTGGTCGGCGCGGAGCATTTCGGGAAATGTAGGAACTACGAATGAGAGTCAGTGATTGGCCTAGGATATAACCATAGCGATGTCACTAGTTTAGCTCGTATATATTATCTACACCGCTTAACCGATGCCAACTGTAACGTTTCTTGTGTGAAACAATCAATACAACATATTTTTGGTTTCCAATTTATTTTATTTTTCACGAACGCTACATCGAATAATAATAAAAGTCACCGCCAGCAATCAGTAAATCATTTTCTTTAAATAAAAACAATAGCCGATTTTAAACATTACTTACTTACTTACTTACAGCAATTGAAGAGAGATATATTGGCTGTCAAAATGAAGGAGACTCCGTACGAATGACAGAGAGTTGACACGAATGTACTTGGGGCGTCGAAGTTAGACACAATTTATTTGATGAACAATTAATGGTTTGTTTGACCGACCCTGACGAACCTTGCTTGATTATTATAAAATCATGTCCTGAACTACCACCTATGATACTGTGCTTTTGTGTCAAGCGCGGTTCGTTGATTTAGCAAAGTGTTCGTTGCCAATGTTATTGTGGGGAATTCAATCAAGTTTGCACTATGTGACATTGCAGCTTTGAAAAAACAATTGTGGCCATAGACGCCTTACGTAGAAATGCTTAAAAGATAGGTGAATAGATTCGTACACTGAGCTAATTATTAGGAGTGTTAATAGGAGTGCTAATAATCGCCACAATAGATATGACCTGACAAAGTGAGGTTATGCAAGCATGCTTAGAAATATATCGCTCTACCAAAGAAGGACTTGAAATTCACGAAATATTGTTTAGTTCCATCTAAAAATCGTTAATTACCATTAAAACAGTATTGTGTACTCATAAAACAAGCAACATGTTACTAAATATTTAACCAAGACAGCGAAACACTATGACATTGCCACGAAGCAGAGTACGAATTAGGATGCTGCGCCCTCGTTGATAAATCAAATGTGTCTTCCTAATATGATCACAGCAACAGTTTTGGACGTGTGATAGAATTGTGTCGTTACCACTCGCGTAATGACTAAATGAAATCCGGACCAAGTTATCAAGTGTGATTAGCAATACATATTGACAATGTAGCCAAGGTGACATGTGTTGGCGAATGAACAGGTACACAACGATTACCAGCAGCTCCACAACGACGACCAGCAGCCCAACAACTATGACCAGCAGCCCCACAACGATGACCAGTAGCCCCACAACAATGACCAGCAGGCTCACAACTATGACCAGCAGCCCCACCACCACGAGCACCAGCTCCATCGGCATCGACGGCGAGGCCAGCACCACCGCCACGAGGAGCAATTCCAGAAACGGCACCAGTAAGAAAGAAAGTGACGCCAGCACCGACAGTACCACCAACAGTGATTCGGGTATGTAATATACATGTGTACCAATGAACACTACCAGAGCCTGTACAGTCGGCCTAAAATAAGTCAATTTATAAGTTTTCTAAGTTTCTTTGCCATCAACTGAACGTGGGCAGCCATGCTGCAGTGAACTTTTTTTGAGTTCATATGTTTTTATTTTCTTATTTTGCCAATAGTTGATTGTTGTTGCTGAAACAACTGCTATTCTTGCGGCAACTTCAGGAACATTAAAAACGAAGAATGCAAAACGTACACGAACGTGACGGCAGAATGTCCGCAGAGCGAATGCTGGGTGAGCTAGAGGAGTTCGACGTCGATACTTGGCAAGTGGTGACACGCAAATCGACCAAATATGTTGACCTTGTTAATATGAACACGACACATTTCTTTTCCTCTAAGGAAATCTACACTATTTATTAAATGTATGATTTCGAGACAGCGATTGCTGCTATATTCCACCCAACGCTGCGGTGTAACATATCCGTTAATAAGCTGTTTTGTCAGACTGTTATACTGCAATTATGATATTAACAGTTTAACAGTTTTACATGTTTAATCAATGCGTATGATCTATCAATGGAGTGTTATGCATTTATATATGTGGGTAAAATATTTACTCCATATGCGCGTGGTATTCGTCCAGACACATGATAGTTAGTTTTGTCAGAAGTGCATGCCAGTGTCTACACATCAATAATGTCTCAACATATTCGAATCTACCGGAACGAGACGGACGGGACAGTCACGTACGCCAGAGGCTGCAGGTCCACTGATAGAAACCTGGCTGACTTCAAGTGCAGTGATTACACGACCGAAGTCTGCATTGCAGTCAGCTCCACTAAGGTACGTTACTTGTCCCTCTGTTTAGCAAGCGGTAGTATGTTTGGTGTCACATTTCCAGAATTGTGTGGCGACGTGAGGATGGTCTTCTTCTGCTGATGTGGAAGTTTGCGTGTGTTCAAGTAGACGTAATACTGATAGCACATGTTTAGTGTTAGCTATATCTAACTGAATTCAATATATATATATATATATATATATATATATATATATATATATATATATATATATATATATATATATATATAATATAGATATATCTTAAATGAAAATAATTATATCACTATTACGCGTACTTATATTTTTATTCTTTAGAAGCATCTTCAATATGTTAGGAACTATTTTCAAAATAGTTTTAAATATATGTAAATATTTGGATCTATATCCAAATAACGACTTACTGCACGTATGGCCATGCACTCTGTTGTCTGCCTGTGTTGTAGTTGTGTTCACAATGCTGCACGTCGAACAAGTGTAACACGGGAGTCCTGACGGGCAGCAGGAGCAGCGCCTCGACCTCCTTCAGCCGTCTCTTCCTCGCAGTCGCAGCCGCTGCATTCGTCGTCTCGCTCACCGAGTAGGCAGCGCCATCTGTCGTTTCCGTCTGTTCCGTTTCCGTCCGTTCCGTTTCCGTCCGTTCCGTTTCCCTCCGTTCCGTTTGCGTGCAGGAACTGATGAGGATATATTGATTGCTATAATGGAACATTGCACCTGTTGGATAAATATCCTGATGTATTGCTTTTGATATGTGAATTGTGTATGCATGTATACGCACGCACGCACGCACGCACGCACGCACGCACGCACACACACACGCACGTACGCACATACGCATCATTATGAAAATGCCACGAAGTAGAGAATATTATCCCCAAATCAAAGGGGTCATGGCCCAATGGCCCAATCCCTCAATACGTATTAAAATGTGACGTTTGGAGATTATATGTATGTCATTTTGGAGTGCCTCTGTTCAATGGTACCCACTTCATAAGAAACGCAACATTTCGATACTGGCTCGGGACTCATGCACTCTGTTGTCTACCTGTGTTGTAGCTGTGTTCACAATGCTGCATGTCGAACAAGTGTAACACGGCGTGCTGGTCGTCTGTGGTGGTAGACAATACACGACGGTGTTTTAAATTGGACTCATTCAAAGTAGACAAATGCACAACAATGAATATATCAATCTTGTAAAACGAAACTATTGCAACGTATGGCGACAAAAGTTGCCAAGGCCAGGCGCCTAGATAGCCGTACGCATGTGCGTAAACACATATTTTTAAAATCCAACCTGCCCCCAGAAATTGAATGGTCCATTCCTAATCTGACTGGCATCCATCGTGGAGTGCAAGCTCGAATCATACAGTTGATATGGCCTACCCGGCGCCATCTATAGTGTTAATTTAACTATTGTGCATGCTAGTAAAGAGCCACTAGTATGAGGGACACAGTCCAGCACAGATCGCCTTCTCCTTAAACTACTCAGCCAAGAGACTGCGAGTTTTACAGGCAGAGCTTGAGCTAGACAAGAAACGCCACATTTCGACACTAGCTCGGGACGCGCCAGGCGCGCAACAAAGAACCGGCTGGTCGTCTGTAGGGGTAGACAATAAACGACGGTGTTTTAAGTTGGACTCATTCAACGAGGACATTGCCAAATGCACTGCAGTGAACCTATCTTGTAAAACGAAACTCTTGCAACGTATGGCGATATATAGGTACCCTTGCTAAACAGACTCGTGCATATAATCTTAGTGTAGTGCAATATTAAATAGGATGATACCATAGACATAAATAGAACACCCGTTAGTAAAACAAGACCGCTGAGCTCTTATCAGTTGACACATGATAAAGTGATGCCGGCATGGACCAGTGACATTCATGCTGCTGCACGGCAAGAACCCACTGGAGGCCCAGTGTTTATACTGTACAGCACCCAGTCTTCATCATATATATATAGCTATACAGTACTAATAAGAGATTATGACTATATAGCTATATATACCTAATACCTTATTACGTGCACAATCTATCCATGCACCTTGTATATCAAATATCATAACATATTAACTATAAAAGTAGCACCACTAAACAAGATCGAAACTGAACTTTCTGTAGTGCTCTATATATGTATTAGCTAATGACTGCAAGTGGTAAAAATCTCATTAAGCCCTGTTGGACATTCTTCTCTGAGGTCCCAAAAATATTCTTTTCCCATCTTCCAACACATTCCCCAGCTGCTCCATCACAGCCATTTCCACCTGCAGATCAAGATCTTTCTCGAATGTTATCTGGCCAACTTGCCCATGGATACGCCTTATGTAAAGAAATGTGCTCTCTCATTTAAGCTGTCAATTGTTTTAGTAGGCAACCTTTCACATGGTTTGTCAAACAAGTGCATAGAATGCAACGATAGTGGTTCATACAACGAAGAAAAGGCAAACGACGACCAAAAAGGGGAGAGCCTCATTAAATGCAGATGACTTAATAAAAAAAAATCTTATTAATGAGCTGACATCTAGTAGAGTTTTAAAAAAGAGTTATTATTACACATTATTTATAAACCTGAATCCTACCCCTATAACATTTTATGTTGCACCCAATCAATGTGAATGTTGGGAAACACTTAATGTACGCTCCCCCAAGAAAAACAAACGTATCTGTATTATATTGATATTTCAGAACATTCTCGAAACTGTTACATTCATTCACATATACACTAACACAGCACAAACATTTGCGACATAAATTACCTGAAAATAACGAGATGTTAGATCCTGTCTTCTGTCGATTCGTACAGCTGTAAGCCATGCAGGAAATAACCATATTCGTTGTCCCACAACTTTCTCCAGCAAGCCTCCAAAATGTTTGTCTGAGAGTTTTACACTAATGCACGATGCTCACTCCAGTATGAACAACCCAACTGCCCACACTTATAACACAACTGCTGGGACCACCCTCACCCAAATTATTTATCAGTCTGGTGGCCATGCCCCATTAAGAACAAACGACAATGACAAATCTTCAAGTTAATTGGTTCCTGATGTCATCATCACTGCCTACTAGCCCGATAAGTTTGTACTTCTCTGGTAACCACCTCATCTTCATTGCTTTTGTTTCCCTTATATTGTACATGATGATGGTGAGGAGGAAATACATTAACTTACTTACTCACTTACTTACTTACATATGTTAGACAACTATTTGTAACATGCTATGTTCACACTATAAACAGTACTACCCTATATGTCATGCAGTGGATGCAACTGTTTCTGCGTGCAATGAAATGCCGGCCAGTGGTCCACGACCGCTTCACTGCAGTGAGCTGGCTTATCGCTCTTGTTTATAGGGGGGTGATTAATGATGTAACTCTATGGATGATACATAATAACGATCGGTTCTGAACAATACGTTTAGAAATGGAATCAGGGGTTATCCGGTTACATCTGTGCGTGCGTGTATATATATATATATATATATATATATATATATATATATATATATATATATATATATATATATATATATATATATATATAGGTATATATATACATATATATAGGTATATATATATATATATATATATATATATATATATATATATATATATATATATATATATATATAATATATATATATATATAGGGGTCGACTCAAAAATATATAAGGGGCCGTCTAAAAAAATAATAAGAGATCGTCTCAAAAATATAAGGGGTAGTCTAAAAAAGTTAAGGGATCGTCTCAAAAAAAAAAAAGTCATCTCAAAATTGTAAGGAGTTGTCTAAAAAAACGAACAAACAGCATTGAACGTGTATACGTATTTTTATTGTATTTCTCCCAATACCCTTAACTGTAACTCTAACTGTGATTCTCACTATACTCCTTAACTGCACCACTAAGTGTAACTCACATCATACCCTTAAATATACCATTAACTGTAATTCTCACAATACCTTCAGCTGTACCCTTAACTGTAATGCTCACCGCCCTTAACTGTAATTATCACCATACCCTTAACTCGTTGAACCCTTGACGGTATTTCTCACCTTACCCTTAACTGTAATTCTAACCATATATGTAAATTTACCTTTAACTGTAATTCTCACCACATTCTTAACTGTGCCCCTAACTGTAATTCTCACCATACCTACAAATGTTCTCTTAACTGTATTTCTCACTACACCCCATTACACAGTTATAATATATAGTCACTACACCCTCAGTACACAGCTAAAATACAAAATAGTCACTGTATCCGCATATCACAGCTAGAATACATAGTCACTGCACACCCTGTACACAGTTGTAATACATATTCATTGCACCCCTATTACACAGCTAGAATAGATATTCATTACACCCCCAGTACACATTCACTGCACTCCCAATACACTGCTAGAATACACATACACTGCACTCCCAGTACATTGCTATAATATAATACACTGCTATTCATGTTTCGAAGGACACCGGATCCAAACAATGCTGTGTCGTTGGTCGTCTATTCGACACAGTGGCATACGGCATTTGCTTTGAGGTAATCGGTAGAAATGTTGCAGCCCACTTCCACCGGATCAGACAACGGAAGTTTGGTCGGCGCGGAGCATTTCGGGAAATGTAGGAACTACGAATGAGAGTCAGTGATTGGCCTAGGATATAACCATAGCGATGTCACTAGTTTAGCTCGTATATATTATCTACACCGCCTCTCACCGCTTAACCGATGCAAACTGTAACGTTTCTTGTGGGACAATCAATACAACATATTTTTGGCTTCCAATTTATTTTATTTTTCACGAATGCTATATCAAATAATAATAAAAGTCACCGCCAGCAATCAGTAAATCATTTTCTTTAAATAAAAACAATAGCCGACTTTAAACATTACTTACTTAATTACTTACTTACTTACAGCAATTGAAGGAATCTGCAAGCCATCCATCCAACCTTAAAACCAACAGGGGTAGGAGGAGGTGTGATTTACAAAGTGCGAAACAACGATAGGAGTTTGCTCTCCTCCCGACCATGGTTACCTAAAATAAATAAATTATGAATAATGTCACAATCCCCATAACTTCATAAGCCGCAGCTTCGTCAACGTGTCCGACGTATCATCTTTAAATTCCGTCGAAGTTCGCAAACAATCCTTCCTGTCGGTCGCTTTGTAGTAGGCCTAAACATATCCAATTCGTCGCAGCCGCTTACTGAAAGAGGCGGTAAGAAACACGTCCACCAACTTCGCCCTCGTGTGTACAACTGGTTGTCAGGTAAAACATAAAGTGCGTGACGTGATTAGACCGCATCGTTTGAATTGTTAACCAGTGAAACTTGTGTCAAAACAATCAAGAATATTGACAAGTAGAAATTGTTTTACTTCTGTTATGACGTCATCACCAATTATTTGAGCACGTCGCCGTTACGTTGACGCGCAGCTGCGATGTCGTGCCAGTTACGCATGCGCCAACTCCAGTATCAATCAGTTCACAACCTGTTACCAATCCAAAACAGCACATTTAGGATCGGGGAAGGGGCAAAAGGTGGACAAACTTAGTCACCCCTTGCTTTGCCATGTAGTGGCGCAAAACAAATATTATCCCCAAACTAAAGGGTACGTCTTTAAATGTATATGAGGTCTGCGAGATTATATGTATGCCGTTTTGGAGAGCCTCTTTTAAATGGTACCCACTTCATGAGAAACGCAACATTTTGACACTGGCCTTCAGATTTCGAGGCGAACAACAAAGAACCGGCGTGCTGGTCGTCTGTCGTGGTAGACAATAAACGACGGTGTTTTAAGTTAGACTCATTCAATGTGGACACTGCCAAATGCACTGCAGTGAACCTATCTATCTTGTAAAACGAAACTCTTGCAACGTATGGCGACAAAAGGTTACCATGGCTATGTTGTCACTATTGCTAATCCTACTTCATAATTAGGCTCGGATTTTATTTTGTCATTGCACGAGTGGTAGCGACACAACACTATGACACATCCAACACTGTTCCAGCAATCACACTAGGGCGATATGCTTGAATTGTCAACGAGGGCACAGAAACAAAATGCATACTCTGTTTGTCGTCGTGACGGTGGCGTGCTGGTCATAGATATGAGGCTGCTGGTCGTCGTCGTGGTGGGGCTGCTGGTCGTCGTCGTTGTTGGACTGCTTGTCTTAGAAACGGGACTCCTGGTTGTCGTCGTTGTGGGACTGCTGGTCTTAGAATTGGGACTCCTGGTTGTCGTCGTTGTGGGACTGCTGGTCTTAGAACTGGGACTCCTGGTCGTCGTCGTTGTTGGACTGCTTGTCTTAGAAATGGGACTCCTGGTTGTCGTCGTTGTGGGACTGCTGGTCTTAGAACTGGGACTATTGGTCGTATGTTGTTACCACTCGCGTAATGCGTGCGTGCGTGCGTGCGTGCGTGCGTGCGTGCGTGCTTGCGTATACATGCATGCATTCACGCATGCATAATTCATATATCAAACGCAATCCATAGGGACATTTATGTGGTTGAATGCGGATGAATCCAGCAGGTGCAATGTCCCCTCGTAGCAGCCAACACATCGTCATCAGTTTAACGTACAGCTCAGGAACGGAGAGAAACAGAACGGTGGCGTGAACGACAGATGGCGCTGCCTACTCGGTGAGCGAGACGACGACTGTAGCGGCTGCGACTGCGAGGAAGAGACCGCTGAAGGAGGTCAAGGCGCTGCTCTTGCTGCCCGTCAAATCTCCGGTGTTACATTTATTCGACGTGCAGCATTGTGAACACAACTACAACACAGGCAGACGTCTCATTGTATGGCCATCGATGCATCAGTTCGTTCTTTGCATGTGTAGATCATATTTAGAAATAGGTCTTAATAAATTCAAGCTACTTCTCAGTAAATACAGATATAAGTAACGTAATAGTTATATCGTAATTTATGTTATACTTAATTGAATTCAAGTAAGCGTAATACTGATTTACTTGGATAACATAACTTAAATAATTATTTGCAGATATGAAGATATACCTTAAATTATAATTATGATACCAGTATTACACTTATTGAACACAATCACAACGCAAACATCCACATCAGCATAAGAAGACGATCTTCACGTCGCCACACATTTCTAACAACGTGACACCAAGCGTGCCATGTAGAGCTCGTTAAAGGGAACGAGGAACGCAAACGTACCGTAGTGGAGCTGACACCAAGCGTGCCATGTACAGCTCGTTAAAGGGAACGACGAACGCAAACGTACCGTAGTGGAGCTGACTGCATTGCAGGCTCCGGTCGTATAATCACTGCACTTGAAGTCAGCCAGGTTTTTATCAGTCGACCTGCAGCCTCTGGCGTACGTGACTATCCCGTCCTTCTCGTACATGTAAATCTGTTCAACGTGTTAGGCTTTGCTTAGTCGCTGACTTTATTGATACATCGACCACTGACATGTGCCTCTGACAAAACTAAGCATATTGTCTCTGGACGAATACGCATAAGTAATAAATATTTAACCAATATATGTGTGCGTGCGTGCGTGCGTGCGTGCGTGCGTGCGTGCGCGTGTGTGTGTGTGTTCATAAAAATCCATCGTTGTTATACTGTACCAGATTACTGGTCGTGCTTAGCAGATGGATCACTCGTATTGACTAAATAAAATAACTGCAGTTTAACAGCACAAAACATCTTCCTACAGAATATGCTACAAAACGGTGTGACGTGGAATATATTGACATTCACAGCTCCAAATTAAAAATAATTTTTTTTGCACATTTGATGAGAGGGAGGAACAGCTTGTCGCGTTCATAATGACAAGGTTCACATTTTTGGCCAATTTCCGAGTCAACAGTTGATACCTAACGACGTGGATCTCCTCTAACTCACCCAGCATTCGTGCTGCTGACATCCTGCCGTCACGTCCGTGTATGTTTTGCATTCTTCGCTTTTCATGTTGTTGCTGTAGTTTCCGCAAGAGTAGCACGTAAAGACTGAAATGGTCAATATAGCTGTTCGTATGCTATAACCATTAAGATAGCACCAACAGTTGTTTCAGCAACATCAACTAGTGGCAAAAAATAAGACAATAAAAATTGGTGACTAAAAAAGTTCACTGCAACATGGCTATCCACATTCAGTTAATGCTATATTCAAAATGATAAATTGACGTATCATAAACCGACAATACAGGCTCTGATAGTGTTCATTGGTACACATGTACTGTACATACCCGAATCACTGTTGGTGGTACTGTCGGTGCTGGCGTCACCTGCCTTCTTGCTTATGTCGTTTCTGGAATTGCTCCTCGTGGCGGTGGTGCTGCTGGTCGTTGTTGTGGGGCTGCTGGTCGTCGTTGTGGGACTGCTGGTCGTCGTCGTTGTGGGACTGCTAATCGTCGTTGTTGTGGGGCTGCTGGTCGTCGTTGTTGGGCTGCTGGTCGTCGTTGTGGGACTGCTAGTCGTCGTTGTGGGACTGCTGCTCGGTGTGGTGGGACTGCTGGTCGTCGTTGTGGGGCTGCTGATCGTCGTTGTGGGACTGCTGGTCGTCGCTGTTGGGCTACTGGTCGTTGTTGTGGGACTACTTGTCGTTGTTGTGGGACTGCTAGTCGTCGTTGTGGGAATGCTGGTCGCCGTTGATGTGAGGCTGCTGGTCGTCGTTGTGGGACTGCTCTTCGTCGTTGTTGTGAGACTACTAGTCGTCGTTGTGGGACTGCTGCTCGGTGTGGTGGGACTGCTTGTCGTCGTTGTGGGACTGCTGGTCGTCGTTGTTGGGCTGCTGGTCATTGTTGTGGGACTGCTGGTCGTCGTTGTGGGGCTGCTGGTCGTCGTTGTTGAGCTGCTTGTCGTTGTTGTAGGACTGCTGGTAGTTCTTGTGGGACTGCTAGTCGTCGTTGTGGGACTGCTGGTCGTCGTTATTGGGCTGCTGGTCGTCGTTGTTGGGCTGCTGGTCGTCGTTGTTGCGCTGCTGGTCATTGTGGTGGGACTGCTGGTCGTCGTTGTGGGGCTGCTGATCGTTGTTGTGGGACTGCTGATCGTCGTTGTGGGACTGCTGGTCGTCGTTGTTGGGCTGCTGGTCATTGTGGTGGGACTGCTGGTCGTCGTTGTGGGGCTGCTGATCGTTTTTGTGGGATTGCTGATCGTCGTTGTGGGACTGCTGGTCGTCGTTGTTGGGCTGCTGGTCGTCGTTGTTGTGGGGCTGCTGGTTGTCATTGTGGGAATTCTGATCGTCGTTGTTGTGGGGCTGCTGGTCGTCGTTGTTGGGCTGCTGGTCGTCGTTGTGGGACTGCTAGTCGTCGTTGTGGGACTGCTGCTCGGTGTGGTGGGAATGCTGGTCGTCGTTGTTGTGGGACTGCTAGTCGTCGTTGTGGGACTGCTGCTCGGTGTGGTGGGACTGCTGGTCGTCGTTGTTGGGCTGCTGGTCGTTGTTGTGGGACTACTAGTCGTCATTGTGGGACTGCTGATCTTCGTTGTTGTGGGGCTGCTGGTCGTCGTTGTTTGGCTGCTGGTCGTCGTTGTGGGACTGCTAGTCGTCGTTGTGGGACTGCTGCTCGGTGTGGTGGGACTGCTGGTCGTCGTTGTTGAGGGACTGCTAGTCGTCATTGTGGGACTGCTGGTCGTCGTTGTTGGGCTGCTGGTCGTTGTTGTGGGACTGCTGGTCGTCGTTGTGGGGCTGCTGATCGTCGTTGTGGAACTGCTAGTCGTCGTTGTTGGGCTGCTGGTCGTTGTTGTAGGACTGCTGGTCGTTCTTGTGGGACTGCTAGTCGTCGTTGTGGTACTGCTGGTCGTCGTTGTTGGACTGCTGGTCGTTGTTGTGGGACTGCTGGTCGTTGTTGTGGGACTGCTGATCGTCGTTGTGGGACTGCTGGTCGTCGTTGTTGGGCTGCTGGTCGTCGTTGTTGTGGGGCTGCTGGTCGTCGTTGTTGTGGGGCTGCTGGTCGTCGTTGTGGGACTGCTGGTCGTCGTTGTTGTGGGGCTGCTGGTAGTCATTGTTGGGCTTCTGGTCGTCGTTGTGGGACTGCTAGTCGTCGTTGTGGGGCTGCTGCTCGGTGTGGTGGGACTGCTGGTCGTCGTTGTGGGATAGCTAGTCGTTGTTTTGGGACTGCTGTTCGTCGTTGTGGTATTGCTAGTCGTCGTTGTTGGACTGCTGGTCGTCGTTGTGGGGTAGCTAGTCGTCATAGTGGGGTAGCTAATCGTCGTTGTGGGAATGCTGGTCGTCGTTGTTGGGCTGCTGGTCGTCGTTGTTGTGGGGCTGCTGGTCGTCGTTGTGGGACTGCTGATCGTCGTTGTTGTGGGGCTGCTGGTCGTCGTTGTTGGGCTGCTGGACGTCGTTGTGGGACTGCTAGTCGTCGTTGTGGGACTGCTGCTCGGTGTGGTGGGACTGCTGGTCGTCGTTGTTGGGCTGCTGGTCGTTGTTGTGGGACTACTAGTCGTCATTGTGGGACTGCTGATAGTCGTTGTTGTGGGTCTGCTGGTCGTCGTTGTTGGGCTGCTGGTCGTCGTTGTGGGGCCGCTGATCGTCGTTATGGGACTGCTGATCGTCGTTGTTGTGGGACTGCTAGTCGTCGTTGTGGGACTGCTGCTCGGTGTGGTGGGACTGCTGGTCGTCGTTGTTGGGCTGCTGGTCGTTGTTGTGGGACTGCTAGTCGTCGTTGTGGGACTGCTGGTCGTCGTAGTTGGGCTGCTGGTCGTCGTTGTGGGACTGCTGGTCGTCGTTGTGGGGCTGCTGATCGTTGTTGTGGGACTGCTAGTCGTCGTTGTTGGGCTGCTGGTCGTCGTTGTGGGACTGCTGGTCGTCGTAGTTGGGCTGCTGGTCGTTGTTGTGGGGCTGCTGATCGTCGTTGTTGTAGAACTGCTGGTCGCTCTTGTGGGACTGCTGGTCGTTGTTGTGGGACTGCTGGTCGTCGTTGTGGGGCTGCTGATCGTTGTTGTGGGACTGCTAGTCGTCTTTGTGGGACTGCTGGTCGTCGTTGTTGGGCTGCTGGTCGCCGTTGTGGGACTGTTAGTCGTCGTTGTGGGGCTGCTGATCGTCGTTGTGGGACTGCTGGTCGTCGTTGTTGGGCTGCTGGTCGTTGTTGTGGGACTGCTGGGTGTTGTTGTGGGACTGCTGATCGTCGTTGTGGGACTGCTGGTCGTCGTTATTGGGCTGCTGGCCGTCGTTGTTGTGGGGCTGCTGGTCGTCGTTGTTGTGGGGCTGCTGGTCGTCGTTGTGGGACTGCTAGTCGTCGTTGTGGGGCTACTGCTCGGTGTGTTGGGACTGCTGGTCGTCGTTGTGGGATAGCTAGTCGTTGTTTTGGGACTGCTGGTCGTCGTTGTGGTATTGCTAGTCGTCGTTGTTGGACTGCTGCTCGGTGTGGTGGGACTGCTGGTCGTCGTTGTTGGGCTGCTGTTCGTTGTTGTGGGACTGCTAGTCGTCGTTGTGGGACTGCTGGTCGTCGTTGTTGGGCTGCTGGTCGTCGTTGTTGGGGGGCTGCTGGTCGTCGTTGTGGGACTGCTGATCGTCGTTGTTGTGGGGCTGCTGGTCGTCGTTGTTGGGCTGCTGGACGTCGTTGTGGGACTGCTAGTCGTCGTTGTGGGACTGCTGCTCGGTGTGGTGGGACTGCTGGTCGTCGTTGTGGGGCTGCTGATCGTCGTTGTGGGACTGCTGATCGTCGTTGTTGTGGGACTGCTAGTCGTCGTTGTGGGACTGCTGCTCGGTGTGGTGGGACTGCTGGTCGTCGTTGTTGGGCTGCTGGTCGTTGTTGTGGGACTGCTAGTCGTCGTTGTGGGACTGCTGGTCGTCGTTGTTGGGCTGCTGGTCTTTGTTGTGGGACTGCTGGTCGTCGTTGTGGGTATGCTGATCGTCGTTGTGGAACTGCTGGTCGTCGTTGTTGGGCTGATGGTCGTTGTTGTAGGACTGCTGGTCGTTCTTGTGGGACTGCTAGTCGTCGTTATGGGACTGCTGGTCGTCGTTGTTGGGCTGCTGGTCGTTGTTGTGGGACTGCTGGTCGTTGTTGTGGGACTGCTGATCGTCGTTGTGGGACTGCTGGTCGTCGTTGTTGGGCTGCTGGTCGTCGTTGTGGGACTGCTGGTCGTCGTTGTTGGGCTGCTTGTCGTTGTTGCGGGACTACTGGTCGTTGTTGTGGGACTGCTAGTCGTCGTTGTGGGAATACTGGTCGTCGTTGTTGGGCTGCTGGTCGTTGTTGTGGGACTGCTGGTCGTCGTTGAGGGACTGCTGGTCGTCGTTGTTGGGCTGCTGGTCATTGTTGTAGGACTGCTGGTCGTTGTTGTGGGACTGCTAGTCGTCGTTGTGGGACTGCTGGTCGTCGTTGTTGGGCTGCTGGTCGTTGTTGTGGGACTGCTGGTCGTTGTTGTGGGACTGCTGATCGTCGTTGTGGGACTGCTTGTCGTCGTTGTTGGGCTGCTGGTCGTCGTTGTAGGATAGCTAGTCGTCGTTGTGGGACTGCTGGTCGTTGTTATGGGATAGCTAGTCGTCGTTGTGGGATAGATAGTCGTCGTTGTGGGATAGCTAGTCGTCGTTGAGGGATAGCTAGTCGTCGTTGTGGGATAGCTAGTCGTTGTTGTGGGATTGCTAGTCGTTGTTGTGGGACTGATGGTCGTCGTTGTGGGATAGCTAGTCGTTGTTGAGGGACTGCTGGTCGTCGTTGTGGTATTGCTAGTCGTCATTGTTAGACTGCTGGTAGTCGTTGTGGGGTAGCTAGTCGTCGTTGTGGGGTAGCTAGTCGTCGTTGTGGGACTGCTGGTCGTCGTTGTGGGATAGCTAGTCGTCGTTGTTGGATAGCTAGTCGTCGTTGAGGGATAGGTAGTCGTCGCTGTAGGATAGCTAGTCGTTGTTGTGGGACTGCTAGTCGTCGTTGTGGGATAGCTGGTCGTCGTTGTGGGATAGCTAGTCGTCGTTGTGGGATAGCTAATCGTCGTTGTGGGACTGCTAGTCGTCGTTGTGGAATAGCTAGTCGTCGTTGTGGGACTGCTGGTCGTCGTTGTGGGATAGCTAGTCGTCGTTGTGGAACTTCTGGCCGTCGTTGTGGGATAGCTAGTTGTTGTTGTGGGACTGCTGGTCGTCGTTGTGGGGTAGCTAGTCGTCGTTGTGGGACTGCTGGTCGTCGTTGTGGGATAGCTAGTCGTCGTTGTGTGATAGCTAGTCGTCGTTGAGGGATAGTTAGTCGTCGTTGTGGGATAGGTAGTCGTTGTTGTGGGACTGCTAGTCGTCGTTGAGGGATAGTTAGTCGTTGCTGTGGGATAGCTAGTCGTTGTTGTCGGACTGCTGCTCGTTGTTGTGGGATAGCTAGTAGTTGTTGTGGGACTGCTGGTCGTCGTGGTTGTGGAGCTGCTGGTCGTTGTTGTGTGACTGTTTGTCGTCGTTGTAGGACTGTTTGTCGTCGTTGTAGGACTGTTTGTCGTCGTTGTGGGACTGTTTGTCGTCGTTGTAGGACTGTTTGTCGTCGTTGTAGGACTGTTTGTCGTCGTTGTAGGACTGTTTGTCGTCGTTGTGGGACTGTTTGTCGTCGTTGTGGGACTGTTTGTCGTCGTTGTAGGACTGTTTGTCGTCGTTGTAGGACTGTTTGTCGTCGTTGTAGGACTGTTTGTCGTCGTTGTAGGACTGTTTGTCGTCGTTGTAGGACTGTTTGTCGTCGTTGTGGGACTGTTTGTCGTCGTTGTAGGACTGTTTGTCGTCGTCGTGGGGCTGCTGGTCGTCGTGGTTGGGCTGCTGGTCGTTGTTGTGGGGCTGCTGGTCGTTGTTGTGGGACTGTTGCTCGTCGTTGTGGAACTGCTGGCCGTCTTCAGTGCGCCTTTGTATAAATCAGTTAAACTTAGTGATATGATCTCTAGCTCGCCCATTATTAACGGACTAATTATGATAACGTACGTGGTGTCATTGATTTACCAACTACTTACAAATGACTGCGCATTCTTATTACGAACAAGTAGTGAAAATAACTACTTTTCTGATCATCGACCCGACCTCTATTGACAAATATTGCAGAAAATAATAGACATCATATTATGTATATAGATGTATTTTGTGCACAGTATGCAAACTATCTTACCGTTATCGTCGTCTCCGTTGCCAATCTGACCGTGGATGAAACCTACAAACAAACATATACACGTCTACTGATGCAAGTCGTGCCAGCCCCATGTCGGAAACACGCGAAATAACCATTGGTCCGCAGTAGACTGAAATAAAATCGGACGTAAGACCTTGAAATATTAAACTACCGAAAGAATTAACTGGGAAGAAACGACAGTAAGTGTTTGATATCATAATAGGTATCTATCCTGCCTTCGTACGCATGATGCACGTCTGCGCGTGTACTTGCGTCGCATATGCACATGCGTTCACACAAACATGTATACATGTATACATGCTTTCATACATGCATGGATGTATGAACGCACGCACGCGCGCACACGCACGCACGCACACGGTGTAGGTGTTGCACTTACCAGGAACTGAACACAGCACAAGGGCGAAGAGACACAGCACGATCTGCTTCATGTTGTCGTCGCAAAGTTGCTGAAAAGACAAAGGTCCACTGAACACACAATTGACTACAAACAACGGCCTCGCTGTGAAATCCACTTAGGAGTTTCGCTATCAAATATGCTTAGGTGACGGTTATTGCTACAACATTTGTGTTGTCCAGTACATGCTATCTGGAAGCTATAAAATGACGAAATATAGCGCGCGCCGCACAGTGCAACGGTTTACTGAATAGCGTCTGATTTCTCCGAGACGTCGCGGCCGAATTACCTTTCGCACACCCAGCTGTTTCAAAAGTACGATCGAGTGTGTGTGTGCGCGTCTTCGTGAAACGTGACTTCCTCGTACAAAATAATGGTTGAGTCGCTTAGTGACTTGTGCTGACGTCATGGCCACCCCCCATGGATCGTAGGTACGTTCAGTTCTTTTCGAATGAACACACTGCGGCAGTCTTGTTCAATGCAATAATTAGTTTGCGACGCACTGTTAGCTCCAGGTATAGTGCAACACACAATGCACATATTAAGTTGGTCTACCTCTCCGACCACGTAACATATGTAGCTGTAGCTGTGTTAGTTGCATGTAGCTGTAGCATGTAGCTATCCGACCACGTAACATATGGCTGTAGCTGTGTTAGTTGCATGTTCTGAGTGTATATCAATAAGCTGAGTTTTTGTAGCTCCATATAAACTATGAAGTTTCGATAATTTGCGACACTTATTACCTGTCCTCCAGTTCAAACCAATGTTTGGACCCGCTAGGTCAATTTCAGGGTCCGCCAGTCTCCCACATATTGACCTATATGTGTATCCCCCTGTAGAATATCGTGCGTTTCTGTACTTGTATTAAACAGAACTGGTATTCACACAATAGCCCACAAATCGAGGCTTAACACATGATAATGATATGTACCCTCAGTTGACGTCTTCTTGCAATATCAGATATAGAAACTGGCTAACCTTTTGTTTTGGTCCGCTGTTGATCTTGTGTTTCCTAAGGATTTTAGGGCAACATAAGTTTTTATTGTAATGTATTTATTGTATGTTTCGTCCTTAAAGGTGCCTCATTGTGTGTCTCCGGCTGTTGGACGCGTCTAGTTTGTTGGCGTAGTGATAGAGTGCTTGTCACATCCCGCTTTCAGCCCTCACCGCTGGCTAGCACCGCTGTTTCAGCAACGCAAAAAGAGAGCAAGGTGCGTCGGTCTCTCGTGCCAGTATATAGCCTCTCCTCCAGCAAGCCGTATGTAGTGCCTCCACGTTGCGAACCATGTCCACTGGGCGTCCCATGGTCCCAGGCTGAACTGTAGGGGACTAGGAGGAGATCTGGTCCCTAGATGTGCGGTACGCAGGCCAATCGCTGAGCGCATACGCCCTGTTGCCCATAAACAAGATTCCCAGCTACGGGATAAATAGCTGCAGCCAAGCTGATGCCAAGCGTAGTGCCCAGCACTCCTTTGTAGCATGACCGCGTATGGGGTTCTGATGCTTGAGTCGCCATATTTCTGGCCAGGCCTGCGCCCTGGAGAGGACACTCCAGCTTAATTTTTTGAAATGTTGACAGAACAAGGGAAGCATTCAAGCAGAAAAGAAGCGCCAGGGGTTGCTTTCGACGGTGGGAGAGGTTCTCGAATCTCATTTGGCAGCTACCGCCCGCCTTAAGCTGGACAGCCCCCAGCCAGAAAGGTGCTTTCCCACGACCTGCCTGCTTTATTGGGTGCTTGAAACTCAGAGACTTTCTCTCAACAAGTGGGTCGAAAATCCCTGCACCAGGCCAAAAAAAGGAAGAAAAATAAGTTTCCAGCACTTCGCATTGCAAGCTGGAATGTAAGGACCACGCGTCTGAGCCTCACTGATGACCTCCAATAGATCGATGACTTTCCAGGCTAAATATGGACATATCTTCTCTAAATTATTGGAAAAAAGGTTCAGAGAGACCACTCACTCTTCGCCTATCTGCAAACGAGGGTCCAGTAAACTTCATAAGCATCTACGCTCCAATTCTTACCTCCTCTTCCGACGAGAAGGATCAGTTTTAAGATCAACTGGAAACAGCCATCGGCAGAATTCCCAGCACTGAGGTTATATATGTCCTAGGGGACTTCAACGCAAGGGTGTGCGATGACTATGCAGCTTGGCCACCTTGCCTAGGCCACCGTAGAAGGGGCAGGATGAATGAAAATGGTCAGAGATTGTTGGAGCTATGCTGTTACCATGGACTATGTGTGACGAACATCTACATCCAAAAGGAGAGGGCAACTGCTGAATGTGGACCGTCAGCGTTTATTTGTGTGAGCAGTGGAAGAGACTGACACTCTCGCATTGAACTCACCAGCCACAGCAGACGCTGTCCAACCCAGTGATGACCCTCAACCCGGGCGCAGTCCATCGACTGCCGAGACGAACGGATGCCTACTTCCTTAAACGGAATGTAGGGCGATTTTCATTGGCCAACTAGTAGGGAAATATAAATGCTGTTTCGTATGACTAAAATGCCTCATGTTGAAATTATTATTTTGAAATATCCAAAATTTGTTTTTGCCGTGTAGAAATTGTCATCGTCTTATCAAGGCGACTTCATCAGTACTAATGACGTCATATGACGTCATCGTGCACGTGAGGAAGTTCGTAATTGCCGTCGTCTCGGTTGATCGCTGCCTTGGCCTTGCGTATCCATATTTCATCTTTCACGTGTCTTCTCCTTCCGTATGACTCCCTATTTACCACTTTGTGTTTTTTGGTGGTTGTGTGGTCCGTAAGGGCGGACATGTTCGTGGTGGACTGCGACCGTTTCTTTTCGATCCTCATGTACTGTTTTTTGTGTGTGTGCATTCTCTACACCTTTCTTGTGTTCAATTAGTCTGGTCTTAAACAATCTCCCTGTCTCTCGTACGTAGGCTGCGCCACAACTCTTACACGGTATATTGTAGAGTAGTTCGCCCTGTTCTTCCAGTTCGACTTTGTCATTTGGGTGTACCAACAGACGTGTCAGTGTTGTGTGGGGACGCATGGCTGTGGTCACCCCGTATTTCTTCAGTACCCGATCAACCCTCTCTGAGACACATTCTACGTATGGGATGACAACCTGGTTTCTGTAGTTCTTGTCCTTCTTTCTTGTCTGCTGTTTTTTCTTCTTGTTTTCCGTCATGTTTTCAAGGCCCAGGACGGATAGCCTCACCTTCTAAGGGCTCCTTTTAAGTATATAATCATTTCAATATGAAAACGAACTATCCGGAGAAACGTTCACTAATTAAAATGCCTCAATTCTCTTACATTTTCGATCTCGAATTACGTCTAAATTAGCAATGTAATACTGCATGTTTAATCTTTATTACTGTAGTATAAATACGGCCGACCTGACACTGATATTTATTGGTATTGTATGTTATAGTTATATCTATGCAAAACATGTTTCTGTTTTGTGATGTTTCTTCTCCTTATATAATATTATATTCGAAAATACACAATTTGCCGATGAAATAAAATAACCAAATTTACGACGTATAAAGACCGTTGTAATGTATATTGTATAATGCGTAACTTGGTGCCTTTTTGGACGCCATCTTTAAACACGGCTGCCATTTTCAAACATAATTCATGTTAGTCATTCAAAACTAATGTTCTATTATTTGAAACATAGTGTTTAATAGACTCCATAAAAAATCGTTAAATATGCGTGCGTGCGTGCGTGCTTGCGTGTGAATTTAATTACTTATATGACCTCGCTTTGCCACGTTACAGCCATTATAGCGAACACACCACTCCTATTTACCGCATGCCTCAACATATGAATAGAATGTTTAACATATTTCACTAACGATAAGCGTCATATAGTCGACTTATTCACATATGTCTACACAATGAGCACAGACGTGATAGCCAACTAACCATTTAGACAACCGCACAACAAATGATAGAACAATAATTGCGTTTTGAGGAGCGTTGCACGGCGTAGTTACGACCGTCACTAGCGACGTGAGCTGGTCAGGACACCGGTGTAATGTTCTGTGTGTAGGAATCAAATATCCTACATCATGATCGAATTACTCGCAATACCACTGACAGTGAACATAGTGAGCGACACATATCGTCGCGTCGTTTTACTGGGTGAACGAACCGTGTAGTGTGTTCACACACAAAGCACATTGTCCCAAGTGTTTAATCAAAACCTGCACATAATAATTATAGCAATATGCACCTGTATGTCTATGTGTGCTTTTTCCATGGCAGAGCAGCTGTACCTCTCCAGTGTGGTGACGGGCGCTGAAGCAAGGCACCAAGGAAGGCGTTGATTTATGTCTTGAACCACTCTCTCTCTCTCTCTCTCTCTCTCTCTCTCTCTCTCTCTCTCTCTCTCTCTCTCTCTCTCTCTCTCTCTCTCTCTCTCCCCGCTCTCTCTCTCTCTCTCTCTCTCTCTCTCGCTCTCTCTCTCCCCCCTCTCTATATCTCTCTCTCTCTCTCTCTCTCTCTCTCTCTCTCTCCCTGATTACAACTATTTCCTCTGGGAGTTCATTCCAGAGGTGGTAGACATTTGGTAAGAATGTTCTCTTATGGCCAGCATTGTTCGAGAGTGGAATTGCCAAAGCAGCTGTATGGCTCTTCGCACTACTGGAGGAAGTGGTAACATGCTATTGAGTAGTGTTGGTGCATATCCATGGTATATCCGGTGGAACAAGGTGAGTGCACCAACTTGCTCATTTGTGCTAGTGGTTGTATGACATTCTGCCATAGCTGGCGCGCGATAGCATACCGGTTAGAATTCCGGACTCTCAATCGAGAGAACCCGGTTTCAAATCCCACTGCGTTCGCTTTGAACCTTTTTCAAGTTTGATCATCCCACGTTGCCACAGTCCACCCAGCTGTATGAATGAGTACCTGGCAATACAGACAGGGGTGGATATGTGAACGAATAGTCTTCGAGCAGTAATTGCAGCGTGGCTGAAAGCTTCCCAAAGAATGGCCTTGGAATGAACAGGTATGCCAGGGGGTGAAGTGTAAATCGCTTTGATCAGTCCTGAGGACTGGATACGGCGCTATATATGAACTTACCTTTTTACCAATAATTTTGACAGCTCGCCTCTGGATGGCATCAAGTCTACCTAGCGATGTCTCAGAGGTTGCCATCCATACAGATGAAACATATTCCATTTTGGATCTCACCATGCTCTTGTAAATGCAGGTTCACGTAAGGTGAAACTCTTTTCAGGAGACCAAGCCGCTTTCCTGCATCATTGGCCATCTTTTCTACTACTGTGTCCAGGACAATTCTTTCCGGTTTGAGATGCCCAAGAGTTCCACCTCTTCCACTTCTGACAAGATAGTGTTCATAAATGTGAGTGAGGGGTGGCCTGTTTCTACATCTTTCAGCCTTGGTACAGTTAGGTTCTTGTATTTGGCTGCACCAAACATCACATTCCAACTATGTGGCCATGTTTGAATGTTCAGCACATCTTTGTTAAGTGTGCATGTCTCATTGGCCCGAAGTTGTCATTGATTGTGCTAAAGGCTATATTCTGTCTGGCATATCATTGATAAATATAACGAATATGAGAGGCCCTAGAATGGATCATTTGGGAATTCTTGCGTTAACAGACTTGGCACCAGAGCATATTCCATTGACGACAACTTTCATAATTCTGTCGTTCAGGTAGTCATTTAGCCAGGATAGCAGTTTTCCCTGTATCCATATAGACTCCAGTTTGGCCGTTAGGCCTCTGTGTCACACTGTATCGAATGCTCTGCTGATGTCAAGACAGATTAGTATAGCTTCTTGCTTTTTGCCAATAGCATTGTGTAGCTATTGTACAATGTATGTTGAGGCATCGCCTGTAGAGTAGCCAGCTCTGAATCCAAACTGTTTGTCTGAAATCAGGCAGTACTTACACACATACTTCCAAATTGCTGAGTTTAAAAGTATTTCCATCACCTTGTTGATGATGCTGAATAGTGATATTGGTAGATAATTGTTCGGGTCATGCTTGCCTTTCTTTTTGTGACAGGGGAAAACATGGGCTATCTTCCATTGCTAAGGCATGATTGTTAAAGCACAGCTGGAATGATTTAGCCAACGGCTTGGCAAGCCCTGGAGCAGCTTGTTTCAAGATTCTGGCTGGGATAGAGTCCATTTGCTTTTTTATGTCAAACTTCTATAGAATTTTTTATTTTATTTGGCCAAAGCACAATCTTCTTCCAGTACGCATGGGGAACAGGCTTTTCGTTTTCTGCTTCTGTGATAGTCGATTTCTCAGCAAATATGTCAGCAAAACATTCAGCGTTGTCTGTTGAAGTAACAGTCTGATCGTTACTGTAAAAAAGTGGTATGTCACGTTTGCCATCCTGTCACATCAATCTTTTCGCAGTCCACCACCAGCTTTTGCTCCCTTTCTTTAGTCCGGTTGTCATTTTTGTTTTGCCTTGTGTTCTGTCATTGTTTTCAGAGTGATGTAAGTGTGTGTGTTTTGGGCTTGGTTTTATCTGAACCTGCTCTCTGGTGTCTTGTTGGCCTTGTATTGCATCCAGGTTCTCACTTTTTTAGTGCTATGTCACACGCCTCATTGTATCATTCTTGCTTCCATATGAATGATCTAATCGTGCGTCTGGGAATATGGTTTTCCATGGCCTTCTTGATTTTCTTTAATTTTGTAATAGAACCTTCCGGGTTATTTGTTTTTAAAATGTCGTTCAAGTTTGTCCCAGGAAGTTCATCTATTAGGCCATCCCTGTATGTCTGTTGGTATAACCATTCTGTGCGTGGAGGAACCTGTTCCATCTCTGGGGAGACACTTAGAGTGGTAGTCAATAAATAGTAATAACATGTGCCTATCTGGCATTCAATGCTAACTTGTAACATATACATGGTTTGTCACTTTTGATGTAGTTGTGTTAGTCCTTGGGTGGAGCATAGGGTAATCGGGTCTCTGTGCCAGGCTGGTTTGTTCTTGTTTTACTTTCCAGCCACTCTGAGTTATGAGTAGTCACCTGCGAAGACTGTTGCCGTTGCGATAGGTTTGGTTCTGATGTCGTCAAGGTTCTGCGTGTACCACCGTACAGCCTCACTGTCTTTGTCTGGAGGTCTATACAGGGAAATGTCCCCTTGACTCTAGCTCGACTGAGGCTATCATCAACTCGTAGTCGGGTGGTTCCAGATCCTTCATCCTTTTTAGAGGGATGTTGCTCTTGTGGTAGATGAGGCAGCCGCCCTATATCTTCCCTATATCTTCCCTATTTCGTCTTGTCAGTGAGTAGATGTTAGGATCACTGTCTGCAATGATGCTGTCTGGTTTAAACTCTGTTATCATAATCGAGTCAGGCTTAGGATTATTTTGGCAATCAGTGCCTCGAATTTGCCTTTGTATGAGCGAATGCCTCTAATGTTCATAAGTCACATTTCCAATTTCCGTTGTCCTTTTCCATGCGTTAGGTCAGTTTTCCGTTTTCCATGTATCCGTTCGGTTATATTCGCTTTGATTCTTCGTAGAAAAATGCATTTATATAGCGCCCGATCAATCAAGATTGCCCTCAGGCGCTTTACATGCATACAATCATAACTTATTTAATTATTATTAATCATTTAAAAATAAATATATTAATAATATATTAAAAACAGTGCCAATAATAAGTATTCTAAAACACAGTCCAAATATCACAAACTTTTATATGTGATTCATGTTCGCTGCCACCACTTCCGCCTCCTCCGGTGTCTTGCGGAGATATCCACCCATGTCCGGGTGCTAGAAGCCCAAATGTCTCTTGTGTTCATTGCAGTAAGGGAGTTTCGTGTGACCATTGTGAAAACTGGGTCCATATAATTTAGATTCTGGGCTATTATCACGGAGCTGTACGACAATCTTGTGTCCTCCAGTGAATCTCTGTCTTTTATATGTGATTCATGTTCGCTGCCACCACCTCCGCCACCTCGGGTGAACTTTGACCATTCGTCGACGGGGGATATTAACCATCCAGCCATCTCGGGTGAACTTTGACCATTCGTCGACGGAGGATATTAACCATCCAACATAGAGATTCAACACCTTATATAACGATGACAAATACTGATCTTTCAGGAAGAATATAAATGTCAGAAGTCTGCTACCAAATATCGACGATATCCGAGCAATGTCAAGAGAGACCAAAGCCGCCGCCGTCATTGCAGTAACTGTGACCTGGTTAGATGACTCTCTAAATGACTCAGAAATCAAAGTTCCGTGCTACAATTCAATACGAGCAGATCGAAATCGCAATGGGGGAGGAGTGTGTTTACTTATTTGAGATGGCCGTACTTTCAACCCCAGGACTGACTTTTCTAGTATCAATGTCGAAACTTCATGGGCAGAATTTGTGGGAGTGGTTATAGACCCCCCAAACAATCTGACTTCTTTGACATGCTCATTTGTTAACCTACTGTATTGCGTAAAGTTAAGAACGTACTATATTATAATAAACACAATAATATGAGAATCAGATCTCTAAAGAAATATTGTAAGGAGGATTTCGAACAAAGGCTAAATGAGGCTAGCATTCAAGTCTATATTTGTTGCAACAGTGGAGTACATAGCTCCCTTCAGTGAAGTTAGAATTAAGCAGGTTACTCAGCGGTGGATTACTACTGAAATACTTCATTTGCGTAGCAAGAGAGACAAAGCTCTTAGTAAGTTTAAACATACACATTTAGAATCATGGCACAACAGGCATTTACCCTTTCACAAACAGGTTCAATATATGGTAAAAGCAGCCAAAGACGATTATTATGAAACCATGGTCACCGAAAATGTATTTAGTATTTATTCTAGACACCTGTCTTATACATCTGCCTGATTACATCAAATCTCAGAATGATAAGAGTAAATATGCAGGCATGGCACTGCTAGATCTACATAAAGCTTTTGATACGGTAGATTATTGCACTCTACTTTCTAAACTTCAAGCCTTGGGTTTTGACCACAAATCAAGAGACTGGTCCCGATCCTACCTGACTGATCGCCAACAGTTGGTTGATTTAGGTGGAACCTTTTTCCCCCTAAAATATAACTTGTAGAGTGCCTCAAGGATCAACTCTGGGGCCCATGCTCTTCCTTATTTACGTTAATGACATGTCTTCCGTAAGTTCCGTTGTTAAATGCAAACTACTACTGTATGCAGATGATTCAGCCCTTATTGTCTTGGGAAACGATGTATATGAAATGGAGTTGACCCGGACCATAGTACTTGATTCCATTCGCAACTGGCTTATTGATAGCAAACTTTCCCTTTATTTAGGTAAGACAGAATCTATCCTTTTTGGTACCAAGATTCAACGTGCACCACAGGTTAAAATTGCCACTTTGGCTAGTAAATCATCAGTCAAGTATCTGGGAGTTGAATTAGATCAACACATTCAGGTGAATGCATTGCTAGGAAAGCTGTTAGTAACATCAATAACAAAGTTGGGTTTTTATACCATAATCTTTCAACCCCAAAATTAAGAAGCTGTTGACGTCTTCACTGACATAGTGCCATTTTGATTATGCGTCCTCATCATAGTTCTCTGGTCTATCCCACAAATATCCCGAATTTCAAATCATGCAAAATAAAGTTGTTAGATATCTGCTCAACCTGTCTCCCAGAACACATATTGGGGTAGCTGAATTTCGGCGAGTCAAAAGGACTTCCTGTCGAATACAGACCAGATCAACTCAAATTACATAATACGTTCAATATCATCCATGGAACTGCTCCTGGTTACCTTTCATCCTGGATGATGAGAGACCAACACAGCTTTGGTACTAGAAATGTAGAAGACTACACAAACTACAAAGAGGCACTTAACCTAGCTACAACTGAAATTAGAAAATCTAAAAGAACCTTTGAACAAAAATTGGCAGGTAATATAACAAATGACATCAAGAGTTTCTATGCTTATGTAAGGAGTAAACAGAAAGTTCGAGATAAGGTCGGACCACTGGAAAACAACAGTGAAAACATAATTTCAGATGGGTTCCAAATGGCAGAGGTCCTGAATGAGTATTTCAGCTCAGTTTTTACCACAGAAGATATCAGCTCACTTCCAGTTCCATTGACTAAATTTGAGGGCAACAAATCAGAACATTTAGGGCAGTTATTTGTAACTCCTGAAATGATAGCAAAGAAAATTAAGAAGATGAAAGATAATAAATCACCTGGAGTTGATGGGATACCACCAAAACTGCTAAAGGAAATTGTTGATCAAATTAGTACACCACTTGCAAACTTATTTAACTTGTCACTAGAAGAAGGAATAGTTCCTTCAGAATGGAAAGAAGCAAACATTACGCCACTATTTAAGAAGGGATCGAGGAAGAAGCCAGAAAATTACAGACCAGTGAGTTTAACATCAGTTGTATGTAAATTACTCGAAACATTAATTAGAGACCACATGGTGGAATTCCTCGTAAAACATAAATTAATAAATACATCTCAACATGGATTCCTAAAAGCAAGGTCATGTCTAACCAATCTCTTATGTTTTTTAGAAGAAATTACAAAGTGGGTAGATGACGGGTCACCAGTGGATGTTGTCTACTTAGATTTTCAGAAAGCTTTCGATAAAGTGCCACATCAAAGATTGTTACTTAAACTAAAAGCCCATGGTATAGGCAATGATGTAATCAACTGGATAGAAAAGTGGCTTACACACAGAAGACAGAGAGTAATAGTAGATGGTAAGATTTCAAACTGGAAATCTGTTTTGAGTGGGGTACCACAGGGATCGGTGTTAGGCCCTATACTGTTTTTAATATATATAAAAGATTTGGAGGATGACATATCTAACAAAGTACTCAAATTTGCAGATGACACAAAAGTATTCAGAAAGGTTACTAATGATACAGATAAACAAAGTTTACAGGATGATCTAGAAAAATTAGTTAAATGGTCAGAAAAATGGCAAATGTTATTCAATTTTGGGAAGTGTAAATGTATACACATAGGACATGGAAATATGGACGAGGAATATAAAATGGGGGATGCTGTACTAGGTAGAACCACACAAGAAAAGGATTTAGGAGTAACATTTAATGCTGACATGAAAGTTTCAGAGCAATGTGGGATTGCTGCTTCGAAAGGAAATCAAATTCTAGGGCTAATTAGGAGAACTATCACGTATAAGGAGAAACATCTAATTGTACCCCTGTACAAAGCAATAGTTAGACCACATTTGGAATATTGTATTCAAGCATGGAGGCCATATCGTAAAAAAGACATAGATAAGCTAGAAAGAATACAACGAAGAGCAACTAAGATGATTCCAGAATTAAGAGACCTTAGTTACGAAAGTCGCTTATTACAATGTGGTTTGACAACACTAGAGACCAGGAGACTAAGAGGAGACCAAATAGAAGTGTTTAAAATAGTGAACGGTTATGAGGATGTTGATAGGAATATGTTCTTCAAACTTAAAGAAGGCAGTAGAACCAGAGGACACAAAGCAGCATTAGTTAAGGAGCAGTGTAGGTTGGACATGAGAAAGTACTCTTTCTCACAGAGGGTGATAAATGAATGGAACAAACTGCCAAATGATTGTGTTAATGCTAGTAGTGTGAATATGTTTAAAAATAGAATTGACAGATATCTGATAAGGGCGGGCTACACATAGATGAGAAAATTGTTGGACTCTCGATAAGCCAATGGCTTCCTTGTCCACTTGCCATCTGGAACTTGTTGTTCGAGATGGCAATCTTGTTAAATCTTGTTAAATCTAGATCAAGGAGTCCCTTATGTACTTTCATGCGTGCGTGCGTGCGTGCGTGCGTGCGTGCGTGCGTGCGTGCCTTATGTATTGTTAGGCATCTATTTCCAAATCCAACAAACCAAGTTGTTCACCTAAATCATTACGTTAAAACGCATATACATCTTCACACGCAGACAAAGTTTCATATTCCAGTTCATTTCAGCACAATGAAATAACAACAGGGTGGAGGAAATGTTATATTTTATAGCCGGCTATTTTGCATAGTGCTTTCACAAGGCACCATTTAACAGCAGTTCCTCTATTCATATAGTTTCACAGTAATACTATACAATGTATATGCATGCCTTATGCTAAATAACATGTTCACTATACAATGTGCTTTGAGACAGGAGAACCCACATAAAAGAGATTAGAATAATTCTTAAAATAAGACCTTTGCTCCCTTTCTCGAAACACAATACCTGAGCAGATTGCAGTGCTTTGCACATAGCCACACATGTATTTCATAACTGCATTTAATCTAAGTCAGCAATCGTCCATTAGAATTACTTTTCAATCCTCATAAATTGTAGAGAACGTAAAAAAATTGCTCCATCATATACCATTCATAGAAGGCAGCAAGAACCCAAAAGTCAATCAGACTACCTTTGTTCCCACTGAGTCATACTGGTTAAATATTATTATTGTCACTTCGGCACGTATTGTGTATATGACCATTTACCACACACATGATAATATAGCATATCATAGAATGTCGTTAAAATTAAGTAAAACATTATACATAGACCCTTGAATGGTTGCATTAGCAATGTTCTGAAATGCATCAAAACTGACTATATACCCATGCATTTAAAGTGAACAAAGTCCACATGATTCAATGCATCATTATGCATGTAATAAACACATCCAACCATCACTATATAAAACAGGCTTATAAACAAATATATGCAGCAGCAGTCTAGATTTAACAATGGTCAAATCGTTCAGTAAATTCAAATTTAATGATTTTCTATGGGATTCCATCAAAGTGAATCCCGACTATTTTTTATTTCCTTTTACACATGCTCATTATTTATTTTTTTAAATTTATTTTTATAAACTGAAGAGCTGATGAAATGCATAATTTTCTGGCCAAACCATTGGGGCAGTTTTTATGTTTGGATCATTTCTCAGGATTGAATTTGATCAAAGCTACAACCAGGGAGCAAAAAACCACCAAAATAATGGCTGTTAAAAATACAGGATTCTATGCTGTTCCAATATCTTCCTGTTATTCAACAAAACCCAACTTTCTATTATTTACATAACTGTTGGAAGTTGAAAACTATGACAAAATGTTGACATTAATTAGAAGAGACAAAATGTTTTCAGGTGTCGTTTGCAACATGAATTTTAAAAGCGGAAACCTTTTTGTATATACATGTATAAACGTGATGGTGACTGAAAAAATAACTTTCGTAAATTTTAAGAAAAGTTAGATATTGACATAGGCAGAACCTTTTATATTCTAGAGTAAGTTACACACATAAAATGAGATAAACCAATAACAGTCTGTTGGGGAAAAAATCCTCATGTCATGGCTTGCAAAAAACACAATCATTGTGATAATGAGAGCCAGTGTGTTAAAAACCACAACCACACTATCATTGTTACCTTTTGTGCTTTGTAAAACTGCTGCTCACTACTTCCTCTACATTAGGAAACAACATTAAAAGCAGGACCAATATAACTGCAGTAATTACACTTACACCAAATACATCAGTATAATCATTTAAATAGTTTGCTCAAGAAACTATTAAACACTGAAAGGCAATGTGATAGTTTTCAACCACTTCTGCTCTAAAGCATCAATATCGATAAAACCACTGCCAATAGACCTAAAACAGTCATACCACCAAGCGTCCACAACAATTCTCTTATCCTAATAATAATTATCAGTACGACATAGAGGAATGTAGAGCACACAAGACAGATGTTCCCACAGTTCTGTTGGAAAGTTGGAGCCAGTCTCCCACCGATTCCTTTTAAGATTGTACGCCTCCACTTTGCTGGTTGCCTGACGACCCGACGGCTCCATAGTGAACCCACCAATCACATAGAGTACGCCATTGACGACGACCATGCTGGCTTGGTAGCGTGGTGTGGGCATGCGTGTTACTGTCACCCACTGCTGTGTGTGGACATTATAGCAGTCGACTGTATCAAGGATGATGCGGTTGCCTGTGGTGGCATCTTCATACCATCCGCCAGCAACATACAGACGCCCGCCATGAGCGACCATGCAGTGGTCAGCTCGGGGCATCAACATGTCTGCTTTCGGCATCCACGTGTCAGTGACAGTACTGTAGCAACTCAGCAGTGAAGACACAAAGTCATTGGCGTCGAGTCCGCCACAGACATAGATGTTGCGACCAACCACAGCTCCTGCCTGCTGCATCATATTGGTCGGCATCGGCGACACGATGGACCACGAGTTCGTCTTGATGTCGTAACATTCACAGTTGTGTTCGACCCGGAAGCTGTCCTGTTCGCCCACTCCTCCGATGGCGTAGAGTTTCTTGTCGACAGTACCGAGGTAGAACCGACATCGTTCTTGAAGCATCGGAGCCGTCGTTGTCCACTTGTTGCGCTGCGGGTTATAGCAAAAGCCAAAAGGGTGGATGTGCTCCTGCAGCGATTGGTTGAAGCAGCCGCCAATCACATAGAGCATGTTGTCAACGACCGCCACGCCAAAGTCGCACTGGTCAATGTGTGGGATGCTCGTCAGGTGTCGCCACTGGTTACTGCCGATGTGGTGGTAACTGAGGTTGTTCGTGATGCCCTTCGTTGTCTGGAAACCACCAATGTTAACAATTGCTTTGTCAAAGCCCCGAGGGTTTATGAGACCATGTCGGTCCACCACTGGTGCATGCTGGCAACGGGACCATGCCTTCATCAGGGCTGATTGTACTAGTGAGAACACCTTTGACCACCGCCTGCATATCTCGCGGAAAACCGTGCCTTGACGGATGCCCTGAAACTCGGCCTTGCTGATGTAGCGATATCGGATGCAGGAAAGGATTGCTTCAGCGTGCTGCTGCCTGGTGTTCAGGTCAAACAATATCCAACTGAGCACCGCCTGAAGCACTTCAGCTTCTAGACATTCGATCGGATAGTTTTGTTTCAATAGCTGCTTGAGCTGTTCCGCTGAGAGACGCTGGTACTGAGGCAGATATGACAGTCGACCAAGGTTCTGCCCCATGTAGCAGTAGATGTACTGACATAGGTCAGGGAGGCAGTATGTCTCAGCAATGACCAGCAGATCTAGGCAGTTGTCAATGTCGAGTTGTGAGCGCAAGTAGTGAGAGCAGGCTGCCACCACGGGCACCACCTGAAGGTGGTTCGCAGCATCCAGGATGTCCTGTACATTGCCTGCTCAACACAGAACACAGTTGGCATGCTTACCAGGTCTGATAACTATAAACAATTTAATTGTGTGGAAACAAAGGACTTGCAAAGTGTGTGTGTGTGTGTGTATGCATGTGTCTGTGTGTGCGTGCGTGCATGTGTGCATACGTGAGATGTGTGCGGTCTGGTGCGGTGCGTGCATGTGTGTAGTTACTGTGTGCATGTGCGTATGCATGTGAACATGGTGTGGCATGTGGTGACTGTGTGCATCATATAAAGTGAGTTAAGAATTGCTTTGTGCTGCCATCTAGTTGATAGTGGTGGAGGTTGAAGTGTTTTGTGACAAAACATGTCACGTGTCACGCAGTTGACAGATGAAATAGTGGTTTGTGTATATCACTTAACAATATGCATAAGAAATTTATCTCAAAATGCACAAATTGGACATAACGCATTTTGGAAATAAATGCTTCATATACAGTAGAACTATTTTAAAGCGGCCACCCAAATGACTTAAATAAAGTGGCCTGATTAAATGGGTGGCTGAATTACAGGGGCTGATCAAATATACATTATGTGGGAAAAACAGATGGTGATACAGTGGTCGTTTGGAAGGGGTGGCCGCTTCCAAAGGGTGGTTGCTTTGAGGGGTTCTACTATGTATAATATATTATAAATAAAAATAAATGCACATATACTGCATAAGTGTACTGATGTACTTACATACATATACAGTATATAATATATATATATATATATATATACAGTATATATATATATATATATATATATATATATATATATATATATATATATATATAATATTATATATATATATATACGTTCTGTATATATTATATATAATGTATACAGTATATATATATATATATATATATATATATATATATATATATATATATATATATATATATATACATATATATATATACTGTATATATTATAAACTGTATATGTATGTAAGTATGTCAGTATACTTTTACAATATATGTACATATATATGTATATATATATATATTGTGTGTGCATGCATGTATATAGGCATAGCTTCAACTGAGTGACTACTGGATGGTGCTTACAGAGATCAATTGTCAACTTTGATGTGTAGGCGTAGTGGATGAGATGGTCAACGCCAACAGCTGACACTCCATTCAGCTCTATCTTGTCCAGATGTTGCTCCTTCATGGCGTGTGTGAACATTGCTCTGAAATCACAAAGGTAGAGGTACGTTCTTATATAGCACGGTATCCAGTTCATAGGACTGTTTAAAGTGCTTTACCTCCCTGTCAGACCTGTTCATTCGAACACCAACTAAATTTTTCTGAGAAGCATTCAGCCACGTTGCAATTACTGCGCACAGACCATTAATTTTATTCACATATCCACCACTGTCTATTGCCAGGTGTTGCGTGCGTGCGTGCGTGCATGCGAGCAATTCCAGGCCCTACTGAAACACAATAATGTTCAGTTTGCATTTGTGCAACCAACAGGAACAAAAATAAGCAGTACAAAAAAGGACATTTAGTAAAAAGCAAATAGAAATATTTACCCTGGTGGTCATGTTACAATGTCAAAGTCTCTGACTGATAATTTGATAACACCATTAATAAAGCTCCATGCATTGAAAAAATACAAATCCTTAATGTTTTACCGTCTTTCACAACTATCTTTTCATCATTACTTTCATGTACAGTAATAACGGAAAACAAATTTTTTTAAACCTTGAAATTTTACTAGTTCACAATACTTTTGTGATGACTTTAATAATTAATAATCGTTAATTGCTCATAAACATGACTCACCTGAAGTATTGACTGCACGAAGCAAGGACGACTCTATGTGCTTGGAAGCTTTCACCGCTGACCACAAGAGTGACATCACACAAGAGTCGCTGCCTCCACAGACTGTGGAGACCCGCCAACAGACCGCTGCAATGGTCTCCTGACTCAAACTCATATGCCTGGAGTATTAGGTCTTTGGTCTTCATAGTTGGCTTCATTGTGACGTCTCACTGCAAGCGACCTTGGGGTCAATTACATTATATAAATTCCAATTACACACCAATTACAAATACCAATTCTACCTAAAAATTCCACCAAAATACTAATTCCAATGCCGTTTATCAATTTCATATCAAAATAAGTGAAATCAAAGCCCAAAAATATCTATTTTACAGCAGCTTTAATTTAATTTCTGCATATTATGTTAAATACTGGCAAACAAATATGATACAAGCAACACATTATATTTTGTTAATTATTTCTAGTGAATGGTTTGAGTTAAATGCAGTTGAAAATGTAACTGAAAATTAATTGAAAAGTAATTGAACAGTAATTGAAAATACCAATTACATTTTACAAATTCCAATTTCTTTTAAAGACAAAACAGCAATTCCAATTCCACAATTGGAATTGACATTTCATTTCCAATTACATCATAACTGACTACAAGTCTGACTGAAAATGCCACAAACTATGGCAGGTTTCTGATTTATTTATGAAAACATTACATGTGATATATGCTTTCATATTTCAGCTCATGCATAAATGAATACAAAGTCTTCTGCAATAAACCTCTAAAGTGTCTTTAATCATGTCTGTTAAATTGTTTTCAGTCATATTTTTATCATCTGTAATAATAATAAATAAAACAAATTGTAAAGCGCCATATATCAGGGACAAGCCCAATCATAGGCAAATACAGTTATTCTAAAACCATGAGTCATAAAGTCTGTCCTGCAAAGACAAAATGCAGTACAAAAAATCAAAATGAAATAATTGGCTTTTAAAATTTTTGTTCTGCCAGCAAGTTGCAGTTACTGCATATTTCAAACTGTTTAACTCGATACACTACAATCAACTTTGCTAAAGAATAGAGCAGATACGGCCCAACTCCAATGTTCAATAATCGCATTTTCTTCAATACTGCAGTTACTGCCTTTGCACGGCCGAAGTATATAAAAATACAATCAATTATACAATATAAAAGAGATAAAATTAGCTCTTTTGTAAATGTAAAATGATGACAGATGATAACAATTTTTTTATCATCTGTCATCATTTTACATTTACAACTCATAACTGTTATCGTGTATCCACTGTGTTCACGTACCTTGTTAATACGTAGATTGATGTACTTTCATGCATGCGTCTCTGTCATTGCTACAGCATTAATGGGATGATCAGGATTCTCTAACCTTCAACAGCGTCACTGGGTACATCCTCGAACTGGGACTGCTCGGACAGACAATGACCTGACAGTTTCTCTGACTCACTCATCAACATGGCAAACCATATGGATTACATTAATCAGCTTCCATATTACAGAGCGTGTGAGTCACATTGGGCCTGCCAGAGAGACTGTCACCAAACAAAGCCACTGCATTTCTAATTAAAGCTCAGAACCTGTGAATGACTCAAGAATTTCATCACATGCTGAGTCAGAAATATTGGCCAATGTTCTGGGTGATTCCCCGGATAACAGAGATGAGACAGGCTATTGATGATTACACCTTAGTCAGCCGATCAGAGCCTCAGTGCCATCAACTCTGATAGCCAGTTATAATAACAATTACATTTGCATCTAATCATCTGGGTAGCCAGAGTCAGTACGTGCATTTTTTCAGTGAGGCCTGCCTCGTTGTATGCTCACAAATGCACATAAGATCCACAATAAAGCTAAACATGATAGTTTGAATGAAACAGTTCTATACAAATCACAGCCGACAATGCACAGTGCAATATCTGGCTATCTGGATCGTTCAAAATGTCTTGGCTAAATCTGGGCTTATATGTCTGAACTGTGTATTTTAAGGTTCATTTTAATGCAGCTCATACGGGCAGCGTGGGATGTCATACAGGCATTTAAATATTATATTTTTCAATTTCTGTAGTCAAAAAATACTGGTACATAAATATCCAATGAGCAATTTGCTAATACGAATGACTTAAAAAACACTACATCTGAACATTGGCTGCTTAATAAACATGCTCTGCCAACCTATGATTCATATTCTTCAATGCTGAAACATTTTAGTTATAGCTCTAAAGTATATGAATCATCTCGTGCTGACACAAGGACATGTTAGATGAAGAGGTTGACAGCTAGCTGCCTATTTGCATTAACGTAGACGTTATCATGGCAAATACAATCTTGCTTATTAGACTAGGGCAAGGTGGCTTATACCAGCTGCTGGTCACCAGATCAGGTTTGGTACTTTAACAAGGTTTAACAAGGTTGTCATCCCAAACAACAAGTTCCTGATGGCAAGTGGACAAGGAAGCCATTGGCTTATCGAGAGTCCAACAATTTTCTCATCTATGTGTAGCCCGCCCTTATCAAATATCTGTCAATTCTATTTTTAAACATATTCACACTACTAGCATTAACACAATCATTTGGCAGTTTGTTCCATTCATTTATCACCCTGAGAAAGAGTACTTTCTCATGTCCAACCTACACTGCTCCTTAACTAATGCTGCTTTATATCCTCTGGTTCTACTGCCTTCTTTAAGTTTGAAGCACATATTCCTGTCAACATCCTCATAACCATTCACTATTTTAAACACTTCTATTTGGTCTCCTCTTAGTCTCATGATCTCTAGTGTTGTCAAACCACTTTGTAATAAGTGACTTTCATAACTAAGGTCTCTCAATTGTGGAATCATTTTAGTTGCTCTTCATTGTATTCTTTCTAGCTTGTCTATGTCCTTTTTACGATATGGTCTCCATGCTTGAATACAATATTCCAAATGTGGTCCAACTATTGCTTTGTATAGGGCTACAATTAGCTGTTTCTCCTTATACATGATAGTTCTCCTAATTAGCCCTAGAATTTGATTTCCTTTTGAAGCAGCAATACCACATTGCTCTGAAACTTTCATGTCAGCACTAAATGTTACTCCTAAGTTCTTTTCTTGAGCAAAATACTACAGATTCATTTTTGGAGATGACTGTTTGTTTAGAAACCCCTGCTACATGGAATTGAAATCACATTGTGAGTTGAATCTCAGTGATATTTTACAGTCGGCTGTAGGAAAGCAGGGTCACCCAGGGAAGCTTGGCCAGACAGTGTCCTGGTGGTGGGAGTCGAATAGCTGTTTAATGAACACGATTTATAGAGGGTAAAATTCCAGCTCAGTGGCAAAGAGAATTATTGTGTTTATACAGAGAGGAGAATTGTGGGAGTGAAAAGAGCAGACAAGGGAAGAATGGAGGAGCTGAGGGAGGAAGTTGGTGAGGAGTCGGTTAATGTGGGCTGGACATGTGGAAAGAATGGAAAGGGAATGGTTGACGAAGAGAGAGTGGTTGCGCTTAGAGTGGAGGGCAGAAGGAGAAGAGGAAGATTGAGATGGAAGGACTGTGTGAAGAGAGATTTGACGAGAGTGTGAAGGGAGAACAAGAGCGAGGCATGTGGGGTTGGAGACAGGTGGGGTTGGAGACGGGTGGGGTTGGAGACAGGTGGGGTTGGAGACGGGTGGGGTTGGAGACGGGTGGTGGAGATGGCAGTGAAACGGGATCAGTGACGAAGAAGAAGGGAAAAAATCGACGACTGGTATCAGTTCCAGCCTCACCCTGGAGAAGAGAACACCAACATGGAAAGCAGACAGGACTAACAGAGATATAGTCAATCAAGCCTTCAAAGTTCTGGAATGGATAGAGAGCAAGATAGCACACAAAAATGGCATTTAAGGAAGGCAAAGGGAGGAGAAACATATGAGTTGAAGGACATCCAAAAATGTGTACCTTTTGAATATATGGATTTGGAGAAAGCACGATCAAAGGAACTAGCATTTGGAATTATGCAGTAGATGTAGGAGAGTTGGAGACAACCATGCAAACTTAGAATAAATTGCATTGTAATTGGAATTGAAATGCCAATACCAGTTCCATAAATACAATTGATTTACCTTTCAATTACTTTTTCAATTACATCATGTAACTTTTTATTCAAATTATTCACTAAAAAATCAATCAAATATGCATATATCATACTTGTTTGCCATTGTATCATAATATGCAGAAAATAAAGCTGCTCTAAAAATAGATTTTACATCTATGGTTGCTTTGTTCACATGCTCTGATAATTGGAATTGGTATTTTTTTTATTGGAATTGGTATGCTGAAATTTTTTATGAACAAGGTTGGCAAGTTTGTGACGAGACAGATAAATACCATGGTATTTACTGCATCATCATCAGAAATACCTTTCTGACGTCTAAAGCGTCAGAAACCATCAGAAACTGTGAGAAATTGTCAGAAATACCTTTTTGATGTAATACCTTTCTGACACTTAAAGCATTAGAAACTAAAAAGATGTGCCATTTTATTTAATGTGTTCAAATGTGTTTGATTTGTTAGCACATAGTAATGACTACAGAAATAATTGTGGCACCATAGTTTCACTAGACAGCTAGCTTTTAAAACAGCACAGGTGTCCGTCACAATTGGGAAACCATGAAGGAAACTGGCTGGGGTGTAAGTGCATACTAGCAATAACATTGGAGAGTACATCAATGAACTGAGTTAGGACGGTGGAGTGGACAGGTGCCAATGACAGTTGGGAAAGCAATAAAAGGCTAGGCAAGGATTTCTTTGTCGAGTTCTTGGAGTTAAGATTAAGCAATACAAATGTATTAATAAATTGTAAAAAATTATGTTAGCAACTTTGAGATGGACGTTAAGGTCAACTGTATGCATGTGTATAACATGCTAATAACAACTAAATTGTTGTGTAGAGATTGTCAGTTTGACATGAAATGGTAATTTGTGAATATGTTAGCAGAGTAGAACTATTAATAAATGAATGTGTTAATTAAAAATGTTAACTAAGATAACATTGTATGTAACATTACTCATGGTGTTGTTTTTTCTATGCATGAATAATATTTAATTTCTCTTTTCAATAGGCCATATAATTAGCAATATCAAAAATCCATGAGACAAATGAGATACTGACAGTTTCTGATGTCCGAAACCTGTCAGAAAGTAGTTTCTGACACTGTCTCATCAGAAATACCTTTCTGACTGTCAGAAATCCAACCCAGGTTTAGAATTGGAATTGATATAATGTAACTGACTGGATACAATGTATTTAAGGATACAAGGTAGTAACTCAAGTCTCAAGTGGTTATACTCCAAACAGCCCAAACTTGGGCTAACGCAGGAGTTTGTGGTGGACTGTGCGCATGCGCTGTGGGTGGTACATTCGACTAAAATACTAGTATCTTTAATGTTGCTGAAATGGTTTTATCTGATAGTTTTATTTATTTTATGTATAGAATGTTAAATGAAATTTTTAATAGGTTGGTTATGTGTATGGATATTGTCGCTGCCTTGCCGCATGCACACATAGACAGTCTCCATACCCATACCATGGATAATTTAAAGCTGTGTTTTAAAGGCAGTTTAGGTGAGGAGGTGTGGTGAAAGGAAGTTCCATAATAGCTTCTTGAAATGATTTTGGGTTTTTTATGTTGGTAATTTTTGGTGGAATCATATTCCATATGCGAATGGCTCGGGGATAAAATGAAAAGACCATTGCATTTATACAACACCTGGGGGCTATGTATTGTCACCGGGTTCGAGAGCGGATTAGTAGGCCTGGAGGGGGGGGGTGATCTCAATAATGTTATTTAGAATTGTGTAGATAGTTGTGGCTTGGGCTTGTTTAATGATATGTCTTCGTTTGAGGGTTGGCCATCCAAGGGCAGTAATTAGATCTGCTGGATTTGTGTTCCATCTGTAATAATTTTTTCACAAATCTGGCAGCAGAGTGTTGCACTCTTTCAAGGCTTTTAACTTGTGAAAAGGTGTGGGGATTCCATATGGGTGAAGAGTACTCGAGTTTTGGCCAGATTAGCATGTTGTAGGCTGTTTGTTTAACTTCGGGTTTACATGGGCCAAGAGTTCGTTTAAACATGCCTAAAAATTTCGAAGATTTTGAAGTTATGTCAGTGACGTGATTTGTCCAGGTTAATTTAGAATCCAATTTTACTCCGAGATATGAGTGGCTGGATACAGTGGATAATGGCTGGCCAGAAAGTGAGTAATTGTGTGGGCTGGGTTTAGTCTTGTTTGTTATTGGAAGGTAGACACATTTAGATACATTAAATTCCATTTGCCATTTGTCTGACCATGTTTGGAGTTGGCTTAGGTCAGTTTGGAGAATCTTTTGGTCGGTTTTGGAAGAAATTTTACAATATATAATACTATCATCTGCAAAATGGCATATAGAAGATTTGATATTCCCATTGATGTCATTTATGTAGAGTAAGAAGAGGACAGGTCCTAGAACTGAACCCTGTGGGACACCAGATGTGACATCTTTGATGTCCGACAGGGCACCGTTAACTGAGACTCTCTGTTTGCGGTTGGATAGAAAAGATATGATCCAATTTTGAGTGTTTCCAGTGATTCCGTAGGAGATCAATTTTGATAGAAGACGTAGGTGAAGCACTTTGTCGAAGGCTTTGGCAAAGTCAAGCAGGATTGCGTCAATTTGGGTCTTGTTGTCCATAGCAGTCATCCAGTCGTGGACTGTCTCAATGAGTTGAGATTCACAAGACAGTCCCGAATGGAATCCGTGTTGGAAGTGGAGAATGATGTTATGCTTGTGCAGGTGTTTCCACATATTGCTTAGGATGATATGTTCCATTACTTTACAGAGGATGCAGGTAAGTGATAAGGGTCTGTAGTTAGCAGGGTCAGATTTGTGGCTCTTTTTGTGTATAGGAGTTACTAGTGCTTGTAGCCAGTCGTTAGGAAGTTTACCTGTGTTGTATGATTGTTGGAAAATTTGGGTGATGATGGGAGCTATCTGTTTGCAGTTTCTTTAAGGACTTTGGCTGGGAGTTCATCTGGGCCTGTAGCTTTATTCTGGTTTAGATTTTCCAGCTGCTTTCTTACGCCATCTATGCCAATTTCGAGAAGGGGATGTTGGGGTAAGTAGAGGGGGCTATTTGGGGGATGGGATGCTTTTCTTGGGTAAATACAGAGCTAAATTGGTTGTTTAGGGCATTTGCTTTATCACGATCATTTATTATTGGCTGGTCGTTTACTCGAAGTGTGGGAATGCCAATGTTTTCTCGTTTATTTGCCTTAATAAATGACCAGAATCGTTTCGGATTAGTTTTCAGGCTGTCTCCAGTCACTGTTTAGTCCAGTTTGCTTTGCCTAACAAGAGTGAATTGGAAGATATCTGAAGACATTTAGTGATAGATTAGGCCTCAGGCAAGGATTGTGTTCGAGTCAAGGAAGTTATTATTCTCACGAGTATCATCAGCAGTGAAGTGTCAGAGGGAGACGGAGTGAAGAGGATGTTGTATGGAGATGGTGAGACAGGTGGCCGGTGTAGAACTACAGAAGACAGGGTTAGATTAGCCTCACTCCTCAATGGGTTTTGTATAAAGAGCCAGGCCAATTTTTTTCCTTTTTCACAGAATTTTGACTGGGTCCAATAAAAAATAATTCTATAATTTGTCTGACGATTTCATCAAAACTAAATAAGATTTTTTTTACAAACAAGCTAGCATGTCATAGTTGAAACTAGTAAGGTTTGATTTTTTTACAAAATGCATCTGAAACGAGACAAAAAAAAATAAAATTGAGAAAGGACCGTTTAAAATCCTAACCTCAGAAAACATGAATGATCTATGTTTCCTAGAGGTCAGGATGTTAGATGAATAAACTTGGTTAAGATTTGCTGCCATTGTGTGAGATAAGTGTCTGTGTGTTCATTGGGAGGAATGTTGTTTTCTTATGGTCTAACGGCCTATATAAAAGTTCCATTTATGGGAGAATGGTTAAGCAGATCAACACCATGTTCTAGTCGGGAGGAACATCATGCAAGATAAGTTGGAAAGTGCAAGCAGGAGTAGGCAGAGTCAACCACGCCAGTACTAGTGCAGTTGGTGCGGAGGACGAGGTCCTTAAAAACTGCATTCTAATATGTATATCACTAAAGCTAAAGTTGCAATTAACCAGGAAACCGGTCAGGAAACCAAAAATTATTATCATTTTGTTTGGAAATGTTGTTGATGCTAACATTTTAATGCAGGAATAGTTTAAGTAACATATGCACAGTTCCTTTACTAAAAGCAACCATACTTTTGTTAAAATCATTGAAAGAATTTAGTTTGCCCTTTTTTCACAGAATTTGGACCGGTAAAAAATAATTTAATAGTTTGTCCGAGGGTTTCACCAAAACTAAATAACACATTTGCACAAATGAGGTAGTTTGTTGTGGTGGATACTGGATAGGTTTTTCGCGCAATCATTCTAAAACATGACAAGTAATATTGTTATTGAGTAAAGGTCTTTTATGGTGATTTTCATTGGTTAAATAAATGTGTGTTTTATGGGACATTGTGATACTGAATTCATTAGTATTTATTCATATTGGTTGATGAAAAATAAAACTGCTACAGAATGTGTTAGTTATAAAAAATTCACGATTTGGTGATGAAATAAATATGCTAGTTTTACCAAAAGACTAATTAATAATTCTTCAATGCTGAAGGCGAAACATAATGGATACTTCATTAGTTTGTCAAATTCCCAGTATATACAATTTCCAATTTTGTTAAATATACTACAGCAATAAAGAATAGAACATGAATTATAAAACTATTAATTTAGATGTACTTTGAAAACCAAAAAATCTGAGAATTTTTATTTTAATGACCCAAAAACCCCAACAAGCAGTTTATATATGTTGTGTGACTTGTTGTTTGACCATTTTATAGTGTACATACCAACAATCTATATGATACATTTATAATGGTGTTGTTTTATGGTGGCTTACAGCACAGCAAAAAAATCCATTCATGCAATCATGATTATAATCGTGATTACCTGATTACGTGATTGCCACTGTAATCAAAATCAACTACATTGTCATTTTATGTAATCGAAATCATAATTATAAATGTACTCATGACTTTGGCAAGTAATGATAATTTATTACATTACATGATGGTTTAGTGCATGAAAAAAAATTAAGCATACATGATTATAATTGTATTTATATTTATTTATTTAGTATTCATAATTCAGTAAGTATTTTAAGTACATGCCTTGACAAGAAATCGTGATTGATTACATTATTAATGTCTGCCCCCCATGCTAACCGAAAACCTTTGGCTAATTGTTCAAAACAAGTACATCAACTTTAGGTGGTTAATGATAATTTTTTTTTTATGTTTCCTTTGGTGATGGCATATTTTTTCTAACCAGCTTAAAAAATGAGAACCTTCATTGGAATAATAATAGGGTCATTCCATGTCAAATCAACCAATATTCACGGCAGATACTATTGTTATTTATTTAATACAATTTTATTAAGTTTAACCTTTCAAATATTCAGAATCAAAATTCCACTTTGACTCCAATTAACTTAAACAAATAATTTGATGCTCTCTATTTACAAAGGTATGCAGTTTAAAAAATTGCCATGGCAACACAACACATATAGGGGATTAGGGCCTACCTACTACTTCATATACAATTATATCATGCACATTTTAAATTAGTATTTGTTTATGAACCAGAATATGTAAGTGCAAGCTCGACCCATGTATTTAGCCATAAAAATTGCTTAGTTCAAAAAGTTAGAAAACAAACAAAATTGTCGTGGGAAGGTATACAGGCGATCGACACAGCATTAACCCTTTTCTGTTTACATAACCGCTAGCTTGGCCTCATATAGTCTAGGCGACACGTCAAGACTCAAGTGGGCGTGTGAATGTTGGTGTTAGTTGAAGTTCGTCTTGTTTTTGACACCTCGAACTGATATTATACATGACATTTAAGAAAGCAACAATTAATGTAGTGTGTACGACGTTGGAATATTCTTCAGAATTGGCGATGAATGTTAAAACGAAGTCGAAGTCATGTTTTAAAAATATGACCTATCTAACTGGTTGTTCTGCACACGATCGAACGTTACCACGATATACTAGATATAGTACGTTGATATCAATGTTACAGTTTATACATAGATACGGACATGCGTTAAAGCTTTGTCAGTCCAGTGATATACCGTAATATACAACGATATCTATGGCCGACACATATAAACAAAGAAATAATACACTTCCGACTGGTTTGTGCATACGCCCATGCGGACTGCAGACAGTGCAAGGCCAGTTGTCAATGACAAAGCTTGCATGGGCAGTCTCACTTTTCTCCCTGGGAATAAACGTATATGCATCAGTGAATGTGTATATTAAATTTCACGTACCTTCGCCTGTTGCCCTGAAACAGTCGTAACCACTTTCATATTTCCTTCGTGTTTTCAGCGTATCATTTCGGCGAAGCCTATGATTCATATGACAAAAGAAAGTATACACGACGCCAGGGGTCGCGCGTGTGCAGATTTACGCTCGACCGATTATAGAGGACGCGTTGAGTGGCAGCGGCTACTGTATGGGCCAGTTCCAAAATAACGTAACTTTAGAAGGGTGGTGTGTCAATTAATTATTCAATCAATCAAAAGCGTTTATTCAAATAAATCAAACAAGCAATTTAAGCATACAAGCTTATCAGAGAACAGTTAGAAAGGAGCAACATTGAAGTAAAAATGCGTATAATATCAATTTAAGTGCATTGCGTGGTCATGCATTACAAGACTTGCATAAATAAGGGGTGTGGTCAAAGTGCGTGGGTATTTCACCACAAAGATAGCTATTTATAGACCCTGTATGTACCGAATTTCCTAATAGCAATAAGTTGAGAACAAGGCCAAGGTTTCCTGTCTTAATTAAATAATACATGACTTTGTATCAGGGTTTAATATTCTTCATTTATGCAGTTTAACTTTATAATAACAATTATATTGGCAGGTATATTTATGTTTTGTTTCCATTAAAAAGGGTACGGCGTGGTAGACACATTATGACGCAAAAACACGTGGTGTGCCGCAGTTACCTCAGCTAAGCCACGTAAAAACACCAGGTCGTGTGGTGTTGTTCCGAAATAAAATAACAAACAACTTACGTTTGCGTAATTAATGCATTTTTAGTCGTTCACAGAAAAATACACAAACAACGTCAACACACTTTAAGCGCCAAGTAAGTTGTATGCAATAAACGGGACAAAACTGTAAATTTATTGATTTTGCCTACCATGATTCTCCCGGGAAATTTCATTATCAACCTGTATAAGATGTGAGACCACACTTACGGTGTTATTTCCACAGCTCTGTTAACACAAATTAACTATAATAAATAATGCGTCGACACGCGAGCGGTTGGTCTGCAACAAGATTATTACCAACAAAACTAGAAACAGTAATACAACGTTGTAAACTGATGATGAAACATTATGGAGTGCAATAAAAATAACATTTTAAAGTTACAATTACAATAAAACCTATCGGGTATAGTCAAAACGAATAGAATTAATGAAAATAATTTTTTCAAATATATATAATATTATGTACGTACATCTGACAGCAAAGCGTATAGAATTCACATAACAAGCATAATTTTTTATGACTTGTGGCGTGAATGAGAACGTAAATTATTTTTATTTCAAATAGATTCCGTGAATAATGTGTTTAAATGTATAAAGGCTAAATGTTGTTATAATAAAATCAAGTTATATAGTATAATCTGTAACATTTTGACTACTCAAATGTGTTTTAATAAGGCATATTGCAAAAACATACTTTGGCTGTTATCTGTTTAATTTGAATATTTCGCGGCAAATATAATTAACTTGTGTTGCGTGCGAAGGTGTTACAGGTGTTAATGATATGCCCATCACGTGATCCGTGAACTCCTGACCCCGATAAACTGTGTGCACACATAGGCCCTATTGGAAATTGTCGACAGTTGTTCTCAAATTGTTTCCGGAATACACAACATTTTTGTGTGTTTTACCTAAAGTTCAAACAGACCTCTGTGATTAGCCGGTCGAAACATCGCCTCAACGGGTGATTATAACAACTTTTATGCCTACGCTGTCGCCGCTGTAAGCCCTAACTGTTTCAATGTTTGCTAATACAAAAAACGGTTTAGTTTAACGGCACCAAGGCAATTATGTGGCTTTTTGGCTGGTCCCTAAAATAAACGAGGCGACCAGTGAATGTAGGTTTACACTGACACGCGTCATTACAGTCGGCGACGTATGTATTGCTGGTTCATCCTGTGTCCGCCAGGTGCCGGTGTCCTTCTGTCGCTTATTAGTACGATCAGATGACCGAAAGTATGATAGTCGTGAAGGGAGCTATGCGATGGCTCGATGGCGCGATGCGACAGAGCCATATGGTACGGTGCGATGGGGCGATGACACGATGCGATGCTATAGAGATCGATGCAGTATAGGCCTATAGTACGTAGCACATAATTCCACCGTACCGCGCGATCGCTCAATTAAAACGCAATTTTAACGTGATACTATTGTATTTGCGATATATTCGTTGACCTACACATAGAAACTTCCAGTCAGGTGAATTCCATTATTTCACATCTAAAGATGGTTTGCCTGTACATCTAGGCCTACACGACGATAGTCCAGCAGCCGAGGGGGTAACCCCTTTTTGCCTGATATAGTTTTTTCTTTGTTGATTATTCATCTCTAGCATGTATATAATGACATCATCCAGGGGTGTGGAGTTCTCACCCTTGAGCATTTTGAAAAGAAAAAAAATCCAAAATGGCCGCTTTTTATCATATCTTCGCAACCAGACAAGATACAGACATGATTGAAGTGTTATTTTATATGTTTCCAGACATGAGGAATTCGATTCTACCATAATTGATATGAAAAAATGTAAAGAAAACAAGATGGAGACCATAAGTATGCTACAAATTGTTGCCGACTATACAAAAAAAGACTATATTTCATGTTCCGCGAGCAAAAAACATAAGAACATGACAAACTTAATTTTCCATGTTTTATCATATGAGGATCAGCATTTCGTGAAATTCTTACCTTTCTATGCATCAGTCCTCTTCATCTTCATCATGTAGGATGTACTTGCCGCTCTCATTTTGGCAGGCCTGTCCACCCTGGCATGCACAAAATGGTGTGCATGCCATGTCAGAGCTGTTGCAGCTGCACTTGTTCGTGCTACATGGCATTTCACTCCGACATGAGCACTTGATTAGCTTTAGCAACCCAGTTGGGGCTAGCGAGGTGTCTGGGGGGACAGTAGTTGGACTTAGCGCAGTACTCCCCTCCTCCTCTGACCACAGATCCACTTGACCCAGAGTAACATCCAAAAGGGCTGATGAACATGGAGTCTTTTGAACGCAGTTGGCCTGGTGGATTTCGTGATTCAATAAAAAAAATTGTGACCACCATGGCTTTATCCAGGAAACACATTAACGTCGGAGATGCTGAAGTGTTTGACAAGGAAACCATCTAATGCAAGAACCATGGGCTTGCAGTCTAGCGCACGCGATCTTGAAACAACCAGGCTAACGGGCCATGAACTATCACCTATCCCTATGTTCAATGAAAATGGAAATATGAGGGATGCCAAAACGAAATCCAATCTCAAGAAAGCGCTTAAGGTGGAAGACGGCCGTCAAGACGGCTGGCTGAACAAGATGTGCAAGCACCTTTCCTCAATGGGTGCGCTGTCCTCTGGGTAGTGCCTTGGCCAAAATCTGGCACTGTACACGACTACCTTGTCTGGTTCCGCAGTTACCTAGACGGTCACTTGGCGAAAAGTGACGTATATCTGGTGTTCGACAGATACATTGAGGGCAGTGCTAAGGAGGCAACCCAACGCGGCAGGGACAAAGGAGCAAGCAGGGTCTACACATTACGTTGCACAGCTCGCCTGCCACCACAAAAAGTCGTCCTAACCGTCACCACAAACAAAGATCAATTGATTGCAATGCTCTCATCGTCGCCAATTCAAGGACGAAGTGTCCGAGATATGCAGAAGAGCACAGCTCCATCGTCCCAGATCTACTAGCTGCTCACTGTCTCACAGGTTGTGATACTGTGGCGTGATGCGTTGGCAAGGATGCAGCTCTGAAAGTTCTGAGACATCGCCAACGTTCTCTCAACTTACTGGGAAACACAGGTGGACCACCGTTTTCGGAAGAAGTGGACCAGGCCACACATTTCACGTTGGCCTGCTATGGTCAGCAAAAATGTCATTCGATGACGGAAGCACGCCAACAAATGTGGTTTTCTAAAGTAAGCAGAAGCAAGGCTTCCGCGCCAAAGCTGTGTTCATTACCACCCACAAGTGAAGCGTTCGAACAAAATGTAGCCAGAGTCCATCTGCAAGTAGCAATTTGGCTTCATGTTTTGGGTCCCAACCCACCTGTACTAGACCCTACATCTTATGGTTGATCACAGGAGGAGGGGAGTACTGCACTAAGCCCAACTACAGTCTTGTCTGGTTGCGAAGATATGATAAAAAGTTGATTTTGGTGGCCATTTTGGATTTTTTTTCTCAAAATGCTCAAGCGTGAGAACTCCACACCCCTGGATGTCATTATATACATGCTAGAGATGAATAATCAACAAAGAAAAAACTATATCAGGCAAAAAGGGGTTATGTCAAAAATGCCCTTTGGCTGCCGGACTACGACGGTGTTTGCTGCCATTCCTGTCCAATATTAACGGGGCCAGATCTAGTGTCTTCGCTGAAGGGGTAAGACCACAGTTGACCTTCCTGTTTATTGTTTCACACGAATGTAGGGCATATTAAATTGCGATATGTGAATTCATATGATGTGACATAAGTGCAATTGAGCAGGCATATTCACAGGTTTGTTTGTAGAAGCTATTGGCTGTGAAATTTGAAATTTTTTAGAGAGTTTAACAGGCGGAGGGATTTATGGGAATTTTTCTGCTATGGGCGACGTGGGCGCATAAATACATTTTTGTCAAAATTGATGGGCGTCGCACGTCGGGGCGTTTTAAAAGAGCTGGAGGTAGGTGATTTTGATAAATCTTGGTCAGCATGTCAATGAGATGATGGCAGTTGCTGTGAAAAAGTTTCAGAATTTTTAGTCGTCACGTTTTCTTATAATCAGACAAAACGTTAACATGGCCACCAATGCAATTCTCAACTGTGGTCTGACTCCTGGAGGCTGGTGTCTTAGGCCAGATGGAAGTAGGAGTTGTTTCATCTGGACGGTGGAAGTTGGTGGACGCGTTTCTTACCGCTCCTTTCCGTAAGCGGCTGCGGCGACTTGGAGATGTGTAGGCCTACTACAAACGACCGACAGGATAGATCGTTTGCAGACTTCGATGAATTTAAACGAGAGACCTCGAACAACACGTTCACCTTGACGAAGCTGCTGGTTATTAAGTTATGGGGATTGTGACATTATTCAAAATTATTGGACGTTATAAGTTAAAATATGCCTAAAAGGTTTGGATCACTGTAATTTATTTTAGGTAACCATGGTCTGGAGAAAAGTAAACTCCTTTCGCTGTTAAGAGCACTTGGTAAATCACACCTTCTCCTACCCCTAGGGACTTTGAGGTGGGGTGGCCGGTTTGCAGAGTCCTTCCATGACTTACCCGTCGTCTTCAATTGTAAGTAATTTTTAAAGTCGGATATTGTTTCTATGTAAAGAAAATGACTTGCTGCTTTCTGACGTTGCCTTTTATCATCATTCAATGTACCAATTCGTGAAAAATAAAACTGAAACCATAAATGTGTTATATTGATTGTTTCACACATGAAGCGTTACAGTTTGCATCAGTTAAGCGGTCAAAGGAGGGGTAGACAATAGAAACGAACTAAACAATTTCGAAATAAGACGCTTGCTCTGTCGATAGCACGTGCGATTCGTAGTGTCTAAATTTGAGTTGGCGTTTCCGTAATGCGCTAGCAGCCAATCAGCGTCATTATCGAGATTCAACACAATTTTTGCACGGGTATTTTGCATTTTACTGCGTAACAGTTGTTTCAATATAATCAATACTATATAATTAATCATTACGTTTAAAATTTACTCGAACTGCATCGTATAAACTGATGAAAGTTTACTCTTATTTGATGAGTTAGTAAAATCCCCTGATGAGAGCTAATTGTGTAATTTCCGTTCCGATGGAACCTACAGTTTGACTTCAGGCGATGATGTGTGCGACAAACGGTGGCGCCACATGCATGTGCTGCTTTCCTGTGCCTGGTGGGAAGCTGTTTAACCTGACCCGTTTGTGTACGAAAACCAAAGTACGACAGGTCTTGATCAGAGAGATGCTCAACGCTGACATCACACACTGAAGAGGGCCTCCAGATGCTTATAGATCAACTTGCCCAGAATTTGGCCCATAATTAGCCTGAAAAAGACCAATGTCTTTGGCCAAGAAATCAACGATGTCTCAGCCACCAACATCGATGACCACACTCTGGAAGTGGTGCAGGAGTTCACCTACCCAAGGTCAACCATCACCAGCAAACCGTCCCTCAACGTAGATATCAATGAGCGCATCGGATAAGCAGCAGCTGTCATGTAAATGCTATCCAGGAAGGTGTGGGAGGATAGCATGCCCACTGTGAACAAGTATACCAGGCTGTATCCTAATTAAGCAGCCTCCTCTACGGTAGCAGTCTTCAGTAGGTTTACTCCAAACAGCCCCTTCTGGGGCTAACATAGGATGGACATAACATGTGGTGCTTGGTGCGCAGGAAAAAGGTGCATATAAATGTGTGAAATAATAAATTTAGAAAAAAAATAGTGCAATTAAAAAGTGGATTAAAATCAGATATCCTCCTTATAGACGAATGAGGTGAGCTGGAGGGGCAAGATAGACAGAGCTCACAGCTAGTTGGAAGGGGTGAATGGAGGGGAGTATTATTATTTCAGTGGGGAGTAGATTCCACGCTCTTATGACTCTAGGATAGAAAGAGTATGCATATGTGTCGATGCGTTCTTGCATTTGTATATATTTATCAGGATCGCTGTTTCGTGTATGGGTGCATGGGACTATAAGGTGTTTTGGCAGAGAAATATTCAGGAGGTATATGTTTAATTTTGTAGAAGAAAGTGAGTTGGTGTTGTAATGGTCGTTGTTCTAACGTCTGCCAACCAAGTTAGTGTTGTCGGTATGTGACGCTTGTTGTACGGCAGTAGTCATTAAGAGCAAATCGAGCAGCGCTTCTTTGTATTTTTTCCAGGGTGTCAATGTTATTTTGGGTATGTGGATTCGAAGCTGTTGCTCCATATTCTAATTTGGGTCTTACTAACATATTGTAGACTGCCTCCTTTACTTTTGGTTTAGAATATACTATTATGCCTAGGTATGGATGTGAATTTTTACTGGAGAAATAGGCTAGTTTGAGATGGTGTAGGTGAACTGGCTAGGTTTAGACTTATGAGTAATTGTGAGTAGGTGGCATTTGGATGTGTTGAATTTCATTTTCCATTTGTTTGACCAGTCTGTTAGTTTTTGAATGTATGTTTATAGCATGTCATGGTGTGCATGTGAGTGAATCTATCTATAAACAACTGATTCATCAGCAAAAAGTCGTATGTTGGAGTGAACTGTTACGTGTCAGTGATAGTGAAAAACGTCTCAACAGCTTCCATTTCCGATGCCTCAGACGCACACTTGGCATCACCTAACAGGAGCACAGTCAAAGCATTGTCATTGAGCGTTCAGACATCCACAGCGTGTATATACGCCCAGCTAGGTCAGCGACGTCTGCGGTTCAGGGATGCTTGCAAACAAGATATCAAATCTGCTCAGATCAGCATCGAATCCTGGGAACCTGCTGCAGCAGACCGCAACAACTGGTATCCTGGGAATCTGGTATTAGAGTGGTATCAGGAATGCAGAAGAAAGAATAAACGAATTGTGGACGAAGAAAAGAGGTCGAACGTCGGTGAAAAATGTAAGGCTGTAACAGAGACGACCACTCAAAAGTTACAGCAGATGATTTTCAAAACACTGATGTCACTTACGGCGCAACTCCATTATCTTTCGAGATAGTCGTATGCCAACGCATATAATTTCCGTCACAACGTAGCCCACGCTCTGATTCCAGGCCTTGGTGTGTGCGACAAACGGTGGCGCCACATTCCGGAGTTTGGATAATCGAGACAATCGACACAAACCATGTCACATGACTAGACGAACTCACGTGGTACTCATGTGATATACTGGCAAAGTCTAGATTAGGGTGTTTTGTTATGGTTGTTTTTGCCAAGTTCGTCTGATATGCGTTTTGGTGTTAAGTAGCCCCATATACTCATTGGTATGTTACCTACATTTTTCATTCATATCAATTGATATTAGTGATCACACATGTCGACATAAAACATTCACGACAATGTGTCCTGGAAATTGAATCGTTTCGCGACAATGCTCAAAAACTCGGTCCGAGACCTAGTCTGAGACGATGTTTGCGCAGTCTGTTAAACTTGCTTTCACACAGAAAAGCTGCACAGAGTTAGCGCCATGTGAATTGCTGCGTACGATAGATAACTCTCTAAAGGTAATGCTGTGTCCACACTGAAGTTCCGAGCTGGTTAATGGTTATTAATGTGTGTAACTGTAATTTGTGTAATGTCAATAATGACAGCTTACCAATTTCACCAAAGCAAACTGTGAACGGCGGCGCGCCAAATCATGAGTAAAGTCGGACGCGTTCAAACAAAGCAAATATTTAACATTTTACATAGCTTATAACTGGCTCTCTTAGGAAATTATTTAATTTCTAAAATTTGCAATTTATAAAGCTTACTGTGAATAAAGAATGTTTATTCTTGACAGCTTGCTTTCTGCTAGTGCCGTGGCAGTGCTAACGAATTTGGACAATTTGCTTTCTTGGGCTGTGCCTGTGGACAAAGACACTTTGTCAACTTGAGTTGGACATTATATGACTTGAAATGTCCCAGTAATTGCTAGCCTCATTGTGTAGTAAGAAAATTATTCCCGTTGACAGCATTGTTACAACTTTTCAGAATAATTTAACTGGCATAATAAATAATTATGTTCTGTAGACACATTAGTTGTCAAATTATAATTATTTATAAAAATATTTGCCACAATTTATGAACTTTCTTATTATTTCAGTTTAGTTTATAAAACATCTCTGGATATTATACCGATATTTCACAATTTTTTTACATGTGATCACCCAACACAACAGCCTCACAGAAATGTTGCTTATTAAAACTTTGCCAATGACGTTCATGCCATGCATCCTTCCAGGTCTATTCTTGCAGCTGTCATCTCTAGGAACAGTAGCAACATGACACAACAGGACAATGGGGAGGACAGGGATATTGCAAGTGAGGAAGAACAGCCTCTACTGTCACATGATGATGTCCAGACAACGCCAACTGACAAATCAGGGGGTCTGTTATTTCCTAGCTCAATATATCAATGCTGTTGGAACTATAATTCTGGTATTTTGCTTTGCAACCAATATCTATAATTATGCTATGGCATGCAAAATCCATTGTTAACCATAATCCATAATGTTTTTAAATCTCATTTTAAACTTGCTGTGTTTTCTACTGAATACTTGTGCCACCCTAATAATGTTAGGAAACAGAATTAAATAAATAAATATTGCCATCTTTTGGACATATGTGAATGCTGTTGTAGAAGATGCCGGTTTTGCCTTGAATATAATAATAATTAGTAATTTGGTTAGGTGTAGCAGTATTTGTCATATTCACCTCTTGCAGCACAGCCAACACTCATATAAATAGCCAGTTAATACTAACAACTAGGTTAAATGTCATGCAACAAAACCTGGCTTGCCAGTAGCTTTTGTTAATTACAAATATTTATTAAAAACTAACTTCTCCAACCTTTTTTCACTCAATTGATGTTAGTGTTTAATAAATCCATAACTTGTAAATAACTTCTGCCTAGATTATTAACAGTGTCTCTCATTTCCTGAGTATCACAGATTTATGGTAACCCAGTATGTATTTGATACAATCAGCTACAATGTTGTCCTGTCTGTCTCGTCCTGCAGGTGTTGGGTCATCATGGTATGCCTCTGTGTTCCTGGTGGTCAATGCGGGATTGGGAGCTGGTCTCCTCAACTTCCCTGCAGCCTTTGATCAGTCTGGAGGGATGCTCGTCGCCATTCTCATGCAAGCGGTAAACATGCACAACGCTGAACTAAGTAGATTGTTCAAGTGAACATGCCCAGTTTAAGGCATTTTGTTTGTGAAACATGCTAATACTTATTGGGGATATAAACCAGGATGTGACCCGGGCTTTCCTCTCCTGCTTCGCTGATGACACCAGAATTGGCTGTCAGATCACTTCAATGAATGATTCTGAGACGCCCCAAGCCGACCTGGATACAGTGTACAACTGGACAGAACAGAGCAATATGGAACTCGATAGCAACTAATTTGAGGGTATGCGATATGGATCCAATAAAACACTCCAGGTACTCACACACTGTACAACAAACACTGGTAGTATGATACAAGACAAGGACAGTGTGAAAGACTTGGGTGTCACCATGACTAATGATGGCACCTTCAAGAAGAACATTCAGCATGCAGTCTCTGAAGCTAAGAGGCAGTGTGGATGGATACTGAGAACATTTCGTACTAGACAAGTACTCTCCATGCTCACGCTATGGAAGTCACTTGTACAGTGGAAGCTGGATCACTGTAGTCAGCTGTGGTGTCCCACAGAGCCTGCAGATACCTAATCAGTCAAGATGGTTCAGAGGTCATTTCTACGGAAATTGGCAGGAATGAGCCAAGTGTTGTACTGGGAATAACTAAACCTCCTCCAAATATATTCCCAGGAGAGACGCAGAGAGCGTTACATAGTTATTTACATATGGCGTATACTGGAAGGACAAGTCCCAAACATTACAGGTGCTGATGGGCTCACTAGTAGAATCATGGCTAAGTGGCAGACTAGGCTGGGAATGGATAATACCCAAGGTCAACAGAAATGCTCCTTAAGCTATCCAGAGACTCAGGTAAGCCAGTCTACTGGTGCGTGGTCAGTAGTTTTTTAATACACTACCCACTGAACTGCATAACACAACAGAGTGCTTGGTGGAAATATTTAAGAGGAAACTCGATAATTACCTAAGAACAGCACCAGATGAGCCCCAAATCCATGGATACACCGCCCAGAGACGAGCAGGGATTAATAGCTTGCTTAACATGGCTCAATTCGGTATGGCCCATCGCAAATCGAGGGTGGAAGTGCCAGGTCGATCGCACCCTCCTAGCAGTAGAGGAGGGTGCGATCGACCTGGCAGTGACATAGCAATGTCAGAAGATTAAATAAGAACAAGAACAGTCACCCATTAGTTCATCCACTCTGCTACTGGCCTTGGTCAAATTTATGATGACTTGTTCAGGAAATGATTGCATTGTTCTTGAAAACAATTCAACATTGAAGTTTGCCTTCGAAGTTCTTGATCCTAGGGTGCAGAAACATTAATTTGTTATTTTAATGCATCTGCTTTTCACATTTTATCTACACTATAGCATCATGATAAAATGGGACCCATTCTCCAACAAATGATTAATAATAGTCTTTCGGGCAGCCTCTAACGCCTAATGAAAGCACTGCTATCGAGCAACTGACAGACAATACAAGGGTATAATAAAGAGGGCCAGTGATACACCACATATTTTTCCCATCTGCTCTTTCAGTATAACCCAATATATTGAGTCTATTGGCTGCGTCCCATCTGGCAACGGCCAGAGGTGTTCAGTAATATCATTAATTCCACTTGACACTTTTTAGGTTCTGATGGTGTTCATCGTTGGTTCGCTGCTCATCCTTGTCTACTGCTCAACGGTGCACCACAGCGCCACCTACCAAGATGTTGTGTACTCGATGTGCGGGAAAGGTGTCCAGATGACGTGTGCTGTAGTGATTGTCATCTACTGCTTCGGAACCTGCATCACTTTCTTCATCATCATTGGTGACCAGTGGGACATATGTAGGTCATCAGTTCATTGTCTTCACCTTCGTAGCTGACTTTGTGACACTTGTGTAAGCAGGACTCAAGTTTAACTTACTGTATTCGACCTATTAAGTGTACATACCCTTATTAGTGTACACCGCCTTTTTTAATCAACATGATTTATAATTATTGTAATTTGACTAATGTGGAACAACTGAAAAGTATTGTCATCTGGTTTTAAACAGCACTACTTTTCAGTTGTTCTACACTAGTCACCAAATGACATCACTAGTGTTAAATAGTTACATTATTGTTTAGAGAAACAAATTTCAGTGTATGCTTATAAGAACAGATTTCTTGACATTTTTCCATAGCCCAATTTTTTTCAAAGGTACAGTACGCTTATTAGGTTGAAATACGGTATATTGCTATTCTGAGGATACCAAATATTTTCTACGAATCCATTCAGAGTTTAGTTTTTACCAGTTCTTAACTTTATATATTGTGTGCATGCAAGTAACACTGGTGATAACCATTATGTTTTGCAATTCATGCAACCAGTTCATAGACACCATTCCTTCTTTCTTGATGCAGTGGCACATTCTGTTTGTTCTCATAATTGTTTACTCCAAACATCCACAAGTTCAAGAAGTTATCCTATTATCACTCAACAAACTGCTAACATCCATCTAACATAAAGCTGCTTTTATGCCGCTTTTATACAATATATGGCTCAATTCAGTTTATATAATAATATTAATAATAACATCATTTATTGTACTGCATTGGTCTGTTCAGAGTGCTTTACAGCTCAGTTCTTTCTCAATGCATGTCCTCAATTAGAGTAAGCAGTTTTAAAAAGGTGTCTTCAGTGCCGTCTTAAAAGGTGCAGTGGTGTTACATTGTGTGACAGACTGAAGGGGTCAAAAACATTTTGTGGATGGCTGGCTGGCATGATAAATAATATTTTTACATCATTGGAATACTTACATCAATTGGTGGAATTGGAATGTTATGTGCACTGTGACTTCCAGTGCTTCTGGTTGTTACTCTTGTTCCCGAGCTGTGTTGCCAGTAAATCCATTCAACCTGGCTTACTGATGCGATGTTGATGTTTGATTCAGTTTTGAGGTTTGCCTACGGAGGAGACTACTGCCACTACTGGTACATGAACCGCAAGTTCACGATGGTCAGCACATCTCTACTGTTTGTGTTGCCACTGTGTTTCCCAAAGAGGATTGACTTCCTCAAGTATGCCAGGTTGGTGTTCTTCTCTTGCATATCCTTCGAAGTCAAGAATGATGATCCGAATCAGGATATTGATGTAGATGACAAAGCATGTTATGAGTTCCGTTGATGAGAGCAACGGTAGCTGAACAGTCCGATTCGTGGGGCACAAGGTCGATCGTAGATATCGCAGATATCACATTCAAAGGCTGGAATTGTCGTAATATCAGGCTTGTCTTTCAAGGATGTTCGCATTCCTTTCAGTGATGTCTTTTCTCAGTTTTGTTACGTACAATTGTGCCCCTTTATTATGTGGATTCGGATATAAGGCGGTCGATCCCAATTTATGCCGCCAGGTGAAAATGTCTTTCAGGGGCATTCATGTGCCTGTTGTCGTCTATGTTTAATCAGCTTTTCTACTGCGGGTCAACTCATATACGTTGCGCTGTGTTACGCAGCATTTACTTCTGTGCTGTATGTATCGGCTATCGCGGTATTCCTTCAATGTACCGATTTCAGGGGCTAGTAACGTTTAACACCTACTGGCCTGACAGATCACTGGGTATAAACGCTTAATGTCAAGGCCTGGTACAGCTTCAACGGTGTTCGAAATTAAGGCCTTTTTATCGATGGCCACCTATTCAAAACGCTTCCCCCCGATTCTTTCCAAAATGCGCAAGTTATCTGATTATTTGGCTTGCTCCATGGTTGCAACACCTCATACATTTCGCCATGATATGTGACCCACCTTAACAAAATGAGTTGGATATCAATAAACATGAAACTTCATAAATGCTGTTTTTATCAAACTGGCTAATCCACCAATTTTGAGATTTTCCCTGAAAATGGTTCATTTGCCAATAGATGAAGATAATGTGTTGCTACCTAAGACTACAAATGAACTACGAGAGATGGCAAATTCACTTTAACCCTATAATGCCCACACGATCTAGGAGTAACCAAAAAAATAAACTTGATAATTTAATAGCTCAGGGCCATGGGAAAACAGAAAAAAATTAGATATTTATACCTTGACCTTGACCTACATTTCCCATGTGTATCATATATGATACAATGGGCATTAATGCTAGGTGTATGATTTGGCTTTTGTGGATATAATCAAGATAATGATAGTAGATATTACAAAAGAATGAAATGTGTTTATTGGTTACAATCAACATGTGATGAACAAGTCAACATAATCTCCCCATCAGTTCACACTCAGGCATGAAAATCTCGACCAGTCAACATCATTTCACACTAACGCATGAAAATTGCAAAAACAATTTCGGTCCTTATTCAGGTACAGCCACACATTACATTTTTGACATTTCACATAGGAGAATGCTGCTGGCCCACGGCACAGAGCGCAACTTTGTTGTTTTGCCTCCCAGACAGGCAGGTGGTCAACTCCGTCTTTTCGGACATCATCAACTGGTCGATTCTGGACCTTTTCTGTTTTGGTGGTGATGATAGTGCTGGTCAGCCACGCACCCGCTTGCCAACTGACAATGTGGAGCATGTGATTGCGATCATTTTCTTGAGATTTTTCTCCGACATAAGCGGACAGTTTTTCATGCGATTGGCGCAGACGGTGCCAACAAACCAAAAGCCATCCCCTCCAGTCTGTTGAGAAGAGGCATGAAAAAGTAGTCAGCAAAAAGACATTTTTCTTCACTGGTAAGGTAGAGGTGAGTTTCAACACCACATCTCAAGCCATTCCAAATTCACTAGGTTTAGCAGCAACTGCATTACTGCCTTGATAAACGTCAAAGTAATAGAGGAAGCCAGACATGCCACATCGTCCCCACAGTTTAAACCCCCATTTATGGGGCTTGCCAGGCATGTGCTGCCTAAGCAATGACTTCCCCTTGAACGGAACCATGATTTCATCCACTGAATTGTACTCCTCTGGGGTAACATCGAGTAAGTTTTGATGAAGTTCATTGAGCCATGGCCACAGTTTCCAGACCCTGTCGGCTTTTTTATCATCATCTGAAATCGTGTTGTTATCGACAAAATGGATTGTTGTCAAAAGCGTTTCAAACCTTGTTCGAGACATGACATCTGTGACTGCAGGGTAGCGACACAGGGTAGCGACACTCAGCTTGCCAACATGCTCTTATGTTGGGCATCTGCACCAGTCCCATGTGTAGATACATGCCAATCAACTGTTCAATCTGCACTAGTGTTCATTTCTGCACTAGCATTGACCACTGCACTAGTGTTCAATTCTGCACTAGCATTCACTATTCCACTAGTGTTCATTTCTGCACTAGCATTCACTACTGCACTAGTGTTCATTTCTGCACTAGCATTCACTCCTGCACTAGTGTTCATTTCTGCACTAGCATTCACTGCTGCACTAGTGTTCATTTCTGCACTAGCATTCACTCCTGCACTAGTGTTTATTTCTGCACTAGCATTCACTGCTGCACTAGTGTTCATTTCTACACTAGCATTCACTATTCCACTAGTGTTCATTTATGCACTAGCATTCACTACTGCACTAGTGTTCATTTCTGCACTAGCATTCACTCCTGCACTTGTGTTCATTTCTACACAAGCATTCACTACTGCACTAGTGTTCATTTTTGCACTAGCATTCACTCCTGCACTAGTGTTCATTTCTGCACTAGCATTCACTATTCCACTAGTGTTCATTTCTGCACTAGCATTCACTACTGCACTAGTGTTCATTTCTGCACTAGAATTCACTCCTGCACTAGTGTTCATTTCTGCACTAGCATTCACTGCTGCACTAGTGTTCATTTCTGCACTAGCATTCACTCCTGCACTAGTGTTCATTTCTGCACTAGCATTCACTCCTGCACTAGTGTTCATTTCTGCACTAGCATTCACTATTCCACTAGTGTTCATTTCTGCACTAGCATTCACTACTGCACTAGTGTTCATTTCTGCACTAGCATTCACTCCTGCACTAGTGTTAATTTCTGCACTAGCATTCACTACTGCACTAGTGTTCATTTCTACACTAGCATTCACTACTGCACTAGTGTTCATATCTGCCCTAGCATTCACTGCTGCACTAGAGTTCATATCTGCCCTAGCATTCACTGCTGCACTAGTGCATAGTGGGATCACGTACACTACGGTTGTGTCCATTGCTCCGATACCTAACACGATAACGTCACTGAGATTCTCTCATTTTCACTAACGACTGTTTCATAAAAGAAATGTTTTATCTCTACATCCAAGTCGGATTTATCCTGATCCAATTCGCTTTCAGCATCACTTTCTTCTTATAACATCATCGAAACTTGCTCTACCGTGAATCTTCTCGCAGATGCCATTTTAAATGTCCAACTTTTGTATCACCACTCACTTTCAAATGCCGTTTTCTCGAAATTTTTCAATGGGAACATGTGCAGGAAAAGCCCACAATGCATCTGATTCAACAGTACATGAGGTGCTGCCACTTCTAAACTGGTCTTAGGCCGACTTGGGGAGAAACAGGTCCGCCGACTACGGCCGACTTGGGGGCTGTTGGGTTAATGATGTGGGTCTACCATAACTGCTATATAACAAGTCTGTTGATCTTAGACAGTGCATGTCCTTTTTGTTCCACAAGAAATATAATCGCCATGTAATATCATCCATGTAATGTCAACATCTAACACAAATAAGACAGGTGAGTCCTAATTAAAATACGAAAGAAGACCCGTCTATAAAACATATCGCATGTGAGTGAGCATTCTCACTTGATACAGTCTCTTACAGTTCGAGACGTAAGAGATACAATCTCTTACAGTTCATGACATACACAGACCTGTGCACCTAATGCCATAGCTTTCAGTATTCTCACACCCATTTTCAGTATTTTTAACTGACTTCCAGTAACACTTGTCGTGCAAAAAATACACCCATGCTCGCACACAAACTATACATTATTTTAAACGCATCATAATTAAGAAAACTCAAAATGCGATTTTCTTAAATATATTGCATTTTTATTATTATTATTATTTGTTTCTGGCGCTGCCTGTTAGCCTTGTGTTTATTTGACTTGACATGTCAGCGAACGTCATTCCCACCACAATGACCAATAAAAAAATCTTTGTCGCAAAATATAAAGTGAGCATAACTCGTTTGATGCTGGTGCAACACATGGCCATTGAGTTGTGTACAACGTCCAAAAAATCTGCATCCGGGCACGTTTTCTAGGCGGCGCTTCATCTTGTTTTGATGTTGAAGGGTCAGCTTTCCGCTTCTCCCTATCCATTTTCTATTCAAAACAACGTGGACCACTTGACTGTGTGCGCTTGTGCAATATCTGGGTCGACAGTGTGCACAACTTACGTCTAGCAGAGACATTGTGAGATTAGTTTTAATTTTCCCGATAGGTGATGCCACGTTTTTTTCAATGAAATGTATTCGTAATTTTAATATGCGCGATTCCATAACAAAATGAATGAAACCATATTTGCCATTAAATTCCGTAAACAAATATGTAGGGTGCACAGGTCTGCATACAGTTTCTTACAGTTCGAGATGTAAGAGATACTAATTCTTACAGTTCATGATATACAGTTTTTTGCAATTCGAGACGGTGGTGGTTTAACTGTCCTCCCAAATCTTGTCCTGTAACACAAGCCTGGGTGAAATGTGACATGTCTCGCTGGTTTCACCGTCGGAACTCCAAAACCGGCTCCACTTTCTGCAACGGATTCCTCGGCTGGTCCAGGAGCTTCGTTCAACACCGTCATCTGTGGATCTTGCCTGCAGGTGAATGCTCCACGATGGCAGGAGTTGGGTTAGTGCACAAGACTTGTGTAGGCTCAACGTTAGCAAACTTCTCCCGGGTCTCCCGTATCTGGTGTCGATTTCTCCAGAATGTTGTACCATTTGCTTGTTGAACATTATACGATCTAGGTTCTTGTCGTGTGTAAACAACAGTTGCCGGGTGCCATTTTCCTGATGCCGGGTGTTGGATGTGAACAGACTGTCCTGGATCCAGCAGAGCAAGTCTTGTAGTGCCCTTGTGATTGTGGTACAACTTTTGCTGTTGTTGTCTTTCGATATGACGCTTGGCAATTGTGTCTTTATCTTGACGTTGATTTGGGATTTTCATTGGTAGGTTTGACTTCATCTGTCGCATGTTCAGCATCTCTGCTGGTGAAAGCAAATTCTCATCTACGGGGATAGATCTGAGGATCAACAAAGCCATGTCAATGTCTGCTTGTAAATGTTTGTCTTGTTACGTGACACAAACAATGACTGAGTGCTAGTCCCGCACTGTCCGGTGGTAAACATAATATATCCAGAGCTGCACCCTAGCGGATAAGTATGACTTAACATTCGTTACATCCTCCCTCCTTTGTAAAGTAACATGCTATCTTACCATGTATGCATCTTTAAACATTATAGCGAAACAATAATAATAATATGTTAAATGTTCGTGTATGACAATTAACAAGTCTCTTAATTAAATGTCTGTTCATTCAGCATATCTGGCAGGGGTCTTAATTAACCTACCACTGCGTGACATTACTGGTTTTATGACAGTGTTCGATTGTTCATTTCTTGGCAGTGTTTCTATAGTCTCCGGAGATCGCTGGCAGCGTCGTATCGACTGTTGCTGGCACAGTTGTTGCCACTTTAAGCAAGTGTCGACGATTTCTCCGGTATTCAGTTCCTTCCTCGGATCGCACATAGTAGGAACGAGGTTCATTTGCCAGCCGTGTGATGGTAGCAGGCTTACCATAGCCTTTTGGCGTTTGCATGCGGACATTGTCACCTGTGTGCAGCAACGGTAGTGGCTTAGCCGACTTGTCCGCATATTTCTTTTGTTGCAGCCGTTTCTCAGACAACTGATGTTGCACTGTCTGTTGTTTGAGAACTTGTGGTTTTAACAGTGTCTGTGTTGTAGGCAATGTTGTCCTTGTGCGGCGTGATATGTTGCGTTGTGCAGAAGATCCTAAGACTGCGTCACGTGGAGTGTTTCGCCAATTGAGCAGATTCAAATGCGCATCTGTGCCATCTCTGTATGATTTCTCTAGCAGCTTCTTTGCTGTTTGCACTGCTTTCTCAGCTAGGCCATTGCTGCTGTGAAAGTGTGGACTGCTCATTACATGGTTGAATGACCAGTCTCTTGCGAACTGTTTGAATTCTCGTGATTTATACTGAGATCCGCTGTCAGAAATTACCATCAAAGGTATTCCAAATCGCGAGAAGTGTGTTTTCATCTTTTTGATGATTGTCTGATGTCTCTCAGCAGATCTATTTCGTACCAACCTGAATACGAATCGATGGTTATGAGGTACATGCAGTTGTGCCACTCGAACAAATCAGTCCCCACAGTTGCCCACGGCTGATTTGGTACTGGGTATGACATGAGAGGCTCTTTCTGCTGGTGGTATGTCATGCTTTGACACGTTTCGCAAGCAGTAATTGCCTTTTCAATGTCACTGTTCATGTTCGGCCAAAACATCACATCTCTCGCTCTTCGTTTTGTTGCATCGATACCGATGTGTCCCTTGTGCGCGAGGTTAACATACTCGTTTCTCAGAGCTGATGGGACAACAATTTTGTGTCCCTTGAGTATCACTCCATCTTCTGACGTCATCTCATCTCTGAATGGAAAGTATGGCTTCAATTCAGGATGAATGTGTTTGCTCTGAGCTGGCCAGCCTGACTGTGTTGCTCGATATACTCTCTGGAGTGAATTGTCGGCTGCAGTAGCTTGTTTTAGCTCGTCTAGCTTGTTGCTAGTTATCGGCAGTAGTGACAAAACCTCATAATCTGTCACTTCCTCATTCTCCTGTTGTTCTGTCTGTAGATACGCTCTTGATAGCGCATCAGCTAGCACAAGGTCTTTGCCTTTTCTATATACGAGATGAATGTCATGACTCTGTAATCTCATCAGCATTCGTTGTAGTCTTGCTGGTGTTGCTGATAACGGCTTCTTTGTGATTGATATGAGAGGCTGGTGGTCTGTCTCAACTGTCACTTGTTTTGCACAAATGTAGTTTTTGAATTTTGTGCACGCAAAGACTACGGCTAACAGCTCTTTCTCTATCTGCGCATATCTTGTTTCCGTCTCAGTCAACGCTCTTGACGCGTAGGCGACTGGTCTGCCATTTTGTAGACAGGCAGCCCCTAATCCATGCTGTGAAGCATCACATGTCAGAGTGACATCCTTGTTGACATCGAAATACGCAAGAATAGTTGCGTGTGCTATACTTTGTTTCACATCGTCATAAGCTTTCTGCTGTGGAACATCCCAGACCCATTCATTGTCTTTGTGCAGAAGCTCGTTGAGAGCAGCAGCTTTCTCACTTAGATCAGGGACAAACTTTGATAGGTATTTAACCATTCCCATGAATCGTAGCAAGTCTGTTGTGTTTTCTGGTTCTGGCATCTCTGTGATCGCCTGCACTTTTCTCGGATCTGGTTTGAGTCCATCCTTAGATAGTACATGTCCAATGTATGGCATTTCTTGCAGTTTGTACTTGCATTTTCGCGGTGCTAGCTTCAAATTGATCTCGCGCAACCGTTTTAGCACTTTCTCAAGATTAGTGTCGTGTTCCATTTCAGATGCTCCACTCACTAGTATGTCATCCATGATCACTGCACAGGGGTATCCAGCTAACAAATGTTCAATTCCTCGCTGATACACTTCCGATGCTGAACTTATCCCCATTGGCATGCGCAAATAGCGAAATCTTCCGAATGGCGTTCCAAAGGTTGTCAGGTATGATGAATCGTTCTCCAATGGGATGTGGTAGAATGCTTGCTTTGCATCCATGACTGTGAAGTACTTTGCATTCGGAATGTTCTCGACTACCTCTTCGATCGTTCGCATCGGGTAGTGTGGTCGCTTGATTGCTCGATTTAGATCTCCTGGATCCATGCAAATGCGAATGTCATTTGTATCTTTCTTCTTTACCACTACCAATGCTGACACCCAATCGGTTGGTTCATTCACAGGTGTGATTATACCTTTCTCGACCATCACTTCCAGCTCACTCTTCAGTTTCTGTTTCAAAGCTACTGGCACTGACCTCACAGGCCGTATGACTGGTGTAATGCTCGGATCGATTGTTATTTTGTATTTGACTGGCAACTTTCCAAGTGTGTTGTCAAATAGGTCGCTGTATTCTTGTAGAATACCTGGTGGCAGTTTGTGTTCTGCTATCTGTTCAGCATGTGAAAGTTCATGCACATCAGCACTTAGAGTTATTAGTTCTAGCCTGATACTGTCTTTCAGTCCAAGTAGTGTTGTTACTTTCTTGTCGACTACATGAAAGTCTATGACATACTCTTGTTTTCCCTGATGACATAGTAGTCTTGCTACTCCAACAGATTTCAGTGCATTTCCACTAAACCCCACCAGTGTTATTCTTCTCGATGTGTCTAAACGATTGTTACTATGCAGCTGATTGAGTCGTCAAAGACTCATCACGTTGCATTTTGCTCCAGTGTCTACTTTGACATCTATCTTCGCATTGTTTATACACAACGTTGTGTGTATGTCTCTTTTTGTCAAACCATCTACTGTCTCAATAGTGAACGTTTCTTCGTTTACTTCTGCAACAGTTTTCTTGAAATGTCGATTTAGTGGTTCTGTTTTCGGTTTCGACCTACACACAGATGCGAAATGGTTCCACCTTCGGCAGTTGTGACATTGTTTTTGATAAGCGTGACACTGCTCCCTGGCCTTGCCATGACAATGTCCACATTTGTCACACATTTGTTTTGAATGTGTAGTTGATTGTCGATTCTGCCATTTCTTCTCTGCAAACCGATGCTGCTTCACTGTATCCACCTCCACTTTTGGTGGTTGCATTGCTTTTGCATCCTGTTCAGACAGCTCGTGTATCTGACAAATCTGCATTGCTTTCGCTAGTGTGAGGTCACTCTCCCTTAAAAGAAGTCTCCTCACTCCATCGTTGATAATGCCCGTCACAATCCTGTCTCTGATCAAACTGTCCGCCAGTTCTCCGTATTGACAGCTGATTGATTTTATCTTTAGATCGCTCAAAAACGTCTGAATTGACTCGCCTGGTTGTTGTACACGACAGTTGAACCTGTGTCGTTCCAGTATGATGTTGGTTCGCGGATTGCAGATGTCTCTGAACTTTCTTTTTAGACATTCCGGGTCTTCACGTGACTCCGTCGGCACGTACGTGAATGAACGCTCTCGTTCAATAGCTTCTGCACCAGCCAAGTTCAATAAAACATATGCTTTCACTTTGTCTGGTTTATCGTCATATGCAGCAAGAACAAATACGTTATATTCTTGTTCGAAAATGCGCCAGTTTTCGGCTGCATTGCCATCGAAACACAACGGTGAAGGTTTTCGAAGCCCTACGTCAGCCATTTTGTCGTCATGTCATTCCAAATTGCGAGTGAGCGGGTAAATGCAATATTGTCACCGTAGTACTGATATTTGCTAGTTGCAATGTTCTACTTACAGTTCTTGGTCAATTGCCACTTACTAAAAGAAACATCCCCTGATCTGACACCATGTAAATGTTTGTCTTGTTACATGACACAAACAATGACTGAGTTTAACAACACGTTTAATTGCCGGGCTCGTCTCGTGCTAGTCCCGCACCGTCCGGTGGTAAACATTATATCCAGAGCTGCACCCTAGCGGATAAGTATGACTTAACATTCGTTACACTGCTGCAGTTGCTTTCTTCATTATTCGTTTGACAGTTTGGATTTGTCGTTCAATGAACCTGTTTGACTGTGGGAAATGCGGACTGGATGTGATGTTATCGAATCCCCATTGTTTGGCAAACGTCTTGTACGCTTTGCTTTCAAAGTGACCACTGTTGTTGCTGACAACCCTGTTTGGCACACACTGTTCTGTGAAGATCTTCTTCGTCAGGTTGACAACCACTTGACTAGTGGCCTTCCCTTCGATTTTCTTAATACCCCTACATGCACAGTCCCTGCATAATTTATACTAAATATCATATTACAATAACTATATAACAGCACTAAACATGTCTTTTTGTCCAGATCTTCATATTCAATCCAGACGCTTTTCCATTGATGCCAAAAATTCACAGCAGTTACTGCATCGATGTGTAGCAGTGATGGTGGTGGTATGCTGCTGTGTGTAGCCATAATACGATTAAGTATATCTCACTTAACGGAGTCTAGCTGATCCTGCTGAGCTTGTAATCCAGCAATCCAGATTATGTAATCCAGCAGCAAGGGCCTGTGTCCCTGTCCACTGTTCATCTACACCAAGCACTAATGCTGACTTCACCACTTTCCCTACACACCTACACATGTGTAATATCTGTCTGAGTAACTCCCTCAGTCAGAGAGAAAACTCGATGTGTGAAAGTGTACTACAGCATTTAATTGTCTTGCACTGTGGCTTGGTCAGCCCCCGAGATTCAGATCAAGTAAAATTGGAAGTAATTATGCTCAATAGTTATATAACAACTAATAAACACAATTGTATAAACACAATTGCAGTCAAACTTGTAATCTAGAATATACATGCATGAGCAGTATGTAATAAACCTTACAGAAACATGGCACAGTGTCCTTGACATGTCAGCTAACATATGCCAGCATGGCAGTGACAGTTTTACAAAAGAATTTTAATTCAAAGGTTACAATTTCTCGTTTAACAATGCATTTGTAGTTCACAATAAATTCCATGTTATAAACAGTACAGCACCTGTGAAAGTGTATTACAGTATTTAATTGTCTTGCACAATTCAAATACATTCAACACCTTCTCTTGCACAAGTGGCTTGGTCAGCCTCCAAGAGTCAGAGAGATGGCTCTCTGGCCAGAGATATGGCTCTCTCTGGCCAGTTGCCTGGTCCAGAATAGAATAGATGTTTATTCACTCTATCCACGTACCGTGGTACATGGAGGATGACAAAGTTGGTTAATGATTAAAATAAATAAATGAAACCAGAATTCTACCATACTAATTATGAACAAGACATGTTTACACGGGTTCTTGGGTAACATACACTAGGTGGAACATTGAACATATTTGTTTTAAGCCATGCAAAATGAACTTTATCAGACTCAGTTGTGTCTGAATCATTGTTCTGTAGCATACGTACAAAACTAGGTAGATTAGGAATCATTCCAATGCATGAAGACATGTATTTAATCCTCAAGTCGTCGAACTTAGTACATTCACATAAAAATTTAATTTCATCTGCTGTAACAGCTGTATCACACATTTTACAGTCTCTTATCTCTAGAGATCTTAAAGTTTCTTCGGTTGTTAACAGGCAATTTGTATGTTCCTATTAGAAACAGAAATAATGCTTTTTTTAGTGTTCGGGTAGAATTTCGGTATACCTTTCTTTTCCATGTGAATATTTAAATAGTTTATACATCACATTATTACCATTAATATAATTTATTATTCTACTGTGCCAAAGTTGTTTAAATTTATCACATTCGCATTTGTATACGATCTTGGCAGTTATTTTATAATCCTGTGTTAACCATATATAATTAATGCCATTACTTTGTGGAAAAATTTTACTAACACATTTAATCCAAAGTGATGAGGTCACATTTTTACAGTGAAGTTTATATAAGATTGCATACAGTTGAGCCTCGTTATAATGTGGTGGTCGGGGTCCACAATGTCGGACCTTGTAAGCGAGGCGCGTTAGGTGTTCCCATATCTGCCACCAAGGGTACCATGAACAGCAATTAACACGCCACGCTGCTGGATCGCCGCCACTGCAAGGAAGTGCTGTTGCGCCGTATGGTTTATAGAGCTTACTTAGAGTAGAATATTAATGTCAATGTGTGTTGTATCGATTTAAAAATGTCATATTTGATCGAATGTTGAATACAAATCGACAATAATCTGTTACGATGGACTGACTGTATGACCCGTCACTGTGAGTAATGCTCCATGTAATGGAACATATACATATGAGTTTATGCTTGCAACACAAACGCTGATTAAAAACGACAATGTGTACAATCGATAGTTTATTGATTATAAATCACTTTACATACATTTACCATGAAGTAATATCCAATCCAATGCCAGCATAATATCCATCTGATGAAGTCAGCTGAAAGATGCCGAAATGTCACAACTAAACAAAGGTAATTTGATAGTGAAACAAACGATTAAGTCAATGACTTATTGGATTAAAATTACCACTATCAGTGCTCAGCAAGTAGCGTTCACAGGGCTGCGAAAAAGTCTTTGACTCTTTTCTGTTTGCGGCAAGCAGATCTTTCTTGGCAGTGTTCAGTAAGCTGGACATTTGTGTCACTTTGATGTATGTAGTCACTACCACGAGATTCCATCCACTGTAGACCAATTTCCAACACAGCCACTACCTCTGATGGTAAAGGGAGTCGTTGGATTTCTACTTCTACCACTATCATGTTCGCGTCGTCATCTGTTGTTTCACATGTTGCATAACTGACGATCTGTTCATCAGTTAACTGTTCGGTAACTGCGCACTATTCATCAATCATAGTCCATTCTGTGATGAAATTTTCCAACGACTGGTCCATGTCTAGTTGCTCTCTCAGTCTGTGCTCAGCTGTTTCTAAGTTGTCTTCGCTAAATCCGAGGAAGTCGGATTCGGCACTTGTTACGTCATCCCCGGATAGATCGGACGATGCATCAGGGAACACTGGATCGAGTCCCTCCATCCAACAATTCTCGATGTTCGTTGATGTCACACTTTCCCTTGCCCTGCCAGCTACAAGGAATATGTCTTTCAAGGAGAATTTCTTAAGGAATGGTGTAATGTCCGTGTCTGACAGGATGATTTCTTTCACCAATTCTTTCCGATAGTGTCGCTTGAAGGAGGATATGATCCCCTGATCTAATGGTTGGATGACACTGGTTGTATTCGGCAGGAAGTACATCACAGTGATCTTTCCATCAGGTGAGCAAAGGATGTCAGCGGGCGGGTGGGCACGGCAGTTGTCGAGAAGAAGTACGGCTTTCTCCTCAAGGCGACACTCGTGCAGATGGCGTCTGACAGATGGCATGAACGATTCATGGAACCACTCATTGAAGATGGCAGCTGACATCCACGCATTGCAACTGGGCGTAAATGCAAATGGCATGCTGACATCGTGGAAACATCTTGGTGGCTTGTATTTTTCGATGCAGAGCGGCTGCAGTTTGTGATTGCCGGTCTTGTTGCAACAGAACAACAGTGTTGTTCTATCTTTGGCTAGCTTAAATCCCTCTGCTTTGAACGCATCGTTCTTCATCGCCAACATGCGATCTGGCAGCATTTTGAAGAACAGGCCAGTTTCGTCCGCATTATAGACCTGCTCCCCGCTCAGGTTGTTGTCAGCGATGTGTGCCGTAAGTTTTGGTGGAAATTGGGCATCGCCATCTTGGTCGGCTGATCACTTCTCGCCAACAACTTGATGCTGTGAAATGCTGTGTCGTTTCTGCCATCGTTAAAGCCAACCCTGACTGGCAGTGAAATCCGATGCAGCACCGTTGATGGCCTTGTCGAACTTCTCCGCCTGCGCTTTTACCACCGGACCACTTATCGGCAGCTCAGTCTCAATTAATTGAACCTGCAATAACTAAATCTTTAACATTATTAACAAATCAAGTATTAACCACAGGAATATTCCCTGATAAATTAAAAATAGCTAAGGTAATTCCAATTTATAAAAAGGCGAGGCAACAATATTTTATAATTATAGACCCATATCTCTTCTACCAGCTATTTCAAAAGTATTTGAAAAAATAATTTTTTATCAATTGTTAACTTATTTAAAAGACTCCAAACTTTTCTTTGACTATCAATATAATAATAATAATACATTTTATTTCCTATAGCGCCAGATCCAATGTTATATTGTTCATGGCACAACATGTACAAGACCAAAGTAGTTTTCTAAAATTGCTAAAATAATAATAATTATAACCATTTCTACAACCAATGTACAGCTACTTTAAATAAATAAAATATGTGTGTATGCTATGTAATTAACCCATAGAATATTAGGCGTATATAAATATATAAGTTATTTTTTTTTAATGCATAATACTAAAACGTATTAAAAATAAATAAATATATGAAAAGTAGAAAAATAAATTAGTAAATAAATACAGTAATTAAATAACTATTCTAAAATATAAATTTTAGTTACAGCTCACTAGGATTGAGACAGAAAATGTAAATACATGTGTGTATATATATATATATATATATATATATATATATATATATATATATATATATATATATATATATATATATATATATATATATATATATATATATATATATATATATATAAAACTTAACTAATGTATAAGTAGTTACACTATAACAAATAAACATGTAAATAAGTTATATATATTATTATACTAATGTATAAGTAGTTACACTATAACAAATAAACATGTAAATAAGTTGATAGTTATAACATAACTATATTAATTCAGGAACTAGAATGTAGAAATTAGAAAGAGAGTTTATAAAAGTGAGTCTTTAGGCTTGCCTTGAAAGTCTTGAGAGAGTGTCTGACATTTTAATGTCAATTGGCAGAGTGTTCCACAGAGTCGCAGCAGCGACTGTAAACGAACAGTCTCCAGCTTTGACGTGAGTCCGCTGAACAGTTAACATGTTATTGTTAGCAGAGCACCAGACTTTTGTTGGTGTATACGGGCATACAAGATCACATAGGTATTTCGGGGCTTCCTCATGCACAGCTCTATATGTAAACACTAAGAGCTTAAACTCGATTCTGCGCGCTACAGGGAGCCAGTGAAGAATGCACAAAAGAGGCGTGGCGCTATCGCTTCGTGGCCGGCGTAAGATTAAACTCGCAGCCGAATTGTGCATCCTCTGCAGGCGAGCAATGTTGTTAACACAAGTACCCTATAGAAGAGAATTGCAGTAGTCAAGCCGTGACGTAATAATGGCATTGACGACATGTTCCTTTGTTGTCATTGGAAGATAACGGCTCATCCGGTTAATGCGGCGGAGATGGAACGAACACACACTGATGATGCTTGACACTTGCTTCTTAAGATCAAGGTGTCGATCCATGACGACACCAAGGTTACGAATAGATCGTGACGCAATAATTGTGACATCACCTATGCATATTACACTGCTGTCAACGAGCGCAGCTACAGTCCTGGGTACCACAGGGAGATATTCCGTTTTATTGTCATTCATGCACAGGCAGTTTGATGTCATCTACTGTTTCACAACATCCAAACAGTCTTCCATACGTCGCAGCGTAGTAGTCAAAGCTGTCGCAGTTAGGTCAAAGTGACAGTACAATTGCAGATCATCCGCGTAATGATGAAACGAAAGTCCATGCACTCTGATTATATCGACAATGGGTTGGACGTACAGCGAGAATAGCAATGGTCCAAGCACCGAACCCTGCGGGACACCCGATGTCAAACATGTTGTGTTCGATGACGCATCACGAATGACTACTCGCTGAGTCCTTGCCCTCAATGCCATAACGCAAGCGCAGCTGCTGAATCATTATCTTGTGGTTGATTATATCAAAGGCGGCACTAAAGTCGATGAGCACAAGTGCTGTACCTTGTCTGTTATCCATCGCGACTTTCATGGTATTTGTATGAATTTTCCAATAAGCTGATTGGAAACAATCCTGCATTCGCTGATCGGAAATATGACAGATGATCCTTCGGGCAATAACTTTCTGGATGACTTTGGATAGATGAATTACAATGCTAACTGGACGGTAGTTGTTCAATGTGTCCGTATCGAGTGATGGTTTCTTTAGCAATGGCCGAACAATTGCCTGCTTAAGCAGCCCAGGCATAACTGCATTCACTAGAGAGGCGTTTGTAATGCATGTGACGATAGGCGCAATAGAGTCTATGTTATCCTTCGGTTGTTTAGTGGGAAGGGGATCAAGCGCGCATGTCTTGTCTGTATTGGCGAGAGTAGACGCTATCTCGGCTGTATTAGTAGGCTCGAACACTTCGAGAGAGTCACTAAAACAAGGTGTCTCGTCCACTGAATGATCTACGACAGTGTGGCAATGCAAGCTATTAAGCAGCTTCTCAATCTTCTCTAATGTGAAAATGCATCACAACTTTCCTTCGTTGAATTGAATTCGGGAAGTTGCATTTGATGGACAAGCGATCGCAGAATGCGAAATGTACTTTTGTTGTCAGCATATTCTAAACGTTCTTGGAAATATCCCATTTTTCTTTCCATTATCAAGGCAGAACACTCATCACGTGAATTAACATACAACTGACGATGCACCTCTAGCTTGGTCCTCCTCCACAGATTTTCTAGTTTGCGTCTCCTTTCGCGGGCATCTGCTATATCCGCATTGTACTAGGGGTGGGGAATGTTGTTTCGAGTGCGTACACTGCGCCGAAACATGCACACGAACAAGCACAATCAGAGATGATATTATTATTATGGTTTTTTTCTTTTCTCTGGAGAATTATATATGTTTCTTTAGTGGAGACTTGGGTTGTAATGTAAGCTGTCAGTCATTGTCTCAAGTCATCCTGAAGTGATGTCACCCAGCACTGTAAATTAGCAGCATTTCTCATGTTTATGTATGTCAGATCAGTCATCAACTCAAGGGTGAACCTGGTCGCTGTGGGTAACTGTGGAGTGAGAAAGAAGGTTAGCGAGTCCGTGCGAACCAATCTGGGAGATGGTGACGTAATCGACTGGCAGTTTGGAAATCTCCATTACCTGTCACGCATTTTGAACGTGGCGGCTTTCAACTACTGATGATTATCACTACCACTCTCGGTGTCTTTTTCCACAACACATATTATCCGGTCTCTTTCATGTCCTGGTGTCACCACCATTCTGTTGCAGTGTCTCCTGTCTCTAATTTGTCCTCAAGTACATCACGTGGTTTTACACAACCAATACTGGAAGCATCAATTCCATGGCACCGTGGGCTCGCCTGGTGGAGCAACGAACGTCTGCGGAGGCGGTAAATTTGCCTCAGCCATCTTCATTGCCAAATTATGTTATGTCTATAACATAGTAATAATAATAATGTTTTAATCCAGACAAAAGGCCATAGATATACATAAAATACAGGTAGACAAATATATGTATATATAAACACACATGTTGAGCATAAAAAATACCTGTAAAAAATAATTATGTTAAATAAAAATGTAGAAATGTACACGTCATGCAATAAAGGTATAATATATATATATATATATATATATATATATATATATATATATATATACATATATATATATATATGTACCGTATTTGACCGAGCTATCGCCCATGGATGGTTAGGTCGAAATATTTTTTAATTGAGGATGGGCACTAATGCGGGTATGGGTGATAACGGGGATTCGCATTATTGCCCCCCACATTAAAAAATTACAGAAACAACATAAACGGACCGGGGATGTACGATTGCAACTAGGCACCAACCAGGGGCTGGTTTCATGAAGCATCCGTACCACACGAAGGAACTAATACGAACCTTTCACGGACGTTTGATGAAGATAACGTATAATTGTTTGCATCGTGTTGTGTATGACTATTCAGTGAACTTAGTCAAACGTCCACCTTAGTTCCTTAACACCGTTACACACAGGGAAGAATTTTGAGTAGGATGATCACCACCGGACCCATACATTTTGGTTATTATACTCATTGCTGATCACTCTTAAAAGGTATTTAGGTATATCACGTTGTGCTAGGTTTGTTATAAGCTTATGCCGATTGACTCGGTCAAATGCTTTTGAAGCACGACATGCATAGCCAAACCATGTTTAGTTTAAAACTTTAGTAGTTCCTTAAATGCAAACCCACACAACTCTGTCCCATGCTTGGATTTAAGCTCAAACTGATGTGGTGTAGTTTGCAAGTAAACATCCATACGATTGAATAATACAGCTTCTACAATCTTGGAACCTATGTTAGAGAGGCATATAGGCCTGTAATTGCCTTTGTCATTTTAATAACCAGTACAATGACAGGCTCAGTGACTACTTTTGGTATATACCCATGCACTAGGATAGAGGACACACGGGCAGAGAGTAGTACCAAGAGTTGGGAGTCCGCAGAGTTCATGTGTTCTGCTGTAAGACCATCCAGTCCTGGCGACTTATTGCAAGAAACGTCATTAATAATATTCTTTATCTTGCCAGCATCTATAGTCATATCAGTGTTGAAATCTGTGATCCTGACATAAATCAATGTAAGCTTTATTACAATGACTGTCTTTTACACTATTAAAAATATTTTAACTTCCAGTTTTGCTGTTTACACTATGCTTAATAAATCACAAACAACACCATGCAGTTTTTAACATGAACCATCTACAATTATTGCAAATGGCATGTCGTATTCCTAACACGATGTGATCTCTCAGCTTTTACTTAGTGACAGCGCGCAGAGTACGTCTGCTAACACGTGTAGAAAAACAATATTTCTCGCTACTTTCAGCATCTTGAGAAATCCTCTTAATTTGGCAATTTGCTCATTATGTGCTCCAGTTGGCTTTTAAATAAAATAAATGTTGCTTCTAATGAACCGGCAGATGTCGGTCTCGACTCCAATCCTGCCATTGCAGAGTGTGTACCAGTAACTGTCGATGTGGATCATACAGAGTGTGTACCGGTAGCTGTCAATGTGGATCATGCAGAGTGTATACCGGTAGCTGTCGATATGGATCATGCAGAGTGTGTACCTGTAGCTGTCAATATGGATCATGCAGAGTGTGTACTGGTAGCTGTCGATGTGGATCATACAGAGTGTGTACCGGTAGCTGTCGATATGGATCATACAGAGTGTGTACCGGTAGCTGTCAATGTGGATCATACAGAGTGTGTACCGGTAGCTGTCGATGTGGATCATGCAGAGTGTGTACCGGTAGCTGTCGATGTGGATCGTGCAGCTACAGCAACTTCTGCTGCCTCTACAGACACAAACCAACTCAGACCTGGTTGTGCCAAACTACTCTCTTTTTAATCATTATCGACCTTTGTAACATATATATGGATGAATAAGGCTGCGACGTTACTCATAACATTATTGAAAAGACCACTGGCCCCACTGAATGGGTGTCGAGAATCGTAACTCTGCTAAAGCCGCAAAGTCTGGGAGAAATCATGACTCGAATTCCTCACCTGTCACAATGTTTTGTTGCAATGGTTGTGTTGATAATATTGTCAATGATTATGTCAATTGGTTCCTCTGATTACATTGGTCATGCCAGAATGTGGTGTTATTGTGAACGTGTACTCATCCTCGCTGTAATCGCGCGGGTCATCTACCTTGGCTACATATCAGATGGGGGTTCATCAGTCGTTTTCTTTTGTTCAGTCTGCGAGCTTCGCTGTTGTCGCTGCTTTGACCTGGTGCTTCGACACGACAACAAAATGTCTTGTTTCATCACTAACTTTGATTCTTTGCCAGCTCCAGTTATGTAATGCCACATGAAGATGTTGGTCGACCGAAAGTGATGCCAATGCATGACACTGTAATTATTTGCGGCATCCCAGTGCATTTAAATTTATAATCTGGTTCCCATATCATTCCCTAGAGGCACTTCTCACAATACATGCAACACACTCAATTTGATTTCTTAAATTTTCATTCATGAGGATGGTGTATGCGCATTTGTGTGAGTATAACAGTTGTGCCACCCAGTGGACTGGGCACCAATCTATCAAATTTACCATAAATACCAGTTAAAGACTTGTAAATAGCGTTTGACCCACTATGAAAAACATATTTACGAGTCGTGACCTCGTATTCAGGCTAAATACAAGCTCACTGGAACACAGCATGGATATCCTGCAAGTCTGGAAGGGCTTTGGATTAATTAATTACTTGATCCAATACTCGGCTCTGCTTTTTTTATTCATAACTTATTTCTGTTGTTTATGGTTCCCTAAATCCATGTGAGACACTTTCCATTATTTCTGAAGTCCACGATGATGCAAGTGATTTCACCATAACTTTGAGACAGCCTGAAAACAATTTACAGTGAATACAAGTTCAAGACTTGTAAATAGCATTCGACACATTGTAACACATATTTACAGTTGTGACCTTATATTCATGCTAAATACCAGCGCACTGGAAAGCAATATAGATATACTGCAGGTCTGGAACAACTTTGGACATCATGAATTAATTACTTGATCCAATACTCGGCTCTGCTTTTTTTTAATCAAAACTGATTTCAGTTGTTTGTGGTTCCATAAATCCATGTGATGCACTTTCCATGATTCTTGAGGTCCATGATTATGCAAGTGATTTCACCATATTTTTGAGAAGTTCTTCATTGACTTCTCTTCATTGCTGTAGGCAGTGAAGTTCTTCATTGACTTCTCTTTATTGCTTTAGGCAGTGAAGCTCTTCATTGACTTCTCTTCATTGCTGTAGGCAGTGAAGTTCTTCATTGACTTCTCTTTATTGCTGTAGGCAGTGAAGTTCTTCATTGACTTCTCTTCGTTGCTGTAGGCAGTGAAGTTCTTCATTGACTTCTCTTCATTGCTGTAGGCAGTGAAGTTCTTCATTGACTTCTCTTCATTGCTGTAGGCAGTGAAGTTCTTCATTGACTTCTCTTTATTGCTTTAGGCAGTGAAGTTCTTCATTGACTTCTCTTTATTGCTTTAGGCAGTGAAGTTCTTCATTGACTTCTCTTTATTGCTTTAGGCAGTGAAGCTCTTCATTGACTTCTCTTTATTGCTTTAGGCAGTGAAGTTCTTCATTGACTTCTCTTTATTGCTTTAGGCAGTGAAGTTCTTCATTGACTTCTCTTTATTGCTTTAGGCAGTGAAGTTCTTCATTGATTTCCCTTCATTGCTGTAGGCAGTGAAGTTCTTCATTGACTTCCCTTCATTGCTGTAGGCAGCAGTGGTGACTGAATTATTTCAATTATGTACTTGAATAAAAGTAATTCACTTCTGAACTACTTGAGTAAAAGTAGAAGTACTTCCCAAAAGTACTTGAAGTAAAAGTAGATGTAAAAGTAGAATGGAAAGATTTATTGCCAGGCAAGTAATCAACATGTACATTACAGCAGCAGCAAACAAAAACAGAAAATCAAGACAAAGTGAAAACAACTACTGTTAACTACTCTAACATATATATGAATAATGTTCTCTCATCTGGCCATCAGCTGCAGAGAATGCCTCCTCCATGGTCACCGTTTGATGTACCACAGGCTGCAAATAGACAATTTGTCAGGCTCATTTCATTTTGAATTTTTTATTCTAGAACTGGCTGTCAGTCCTGTGCAGAGCAGGGTGAAGACCATAAATGAATCAATCGCTAGATGGTAGTACTAGTGATCTAGTTACCATTTACATCAGATGTTTCGTCATCTTCTTCTAAGTCTTCTTCCAAGTGGCCGTCTACCAAATTTCAATAAAGTATCATACATACATACAAAATTACGATTCATTCATGCAAAAGAAAGCGACGATATGCTTAACACATGATTGACTGTATATACTATGTAATGTTTCAGCCGTTCTATTTAGGTTTCTTGCATTATTGTTCAGTGTTTTTCTTCAAAATCAAATATTGATTGATCCTTTTAAATACTAAAACAGCATGATATGCATTTTCAAACTGAGTCTATTTGCTTTCTGATATCCAGTTCTGTCACCTTCAGCATGGCTTGTCTCAGATGTTTTGTCATCTTCCAAGTCTTCCAAGTCGTTGTCTACCCAATTTCAATAAACTGTCGCACAAATACCAATATCATTATTGCAAATGAAAGCAATAACATGCTTAACACATGATTTACTGTACATGCTATGTAATGTTTAAACAAACTCCTGATGTTCCTGATATGATCTTTTATGTTACGCCAGGATCTTCTATGTCATGCTTGTTTCTCTAAAAAAATCTTCTACGACCTCTTTCCCAGGAAGCGCTCCTCATTATATAGGATGCAAAGTGCACCCTGACGGAATGTTTCTCTTCTCCAGTTCATGTCATTCTTTCATGTTGCAGCTTGTGTTTCATTTTGGTCCGCGAGACTGTGGTGGGTTTGCACTGACCACACTCTTCATTTCCATCTTCCATCCCCCTGTGTTGTTTGCTGTATCGAATCCTTTTCTACTGAATCCTTTTCTAGAATCTGCACACATTCTGCCACTTCTTCTGTGATCAGGATAGGAATAGTCCTTTTTTAGCCTCAGATCTATTTTACCTCTGATCGCTAGGTGTCCCAAGACTAGGATCAAGAGTTTTTTCAAATTCATTGAGGTTGTGTTCTAATTCATTATCTGCTACAGCCTTCTTCTTTTCTGACCAGTCTGTCACTATTAATTTTGCAACCTCCCCCTGTCATTTTCTGTTAAAAAGTGTTAGTTTGGCCATGGTAACTTGTGTAAGCTCTTTGCTCATCCTCCAAAATGGCAGCATTCTACTTGCGTTCCTCCGTTAAGCATTTTTACTCAGTTTCATGATATCTGCAAGTGGCAAGAAATCAACCCCATTATGGGTTCTTTCAGAAAGATTTCTGTGTGCTGATGCAGCAACTTCCGACCACTGCAGGTAATACAATTTCTAGAATTGCGTCAGTGCATCAACGGTGGCAGTATTCCCTGTTTCTAAGGCATGGGCCATGTTCAGTTTAGCTACCTTCTTCAACAGTTGCCCAGACCGTGTCAAGTAGGAGTGGCTTGTGCCATCAAATCCAGCGCACACTTGAGCTGCGTCAACAACCATCCTGAATTTTGTCAGATGGATAAAGTCTTGCAATTCACTTGTTTGGCTTCCTGTCCTGGCATGTGGGTGGATTAGTAATATGCCCAGATGTCACATGTGGCTTCTGATGTAGCCATGCTGTTCCTTGCTGTTTCCAAGCTTTCTGGTCAGGTACTTACCTAATTTCAAGATAAGTCCATCTTTCATGGCAACAGTGCCAATGGCATCTCTCTTCATTCTCTTTAGGAGAAAACCAAGATCCTTTTTATCAGTACCTCCAGTGGACATCATGCTTGCCCCAGTCTTGTACTAGTGTTGTTTCTTTTTATCACCTGCTGTATATTCTGGTGCCAGAGCACATGAATGTTTCCACAATGATGTCTTCACAAAATATGCAAAACAGTACTTGCATGGGACATATTCCATGTAGTCGGCATCTTGGGTTGTAAGCCTGTGTTGAACCACAAATTCACCAGTCTAGTGTATAGTTCCATGGTAGTTGTTAGACAGGGCAGTCTCTGCTGATGACATCGTTGGCTATTTGGACTGCCCCACAGTCACAGCAGTCACTTTGGACCAGGTCCCAGTGTAGCATGGAGGCGCCGAACCTCCCAAAGCTAGACCGTAGATACTGCGCTGAAGTTGAAGGTGTGGAAACAAATCGATGTAATTTTGTGGTGGCAGATGCCCATGATTCGGTCCATCTTACCTGTATCCAGTGTTCCACCGACTCCTGTGGGAGGGCAGTGCAGGTAAGTAGCCTAGTGTGGTGTATGCTACACTCTGAAGTCGTAATTTCTAGCCCCAACTCTCGCCAATGTCCACGGTCAAGTGCGCGCAGAGCACCGACGTCAGCGGGGCAACGTAGTTTACGACCAATTCGGCGCAGATCCGTGCTCAACACCATTGGCAGTGTCGTCCGTGGTCGACCCCTGAATGACGAAAATGAATGATGAAATAGTTGTCGATCACATGCTGAGCGGGAGCATCGGGTGGCATACAGAGCACGTGCCCAAACAGACTCCATCGGGCTGTGAGGATGGCTTCACCGATGGGACGGCATCGGCAACGGTGGTATAGTGCCTTGTTCGATATACGGTGTGGCCAATGGATGCCGACAATCTGGCATAGGTGACAAGAGTGGTATGTGTCCTGACGTTCTAGCTCTGATTTCGTCAGGCCCCATGTTGTATGTCAACATGGGCATGATGAACAACATGTATAACCGTAGATGCAGCTGTAGAGAAATCTGTGATCACCTTAACCACACTGTCTACAGCTTGCAGAAGGCGACGTTGGTCAACCGCTTTCGGCAAGCGACGTCTTCTGCTTCACTGAGGAGCGATCCTAGCTTGCATGTCATCCTCCATTCTTCCTCGATGCAGTCCGCATGTCGGCTAACACTTGTGTGTTCGGTTTTCGTTGTGTTGATCATGAACGACCACTCCGCCAAGCATGCCTGCGCGATGCGTTCGATCTCATCCAGGAACGAACGTGACGAACTGATAAAATCATTTCTTGCTTACCAAATTTAATTAAGTCCAAGATGGCCGCTCATAAGTCGATACACCCATAAGTTCCATAACAACGCTGAACAGAATGAGCGCGATAATTTCCTGATAATTTTGATAAATCATATATTCTTCGTTTTCAATACACTGGCATTACGCCATGCATAATGCCACAAACACATATCGTACATTTGCCGAGGTTCATTGAATCATTGGACACAACAGTAATACGGGTCAAGACAAGATAAGTTATGATAACTAACATAAGCTGGTACCCGTAAGCCTAGCTGCACGTGTTTCCGCAAATTTGATGGTGATGACACATATGTGGACAAGTCCTTGTACAGTGGTGTTCACAGCAAACATGCTACCTTGATGCAGTTACCCCTTCTTGAGAGGAAGCGAAACATCAACAATAGATACAGCCATGGGTGTTCTGCCGTGCACTCTGATTCGTCAACACAATCTTGCATTTCTCTAAATAACATTCGCCATAATTACTATAACAATTGAAAATTACTTCCTATTGCGTTGACTTCCCAAAGAGAGGTTTGTATGCAAATACGATCGTGAAATGGCCTGCGATTGGATAATATTAATAGCTTTTGGCCTGGCGACGGGGTACCCCTGGCGATTAGGTGCATTTTCTGAAATGTCATTGACGGACGGAGCTCCACCAGGTTGTAAAGTATAGGCCTGTTTGATTTTAATTAGTTTTTATGCGCTAATGTTTAATAAGTCATTTGGAAGTTTATTCGATGTGTTAAGCCTAGATTAACAACAGAAAAACAGGTTTCTAAAGGTTTATAATTAAACCACCCAAGTGGATATGGACACAATCCATATGGTGTCAAAGATTGATGGTACTGTTTAGACACTTCAGCCTTCCCTTTAATCCTGACATTTGTTGCTCTGACCCGAGGGTCATCGTAATTGGGGAACCGAGAAGGAGCCCTGGGAACCCTGGAATTGGCGCAGCTCCAAGAGTTCAAAAGTTTAACTTGCAAAATTGGGAAAGGAAGATTGGCAGACGTCATTGTCCAGTGGTTGAGAGGGTGGGTGGATTTAACAAGTTGACCAATAGTAACGCATATTGGGTATTTAAGCTATCACAGCGCCTCTAGTGACGGCGTCTGATTTTGGAAAACTGGGAGTATAAATACCCCGGAGGAGCGTTTACAAGGGGGCGGCAAGACTATTTTAAATTCACACTTAGGTGTGTAGTCATGCTGAATTTTAGGCATCAAAATTTTCAGTAAGGGTGGTCCTGGCGGGCCATACCTGCTTTAGCATTAGAATTCAAAATTTCCGGCCAGAATTTTATTGTCAAATCTTCTAGATTTTAAGAATCTGTATACAGTTTGAGTGATGTTTATATTCACTACTTTTCTTTACGGTTTACAGTGATAGATGTCTTCACTGTTATTTTTATTTGTCATCGTGAGTGATTATATTGCTACTATGTACGTAGCCGTCTGATGCCAAGATTAAAATCGTTTCGAACCTGGAGAACAATGCGTTGACTACACTTCTGCAGTACTCTATGTACTCATTGGTCGAGTGAGTACAAATTCAGTTATAAATCTCGACCTGGCGAGCGCAAAAACGACGGACAATCAAAATATCCTTCGTTGTGAGAAATGCCTCCTGGACCATTGCGTGCGGCCCCGAAGAAGACAAGAAGAGGGAGGTATATATCTTACAAGGTGATGTAGTTCAGACAAAAATATTACGAAAATATACTGTGAAGTAAATGAAAGTAACGAAGTAAAAAGTCGCATTACCGTAGATAAAACTACTTCGTTACCCGTAAAAGTATTTAATAAAAATTGTACTTTGTTACTTGCCAATTACTCGAAATAACTAGTCAAATATTGTAACATAGTAGTTTTACTGTGTCACATGACACCACTAGTAGGCAGAGCACACTGAACATCATCTTCTGGAGTTGCCGTGTAGACATCTTTACTTGTTCCTGTGGAGGCTCACCGGGCTCACAGAACAGGTTGTCATGAGCCTCGGCATTATCCTAGTGGATTACTATGATGAATTTCCAGACACTGGGGTGATCCTGGCCAACAAGCTGCTGGAAGCCATGATGCCAGCTCTCCCACCAGTTGTTTGTGTGGGTTGTTGACGGTTGCTTCATTGACGTTAATAATAATATATTTTATTTGTTAAAGCGCCAGATCCAACATTTTTTTGTAGCGTGTCACTTTTAACCTGTGGGTTTGAGCTAGCAGAGCGCAGTGCTTTCACCGGTTTCATACCGGTTGGTATGGGTTCACTATACGGCCGGAACGATACACTACACATTACGATACGTATCACGATACAGAGGTCACGATACGATACATATCGCAATACAGACTACACTGACTAGAATGATACAACAACAGTAAAACACACGTTTATTTATCACGTTGACAAGGCACCGCTGCAGCAGACGTCACGTCGTCACTCACATGAGGTCCAAATTGCACGCATGTATGGAAAAAATAATAGTGTAAAGATTTTACATAGATTATAGTTAGATATACGTGTGGGAAATGTACTACGTTATATTTTGCTATTTTATTGATACACAGGCAGGTGTGGTTCGCGTGGAACATTTATTATTTCACAAAGGTGACGCGAATAGTGTTTTGCCTATCGCATATTGTAGTGTACCGCGATACAGATATTGTGTATCGTGTACCATACCATGCGGTGTGTATTGTGCCGGTGCAACGGTGTATCATTCCGGCACTAGTTCACATAAATACAAGGCGCTTTGTCATGGATTTGTAGGTAAAAGCTAATAATATCTTGAAGTTGATTCTGCATGCAACGGGTAACCAGTGAAGATCATGCGAAAGGGGCATGGCACTGTTGCTCTGTGAACGATGCAATATCAGTCTAGCAGCCAAGTTGTGCATTCGTTGCAGATGTACAATGTTGCCTACAGACATATGAGTGAATTACAGCAGTCAAGCCACGATGTGATGATGGCGTTGACTTCATGTTCCTTTGCCGTTCTAGGTAGAAAACAGCTGATCTGATTGATAGGGCGGAAGTGGAATGTGGGTGTGTTGATGGTTTGTGACACTTGCTCTGTTTGTGAAAATCACCTGAGCATATCATACTGCCGTCCACAGTGTTGATGGGAAGAGAGCTGGAAAGCAGTGCATGTGGATTGACTGCTAAGCACCATCAGTCGCTGGAGGAGCCTGCCTCCTCCCAGACACATGGGTAGTGTTGGGAATCAGCTTAATTCTCATAATCATTCATCAGTTTGGCCAAGCTGATCGATGACCGATTATATGGTCAGTTTGTGGGCAGCCATTGTGGGAAAATCACAAAAATCTACAGGCTCACATACAAAAACAGAATACATTCTAAATTCACATATGCTGACATAAATGTGTTGCTAAGATGGAACTGGCAAGTTCAAGTACAAATGTTTAAAGTCTTGAATAGTGTCAAGCTGCCTTGAAAAGTTTCTTCATTGCTGTGGGCAGTGCACACTGTGAACAGCTTCTTCCTAGAGGCTCTCCATTGGCTTCCTGTCCGGTACCATATTGAATACAAGGTCTTACTGATGACGTTCAAAGCTCTTCATCTGCTTGCGCCGAGCTACATTGCAGACCTGCTCCAGTTTTACCAACCCTGCAGAACATTGCGATCCTCATCAGACTCTCTTCTGACTGTACGCAGTGCACATCTCCGCCATTATGGTGATTGTGCCTTCTGCATCGCTGCTCCTCCCTCGCCTGTGGAACAGTCTTCCCCATGAGATGCGAAAATGTGACTCTCTATACACCTTTAAAAGACTTAAAAACTATCTTGTTTAAACGCGCTTATTATTCTTAACTGTCAAATTTACTCGACTTTTAGTACTATGTCCTATAAACTTGGATTTGCTGTTTTTTATGTTTTTATTTATCTATTTATTTATTTTTTAATCGTGACTGTTTTTAACTATGTTTGTGTCAGCGCCTTTGAACAGGGTCACCTGGATCCATGGCGCTCTAAAAGTGCTCTAATTAATATTATTATTATTATTCTGCAGTTGCTGTGTGGAACCCTTAACTTTCTCCTGTGGAGCTTCAAGCTTAAATATTGATCCAGTTAACTGAAAGACGTGTGATTGTGCACTTGGTCATGTCTAGCCTAGCTTTGAACGGTGCTCCGTCCTTTAGCTTTCTGAGAACAAAACGTATCCATGGTCTCGATCAAACTTCCCCCAGGATAATTAGAGAGCTTGCCAGCCTTTTCGACAGCGCATAACTGTTGACGCCATAACAGACTGGGGAAGCTGCATATTAGCCAATCACAGAAGTCTTCTCTCTTGCCCGGATAAGTCATGCAATGGGAATGACATGCCAAGGTTACCTGTGGAATGCAAACTAAATTCAGCATTAATTTTGTTAGGCGAAAATGATCATCGGTCACACAAGATTGTGATAGATGTGGAGTGGAGAATTATGTCAACAACATTTGAAGTAAAAGTTAAATCGTGTGTGAAACATTAAATTTGTGAGGAAGAGCAGAGATATGCAGACACATTGTTTTCCTCCATATTTGTTCTGAATATTTTGACCATCTCACTCAGTCTGATGTCACTACGGGTGTGTCACATGTCCGAGGTCATGTGATATGGATTATACTTGATGTCATACTAGGATTTCCAATTGTTCAGAGGCGTTCAAATCACAGGTTTCCCATTTTGTGTACACAGTTTTTGCCCACCACTTCACACACGCCAAGCAAACGGACGTTGAATCCACACGAGCGCCGTTCCGCGTGACTGAGCTTCACCTCGAGTCCCACAATGGACATAGTGGCGTATAATAGGTTTTGTCCAGCGATTTTTTCTGTTTCTTGGAATTGTTCGAGATGAATTTGACAGTCTTGGTTAGATCAGCGATTACGGTTTCCTACCATGTCACTCTGACCTCAATTTCGCTCATCTTGCTTTCATAGTTTGCTTGGTTAGCAATATCCATTTTATGCAATCAACAACACAACACAGATATAGAGATATGAAAAGGCCAAATGAATGACGTTTATTGTGGGGATTAAGGGTAAGCCCACTTTCAAAGAAATGTAAAACAAAGAAATGTGGGCTCCACAACCCAACGCCAGGCTGACTACGCCCCATGCGAGCCTCCTGGACGTCGGGTTCAATAGAGCCCACATTTCACCACAAAGCAGTAGCAGTATTCCTAGAACAAATAAAAGAAACAATGGCATTACTATTGTCATGGAACACCCTTAAACCAAATAGCATAATGCCCTACATGCTATCACGCAGTCTATGAATACAACTACCTGCTTAAAAATACACTAGCTCTAACTGGAATAACTACAAAGGTGGGGCCAATTCGCCACCGGTCACCGACACATGTGACCACCCCACCTTTTTCATTCAAGCAGGTGAGAGTAGAGCAAGCGAAAACTATAAACTTGTTCTTTTCTATCGGCATAGCTTCAGTCACTGACTGGGCTTTGCGTGTGTTTGTTTACCATGCACAGACATGGTGGCCAATGTTCGTTACGTAACCTTTGGTTAACAGCCTAATGTGCTGTGACACGACGCGTGTGAGCAGCCAAATCAGATATAGAAGTGAAGCTTGTGGCGATTAACATTGTATAGTTGTTTGTGTTCTAGAAGTTAACAATGACTATGTGTATCTTAGCTCCATACCTTTACTGTTATGTTTATATCATCGCCGAGATGTTATTGGACAGTGCTACAAACTAAGCACTAGACACATCACACAAACCTGTGTACACACCACACATGGAGTACACACCATTGATTACTGTGTTATATTATCTTTATGTACTACACATGGAGTACACACCATTGATAACTGTGTCATATTATCTTTATGTACTACACATGGAGTACACACCATTGATAACTGTATTATATTATCTTTATGTACTACACATGGAATACACACCATTGATAACTGTGTTATATTATCTTTATGTACTACACATGGAGTACACACCATTGATAACTGTATTATATTATCTTTATGTACTACACATGGAATACACACCATTGATAACTGTGTTATATTATCTTTATGTACTACACATGGAGTACACACCATTGATAACTGTGTTTATATATTTCTGTACTACACATGGAGTACATACCATTGATTACTGTGTTATATTATCGTTCTGTACTACACATGGAGTACATACCATTGATTACTGTGTTGTGTTATCTTTTTGTATTACACATGGATTACACACCATTGATTACTGTGTTGTGTTATCTTTCTGTACTACACATGGAGTACACACCATTGATTATTGTGTTCTATTACCTTATTGTACTACACATGAAGTACTCATATTGACAGCTGTGTTAAATTCTCTCTATAGTTCACATAAAATACATTGAATATTGTGTTGCATTCTCTCTGTAGTTTACATTGAATACTGTGTTGCATTCACTCTGTAATTCACGTGGAATACTCACATTGAATACTGTGTTGCATTCTCGCTGTAGTTCACATGGAATACTCACATTGAATACTGTGTTGCATTCTCTCTCTCCAGTGCAATGGGAGTACTTGCTGTTGGATATTGTGTTGCACTGGTCACTGCAAAGTACTTTGTCAAGACAGACATAGGCCATGTTGATATCAAAACCAAGTAAGTCTATCATGCTTGCTGCACCTCTGAGCTCCGGTCCCCAAGGATTTAGGTGCTATAGAAGTTCTATTATTATCACAAAACAATCCCTTGCTCATTATTGGACAAATCCAACATTGACCAGATCAAGTTAACTTATCAGTGTCACTCATAATTTTGAAAGAATGAATTGAATTGAAAAATCAATATCTCAAGAAACTTGTTTATATTCGGGTTATAAGTAAATGAACATTGTTGGACTCTCGATAAGGCAATGGCTTCCTTGTCCACTTGCCATCTGGGCCTTTGGCTTGGATGGCAAATCTTGTTAAATTCTCTGAATGTTTCAGCGGAATCACTCGGCCTTCGTTGATGGACTGACTTCACCACAGGTGTGTCACATAACCATGGTCATGTGACATGTAGTCATGTGACACGCGGTCATGTGACATGCGGTCATGTGACACACCCGTAGTGAAGTCAGTCCACAGATGAAGGCCGAGTGACTCCGCTGAAACATTCAGAGAATTTAAACATGTTTCTTGAGAAGTAAATAACATGTCACATACAACAATCAAAGAAACAGAAATCAGAACATTCATTCAAGGAAAATATCAATATTGTTATGAAATACTAAACTGGTAAATTTGATCCATATCAACACAAAACTGTTTGGAACATCAGGTACTTTGGAGGTGTAGATCTCACTTCATATTTACCTGCTGAATATCTAACTTTTATGTTTATTGTGTTTCAGACCGTCTCATTGGACGGATGTGTTTATTGTTATTCCTGTGATATGCTTCAGTTATCAGGTAAGTGGTCAAGATGTCAAAACACCGTATTCAACTTAATAAGTGTACAGTACGTTTGAATATAATTGGTCCACAGAAAAATTTGAAGGAATCTATTCTGAAAAGCATACACCAAGTTCTCTATACAATAAGGTAACTGTTTAACACTAGTGGTATCATTTGGTGACTGGTGTGGTGAAAAAAAAACCACTGAAAAGTGGTGCCAATTGTTTAACACCAGGTGATGACTCTTCAGTTGTTCCACACTAGTAAAGGTAGCTGGGGCGGCATCAGTTGATTTTTTTCCTCAACATTCTAGGAAATATTGAACTGAACTGACACTACAATTATTCACCCGGCAATAATGTCATATTTCGCCAATCCATCCTTTAAAAAACCAGTCCTTTTGGAAATCTCCCTGACTTCTTAGAAAGCTGACAATATTTCCATAGTAACGACTGCATGTGCACTGATCTACGAACCAGCTTTATTCGTTCACCGTGAACGTGGAACATATCGTCTGGTTACTGTGATTCCAGTACACATCAGTATTAACTAAACCTAACTAAATTATGTCCTTAAATTAGCAAATATCAGCATGTGACCTGGTGACCCAGTGGAAGACGGGCCAATCAAAATGATCGTAAACATGCCCTGCCACTTGTTTGTTAGATGGCTGGCATAACCTGATATCATAGACAATAACACAATACGACCCCCTGTGGCGGCAAATTAAGAGGACGTCAATATTAGCAAGGGTTGTTATGTTTTAGCAGCAATGCTTAAAACGCCAGTGAAAAACATCACATTTAACAAGATTTAACAAGATTTAACAAGATTTGCCATCCAAGCCAAAGGCCCAGATGGCAAGTGGACAAGGAAGCCATTGGCTTATCGAGAGTCCAACAATGTTCATCTACTTATAGCCTGCCCTCCTGAGATATGTGTCAACCTTGTTTTTAAACATATTCACGCTGCTAGCAGTTACACAATCTGTTGACAATTTGTTCCATTCATTTATTGTCCTCTGTGAGAACGAGTGCTTCCTGATGTCCAATCTACATTGATCCTTTACTAATTTTACCTCATGTCCTCTAGTTCTGCTATCCTTCTTGAGTGAGAAAAACATATTTCTATCAATATTTTCATACCCATTCAATATCTTAAAAACTTCAATCTGATCTCCTCTTAACCTCCTTGTCTCTAGAGTTGTTAAACCACATTCTTTCAGGCGTTCTTCATAACTAAGGTCTCTCAGTTCTGGAATCATTTTAGTTGCTCTCCTTTGTATGCGTTCAAGCGTATCTATATCCTTCTTACGATATGGTCTCCATGCTTGTATACAGTATTCTAAATGAGGTCTAACTATTGCTTTATAAAGAGGTATAATTAACTTTTTTCCCTTGTATGTTATGTTTCTTCTAATCAATCCAAGAATTTGATTACCCTTTGAAGCTGCAATACCACACTGCTCTGAAACTTTCATATCAGCGCTTATTGTAACTCCTAAGTCCTTTTCTTTTACAGTAGTACCCAGAACAGTATCTCCCATTCTATAGTTTACATTCAAGTTCCTATGTCCTGTATGTAGGCATTTACATTTCCCAAAATTGAACAACATCTGCCATTTCAAGCATGATACACATATCTATTGACATTTCTGTTATCACTAACAACCAATTTGGTGTATGAATGCGTCTTACATGTAGGCAACTTTACACGGTTTGTAATTACAATTTTGTGATGGGTTTGTGTAAAAAATACACTGTCACTTTAGGCTGTCATTCAACTTTTCTTTAATTCATTCACAATGGTGTAACAGATGTAATTTGTTTATGTTAACCAAAATCTCCCTTAAAGTGACACTGTCATTCTTATATGTATGTCATTTATTTCTTTGGGGATTTTCTCAATTTAAAAATGTTGCATTTTGTGGCTATTTTTTTCACATTTACAAAAATGTTTTTAAAATGTTGCAACATAACCAAATAAATGAAGAACTCCACATTTTATTAATCTGGAATATTATATAGCATTTCAACTACAATTTATGAAGAAATGGTTAATTTAGCTAGCGATTTAATTTAAATCCGATATTTTGACCAATCACAAGCAAACACCTCCGTGTAGCCCGTAACCGAAGATGACTGCGCCCATGTCGGATCCAAAAGCAAGCGTGGTGTTTTTGAACTGACAGAAGCGAGTATTTTTGAACTGACAGAAGCGAGTATGATCGCTCATTACAGACCAAAGCCGATTCAAGATGGCAGCATACACGCACATTGATAGATTGTTGAAATTGGCCACTTTATCACTGGATTTATCTTCTTTTAAAACTAGGGAGTCACACGGACTCCTACCAAGGGACATATGAGGAGTCCGTAGGTGAAACAAGGAGTCTCGGACTCTTAGACTTCCGTGAAAATCAAAGCTTGTCAAATATCCTCTTAGTAATCATCTTATGTTAATAGCAAAAATTATGCAAATATAAAGGCCCTTACTCAATTTAATGTTTTCGATTGTTTCGTATTAGACTAATTTCACACAAAAATCAAACCTTACCTAACATTAGTAAAGGATCAGTGTAGATAGGATATCAGGAAGCACTCGTTCTCAGAGGACAATGAATGGAGGGAACAAATTAACTACAGATTGTGTAAATGCTAGCAGTGTGAATATGTTTAAAAACAAGGTTGACACATGTCAGGAGGGCATAGGTGAAAAAATTTCCTGTAGACAAGGCTTCTTTGTCCACTTGCCATATGGGCCTTTGCCGCGGATGGCAGTCTTGTTAAATAAACTGTTCTGGTTTGTTGTGTCTCTGACCTCTGGTTCCTGAGGATTTAGGTGCTACAGAAGTTTTATTACGACTTTGTTATTGCATGCAGCATCTGTCTTATGTCCACAGTGTCATCTGAGCATAGTGCCGATATACGCCTGCCTACAGAAGTTTTATTACGACTTTGTTATTGCATGCAGCATCTGTCTTATGTCCACAGTGTCATCTGAGCATAGTGCCGATATACGCCTGCCTTCGCAAGAGGACATTCAATGAATTTCTTCGAGTGGTTTTGGTTGCCATAGTGATCATGGTGTTTACATACACCGTCACGGCATCATTTGGCTATCTGACGTTCGGCACAGGAATAAATCAGGACATCCTATTGTCCTACAAACCAACAGCTGATGTCCTGGTGGCTGTCATATTTGTGGCTTTCAAGATGTACACTACTTATCCAATACTACTCTTTGTAGGCAGGTGAGTGAATATGTGTAATTTACAATATGTATGTAAACGTCAATGCTGAGATGTAATATATATATATATAATATATATATATATATATATATACACACACATACATATATGTATATGTGTGTGCGTATATATATATATATATATATATATATACACACACACACACACATATATATATATATATATATATATATATATATATATATATATATATATATATGCTGCTAGCATTTACACAATCTGTAGATAATTTGTTCCATATATATATAGATATATATATATATATATACACACACATGGAACAAATTATCTACAGATTGTGTAAATGCTAGCAGCATGAATATGTTTAAAAACAAGATTGATACATATCTCAGGGGGACGGGTTACACATAGATGAAAAATGTTGGACTCTCCATAAGCCAATGGCTTCCTTGTCCACTTGCCATCTGGGCTTTTGCCTTGGACGGCAATCTTGTTAAATCATTGTTACTTTTGGATGATCTCAAAACATTGATGTAACATACTACACAACATCAGTTATTAGTTATTTCAAGTAATTGGCATGTAATGATGTAGAATTTTGACTAAATGCTTCTACTTGTAACGAAGTAGTTTCATCTAAAGTAACACGACTTTTTACTTTGTTACTTTTATTTACTTAACAATATATTTTTTTTACATTTTTTGCGAAACCGCTGCTGCCAGCCGCGCTTCACTGTCAATGACATTTCATAAACTGTGCCTAGTCGCCAGGCCAAAAGCTATTAATATCATCCAATCGCAGGCCAGTTCGCGATAATATTTGCATACAAGCCTCTCTGGGAAATCGACGCTACCACTGTTTTATATATAGGTCAGTGAAAGAAGGTCAGGTCAAGACCGTTGACATAAAATGTCACTTCGAGCATACAACACTTGAACACCATCTCAAACCATGATGCAAATATCTCCTTTTGCAACATATAAACTATTAACCAGTAAGTTTCCAATATGTATTATAAACATACAAATTTGCGATTTCGACATTGTATTGATAATCCCCACACCCTACACAATTCATTCGTGAGCGAACTCGCATCATGGATGGAGAATTTTACCGATTTTCGCCCATTGTCAGCAATGGCCTTACCGTCTTACGTCAGCATTAAACAACATTTTACTTTCATGAAATAAAATTCATATTGAGATGTTTAATAAATTCATAATAATGATTACTCTAAAGAACTAGAGTGCAGAGTTGATACTTTGCCATTTGGCAGCATCTTTTCCCAGCAATGCGTTATTCAAGCTGACCCATAATATCAGGGTCAGGGACAGGTCACAGGGGCCCTGACAGGGCACTTAAATCTTAATTGCAATTAGCAACTGCAGTCCTCTGTTGCACATCTTCTGATCAATTCTAGCCCAAGCTGGTACCAGGTAACCAACCCAGCTAGCTGCTAAAGCCTTTTGTTTCAATGTTTGTGTGAACTGATAAGAGTTGGGTAGGTGGTGGGGTGATGGGGGTTCATAAGTGGGGGTTCACAAGCCAGATGGTTTCATCATCTAGCCATCAAATGGCTTTGTTAATTTTACTATGGACAGTGTTAGGTGGTATTACTTCTGACCAGTTTTTACTGAAGTACAAAATTAAAGTAATTCAGTCAACCGTGCACAACATGTACTTCATGAAGGAATCAGCTGCTGTTACGTTTAGCTTCATATATAGATGTATTTTTACCAAAAAAACCTGTTTATTTTCCGATCACAGTTCAAGAGGGTGCCGACTTTGATGACAGGTCATGAGGGTGCTGACTTTGATCACATTTCATGAAGGTGCTGACTTTGATCACAGTTCATGAGGGTGCTGACTTTGATGACAGGTGATGAGGGTGCTGACTTTGATGACAGGTGATGAGGGTGTCGACTTTGATCACAGCTCATGAAGGTGCCGACTTTGATGACAGGTCATGAGGGTGCCGACTTTGATGACAGGTCATGAGGGTGCCAACTTTGATGACAGGTCATGAGGGTGCCGACTTTGATCACAGGTCACGAGGGTGCCGACTTTGATCACAGGTCACGAGGGTGCCGACTTTGATCACAGGTCAAGAGGGTGCCGACTTTGATCACATGTCATGAGGGTGCCGACTTTGATCACAGTTCATGAGGATGCCGACTTTAATCACAGCTCATGAGGATGCCAACTTTGATCACCAGTCATAAGGGTGCTGACTTTGATCACAGGTCACGAGGGTGCCGACTTTTATCGCAGGTCAAGAGGGTGCCGACTTTGATCACAGGTCACGAGGGTGCTGACGTTGATTACAGGTCACGAGGGTGCCGACTTTGATCGCAGGTCAAGAGGGTGCCGACTTTGATCACAGGTCACGAGGGTGCTGACTTTGATCACAGGTCACGAGGGTGCTGACTTTGAGCCATGAAGGCAGTTTTGCATTATGAAGCGCCACCTGATGAATACAAAGTTTCTGAAATTGCACATAGGTCGATGTAATTCAAAGTTTTGTGTAGTGTGGGTGTCTGGTTTCATGCAGTGTTGCACATCAATGTTTTGATATCATCCCTTACATCTCTGTAAACTGTGTTCTAAGATTGTTGTTGAAGAGTGTATTGATGGCAAGTAGATAGCTGCTTTCTAAGTTGCTAAGACATGTCTCTTTAGACACTGTTGTAATAAAGAAATAAGTTATAAATATATTGGAATGTACTATTTTAGCAAAACATTTCACAGTACACTGTAACATAACTTATACGACTGATTTGAAGCATTACAATCAGGTTATATGTAACTCTGTTGTTAGGCAGAATATACATGGTATAATTTCTTGAAGCTGGTAGTTATGACTGAATAGTGTTATGTAATCACTGCAAACTTCCCAGTAAGTGTAAACCCAAAGCAACTTTGTATGTTGATAGTCATAAAACACTAAACATCCACATATTTTGTATGTTGACCAATCATAAAACACTAAACATCCACATATTTTATATGTTGACCAATCATAAAACACTAAACATCCACATATTTTCTGTTCACCAATCATAAAACACTAAACATCCACATATTTTCTATGTTGACCAATCATAAAACACTAAACATTTTCAATAACCAGTACAAATCGAGGCTCCCTGTAGTTTTGCTTCAGTTGACAGCTTCACCCAAATAATATACATATTTTATGTCAAATTGTATTTTTTATGTTGTGATTCATTAAAACACATTTTGCAACACCGATGATAGAATAGATGTAGTGTATACTGTATAACACAATGTTACTATAAAAAGACTTTGTACCTTTATACTTTAATTATTTATTATTATATATTTTTAACACATTTATATTTTTTATGTATTTATATTTTAATGTATTTTTAGCCAATTTTTGTTGTTGTTGCATATTTGTATTGTACACTGTATTTGGGTTTTTACCTGAAATATAAGTATTTGTATACGTTTGGCAGAGCTGCACTGGACAGTGTATGGGTCCAGATGAGACACCTCGAGCCAGAGAAAGTCGCGAGTCAAGAAAGATGTCGGCGCATCATGGTGACGTTGATCTGGTTCACGACATCTCTGCTTCTTGCCATCATTGTGCCTAACATTGGCATTGTCATCTCTCTGCTCGGGGGGTTCGCTGGCCTCTTCATATTCACATTCCCAGGTAGGTCAGACATAATCTTGTCACTTTATGTGCTAAATTTGTCATATTATTGGTGTAGCTTTGGTTTTGTTGTTTGCTGTATGTACATCCATCATGGTTGCTGTGTCTAGGACTGTCATGGTTGCTGTGTCTAGGACTGTCATGGTTGCTGTGTCTAGGACTGTCATGGTTGCTGTGTCTAGGACTGTCATGTTTGTTGTGTCTGGGACTGTCATGGTTGCTGTGTCTAGGACTGTCATGTTTGTTGTGTCTGGGACTGTCATGTTTGCTGTGTCTAGGACTGTCATGGTTGCTGTGTCTGGGACTGTCATGGTTGCTGTGTCTGGGACTGTCATGGTTGCTGTGTCTGGGACTGTCATGGTTGCTGTGTCTGGGACTGTCATGGTTGCTGTGTCTAGGACTGTCATGGTTGCTGTGTCTAGGAGTGTTGTGTTTGCTGTATGTACATCCATCATGGTTGCTGTGTCTAGGACCGTCGTGTTTGCTGTGTCTAGGACTGTCATGGTTGCTGTGTCTAGAACTGTCATGGTTGCTGTGTCTAAGACTGTCATGGTTGCTGTGTCTAGGACTGTCGTGTTTGCTGTGTCTAGGACTGTCATGTTTGTTGTGTCTAGGACTGTCATATTTGTTGTGTCTAAGACTGTCATGTTTGTTGTATCTAGGACTGTCATGTTTGTTGTGTCTAAGACTGTCATGTTTGCTGTGTCTAAGACTGTCATGTTTGCTGTGTTTAGGACTGTCATGTTTGCTGTGTTTAGGACTGTCATGTTTGCTGTGTTTAGGACTGTGCCTGCTACAGATGTTGCTACAAGGCTACATTGACCAGTGTGAGCAGCCACGCCGATACTACACCCTCTATGCAATGGCTGTGGGCTACCTGATCATTGGGGCCTTTATCTTTGGCCTCGTCACGACCCAGTCACTACTCATGGACTTCACAAGCGTGCCAACACGTCATGTACAGACACCAGACTGCAACTGATGACACGTGGCTGGCTGCCTCAAACTACCTGCAGAATCCTCATCAGTCTGTTAGGACAGTAATTTTAATAATCCACCCACATATAATTTTTTTTAAAGCATTTTTTTACCGTAATTTGTTTTATAGGTTTTTTAATTGTCATCCCACAGAGTTCAAATTTACATTCTTTGTGTTGCAACTTGTTAAATGTTTATAAGTAATATAATAGGTAAACATAGATGTGCATGTGTGTCTGTGACATGTCTATGTCTACCGCCCTGCATGTTATCGTTCATATAGAACATGTCACAGAATGTCTTCACCGACATTCATTATTTTAACTAAATGCATTGTGCAAAACATACAAAATATATCACATATTATTGTCTACATTTCCTACATTGTCTATTTTTCCTAAGGTCATGTTACACAGGCAGTCCTCCGCTGTCTCTGGCTTTCTTTAACCTTGGCCGTGTAAGTTGGAAACGTCCACAGTTCTGTTTGTCTGTGTTGAGAGATAGATACCCCTGGTAAATATTTTATATTTTTCCAACATTGTACAGCATATAGTACTAGCATAACAATAATATATAATACATATAAATGTATAATATATATATATATATATATATATATATATATATATATATATATATATATAGAGGTGTATATACTGGTGTAAATACAATATGAATACATTTAACAATTATAGTAAGATATTAGAAAATCTACTGGATTTTACCGATTGTCCAGCATTGGCATTATTATTAATATTTTATTTAAAAATTAAGGTGGTACAATATAGTGTGAGAGATATTAAGACTGATATATCATTTACAGAATGTGCATGAGTTATAAGGGTGGCAAATAAAAATGACTACTACCGATGTACCAATATGTTGACACCAGATTCTCTGAAACATTGACATTGGTCATCGTGGCATGAAGTATTTGTACGGTTATAGAATGTGTTTGCACAAATCATTGAGGCACCAGTCAGATATTGAAGTTAGTAACTACATACATGCTCAATATACTCTTAAGGTTTATTGTAACTGTTATGTTCTGTTATGTTCTTATTGGCTGCGAGTCATTCCTTACAGTTTTTGTGTTTTGTATGTTTATTGTCTTGTGAAATGGCAGCCATTTACAGATCATCATTTCAAATCACGAATAGCTGAGCCGAGTACAGTTAACTGTGCCAGAGTCTTGTGAGATGCAGTCAATATGTCCCAGTTTTCATGGTATGGTCCTTTTGAGCATACATGGCAAACCAGCAGATGTTGATAATCATACGGGTTCATTTGCGGGTCTTACAGATTTATGTTGCCATTTTTGTGTGCAATTGAGGGTTGGCATGTATACAACTATGTGTTAGTGTATCGTGATACAGATACATTCCATATAATAGCAATTATAACAGTTGTTAATATGGAGAAATAATTGTATCGATTATATATTCTGCCCATGAATGTTTAAACATATCAACATATAAGGGAATGTGTATAACTTAAACTGATGCTTTCTTCACTCATTCTAAGTTTGAGTGTTTCACCCATGTACATTAATACATGAATCCTTATCATGATTTGTGTGTTGCATCTGCTTAAAGCGAGTCGGTCATGCTTCAGTATGCCATCGTTTTAAGGCAGTGGGCTAGTAAATTATCTGTAAAATGGTCCAAAACCCATTTCAATAAGTCAACGTTCCATGGTTTACATTTCCAGACATCTGTCCTAATAAAAAAATATAAAATGGAAAACTTATGTAAAAAAGATAACTCAGTGATGTGAAAAACTAAAAAAAAATTGTGCAATACTACAATTGTGATTATTCCAAAATGTGTTATGTTCTTAGAATTGAGTGTTTTTATATATATATATATATATATGAAAATTATATGGTAATGTTCTACAATTTGATGAGTTAAATATCATGGTATATATGACAGGAGAGATGTATGATGTGACAGGATTAGTATTTATTGGAATTTTGAATTAAATGAGAGCTAAAGATAAATATTCTATTGTTGACTTCATGTTTGATACACCATTCACTCAATATTGTATAGCTGCACTGGTAGCAGAATACAGACTAGATGAAAATAGAAGCTGCCAATGTTAGAAATATGTAATCAACTCATGATAGTTTTGTAAAATAAATTGCACACGCACACACAGTATTCCAACAATATGTATCGTGCAATAGCTTTGGCAAGGCGAGGATATTGTTAGTAAAGTAATAAAAGCAAGTATTACATTAAACCAGCTCAATGAATGAGTTGGTTTAAAACAGTTAGTCAGAACCTGTGTATCCTTAGCAAAAAGTCTGGAAATTTTTATTTATTTTCTGTAGGATTTTTGCCGAGATAATTCTACAGAATTTCGAAAATATTCTATAGGATGTTTATAGAAAATTCTGTGGGGTTTCTGCAGAGACATTTCTATAGAATTCAGAGAGTCCTGTTTTCCATACAGTAATAGACTATGCTCTAGAATTCTCTGAAAAAAATTAAGCAGAAAAAAATGCTATGCAATCTTCAGTATTCTATAGTTTCCTATGAACCATTTTTATATATAGAGTGACAATATGCTCGCAGAACCCCCCCCATATTCAACAGTTTTCGACGATTAAGTAAAAGAAACTAAGCACATATTTACACTTCCCTGTTCATTGTTATCGTAGGACATGCACTGTTATGCATGAAATAAAGTTAAAATAAAAGTACTGCTGTGACGTGCAGATTTATATTTAGCATGTGCATTGTGCAACGGTAATTTACTCAGCATGCTTTCCTTGTGAACCAATATCGCAGGCCACGCCTCCAATAATTTAGCAAGAAACGGGAAGTCCTATTAATTCAATTGTTACGTTTACTGCGTTCGACGTTTTCCATAATCCGTGAGGTGGCGCCATCATAATGTCACCGCCACTTCCCTCTCCATCGAAACACTTGCGTTTATTGCAACGCTAATGTGCATCTTAATTAACGTGTGGGGGCGCGATGGCATACCAGTTACAAGGCCCGACTCCCAATCGAGAGAACCCGATTTCAAATCCCAGTGCGGTCGCTTCGAACCTTTGGCAAGTTTGATCACCCTACGTTGCCACAGTTCACTCAGCTGTATAAATGAGTACCTGGCAATGCAGACAGTGTTGGAAATGTGAACGAATAGTATTCGCGCAATTGCAGCGTGGCTGAATGCTTCCCAGAGAAGTTGAGATGGTCTTGGAATGAAGTGTAAAGCGCTTAGAGGGGTCCTACAGACTGGATACCGCGCTATATAAGAACTTACCTTTAACCTGCCAAATGTCAAGACACGAATGTCTTGGCATAACATTTTTGTTTTTGTTTTATTCATTCACTCATTCATATATTTATTTGATTGATGCACGACGTCTGATGTATTTTACTGATGTTTCGTCGTTCTGTCCACTATCTAAGTATCTGGAAGAAACGTCGTTAAAGGAAAACTAATATACATATTTCACAATACTGACCTTGACCTTGTGAATCTCTTTGTCTCTTGTTGCGAAGGTTTTGGCGGCCATCTTGGATTTTTTTCTTGGCCAATGTCACAGTCGTAGGCCCTAAAATCGTTTTACAGCCATTTTCAGCACCCAGCCATTTTTTCAGTGGTGTACCCAGAGGTCACTACTGGTGGTAAATGTTTGCGGGTCGCCCATTCCATCGATTAATTCTGCCTGTTGCTGCCATAGATGCGCACCCTGTTTTGCAGTTTTGTTTTCACAATGTTGCGGTAGGATCTAGTCCCCACCGCTACAGTTGTTGTTGTGGGCTTCTGTGTAAATTCATGATAATATTGTTCGTGTGTATGTGTTTACTCAATCAGAATAAACACTCTGTGTTTGAACATAACGGGATTGACACTAATGACATATGCCACCGCCGTTCGTTCGGCGTGCGCTATTTGTGTCAAAGTACCAAAGATCTGGCTAGTAGCACATGACCTTCTTGAAAAAAGGGAATAAGACACGTCAGAACTAAAGCGCTTTAAGCCAATGTCACTACTATGTTTCATCTACAAATTGTACGAGTCGCATCATTGACCGTCTGTCTTCATTCGCCATACACTATCTGACACCTCTTTAATAATTTGTTAATTTACTGTACTCGATCATTGTGTAGATATACTTTGATGAAATACAGTTACAATCGAATTACTCAGATTTCCCTTCGTGTCTCGTGTTTTTTGGGAGCATGCCCAAAGCTACACCACTTCCCTTCAGTCCTCTTCGCTCCCGCAGGAGCACGGGGCTCCAACACATCTCCTCCGGCCAGCACGGCCTTGGGCGAGCCCGGGTGTTCACAGCTGTGTTCAGTGGCCAGGTCTTCCAAGTCAGTCTAATTTCTTCCACAGTTCTTCTCTAGGTGCCAACTGGTCTGTCTCTTTTCCCAGGTGGTGTCCAATTCAAAGAAACATGTACATGGAAGACTAGTTATGGCCAATCCATGTCCACCTTCTCTTCTTCATCTCATCGACCATATTATTAATGTTGGTTTGTTAGTGCCTTGTTAGTTAGTCACTACACCATGTGCATGGAAGACTAGTTATGTTCATGCGGAGAACATGGCCTATCCATGTCCACCTTCTTTGTTTCACCTCATCGACCATGTTATTGGTGTTGATGCGTTAGTTCCTTGTTAGTCATTCATTACACCAGGCGTATTTTGAGGATTCGTCTGAGGAACCTTATGGAAAACCCTTTGAATCTGCGCTCAAACTTCCAGGTTTCTGAAGTATAGAGTCTACAGGAATTAGTAATGGACGTACGTTGGATCTTTTATGTTCAGTTTGTGTGGATAATACTAGAATAATCTATACAACAAGAGTTGAGGTATGATGTACTCCTGTATGAGAAACACACAAACAATAACATAGGAAATAGGTGCTGTGAAAATCATGTGTACTGCTTGTTTACCCCTAAAACAGGGTAAAAGACCTGGTTCCGACAACGCTTAGAAGCATGAAATTGCATGTGACGTCGTGCTTACATATGAAGAGTAGAATTTCAAAACGGCTTACATCCATTTTTACCAAAAATTAGTTTGAACCGCTAATACGTAGTGGTAGACCATAGCTTTCGTGTAAAATATTTAATATGTTTCAAAATGGCTGACATCCCACCGTAAAAGTCTATTAAAGTTGCATTTAACCTGCAAAAGGACTTGCATCCAATTTAGATGACATACAAAAAGGATTAGATCCTTTGGCCAATGAGACACAGAGTCGTCATATTATGGGATGCCGTGTTATGACGTCACAGGTTATTGATGTCACTATCGCACACACATGGGCATGATTCAACTTTGGCGGGCTTTATTTGAGGAGCAGATTTGCAAAAGGGCTTACACTCCATTTGGCTGATTCAGCGAAAAGCGCACAAAACTGTAGGACTCACTGTGATTAATCATCTTTTTTTTTATTGCAATTTGCAAGATATGTGCATTGCATGTTAATTATAAAAACATGCTTTTACAAATCAGTGACTTGTTTTTCTAATTATTTTCGTAAATTAATAACATGTCTTCCACATTTCAAATATAATTAATTAACGAAAATAATTAGAAAAACAAGTCACTGACTTGCAAACGCATGTTTTTATGATTAACATACCATGCATCTATATCGTAATCCAAAAAAAAAAGATTAATCACAGTGAGTCCTAGTTTTTTTGTGCTTTTCTCTTAATCAGTCAAAGGGCGCGTAAGTCCTTTGGCAAATTTGCTCTTCTTATATTGTTAATTGATCACAGTGAGTTATACATCTTTATTTTTTTATATTAACACGAGGTAGACATAATTTTATCATATTGTTATTACTATTATGTTGTTGAAATAAAGCAACTAATCATAAACTAGGGGTGCAAATGTCGCGAATTAGCGAAACAAATTTTTAATGGTTAACGTGGGGTAGAACTAATTTTATCATATTATTATTGTGTTGTTAAGATAAAACAACTAATCAGAAACTAAAGTACAGTAGGGGTGCAAATGTCGCAAAATGGCTAAACAAATCCCATGGTTCACCGCATTTTTCACAAACAGTTGTAAATAAAAGGGAATAGATTGCTTTGGAAGCATATTAGCGGCGAATAAAGAGAAGAGTGGTGATTGGACATGATATTTGAGGCAAGGAAGTGCGCTTAGCCTTTTACGGTTTATCATGGTGATGGAATTAATCAGCAGGAAGATCAGCACGCATGGTTTTCTCAGGAAGATGATGTATGCATACGATCTGGCCACAGTAGACGAGAGTAAACAGGAATTACAAGAACCGTTGGAAGAGTGGAAGGAGGCGTTCAAGACGCATGGAACGAGGAGGAGCCTGGGGAAGAAAGAAGTGACGTGGGTTTGACCGCAGAGAGGGGAGTTTGGCATCGATTTGACGGGGACGGAGATCAAACAAAGGGGTGGCACTGTACATCTTTGCCGAATTGTTACATAAGATGGGCATTCGGGGGTTGGTGTACGGCGTTGGGTACAAGCGGGAATGGATGCTCGGAGTCACGACAGACAGAAGGATATTAAATAAAAGTTGAAAGTAAAAATTCTGAGAGAGTGTGTAGCGCCTTCATGCCTGCAGGCCTATGGTATTGAGATAGTGGCGCTGACTTCGTAGCAACAATAGAAGCTTCAATTAAGTTTGCGAGAACAACTTGGTCCGTAGAATCACAGGAACAAAGATGGCGAATAGAAGGATGATGAATGACCTGAGGGAAGAGATCGGGATGCAGTTCATCTTAACGGGAAGAAAGTAAGGGCAATAAAACAGCCAGGCCCTAGGAAATAGGAAACACCGCAACTGAGATGGGAAGTCTGTATATGAAGAAGGATTTAAGAAAGGCAGAGGAGGATGACAATAAAGAAGAGAAGGCTGACCATACGGAGAAGCTAGTGGAAAGGAATAACAGATGCGGCGGTAAAGCCAAATATTTAGGTGTAATTATTTGTAATGATTTGATATAGATGACGAAGATATGTTCAGACGCTTGCGTAGCTTTTATACCACGTGTGACAGTATCATTCGAAAATTACACAACTGTTCCATTGGTGTAAAACTGGTGTAAGAATAATTTTTTTTGCCAGTTGTTGTACAATTTATTGTTCCCATTTCTGGCAAAATTTTAGTAAGGGCACTTTTTAAACTTAGGCTAAAGTTGCGCACAGGCAGATTTTAGGATTCAACATATATAGGACAGTACCAAAAGCATGTTTATTAACAATTAACACTTTATTGTGAACAATGGTAATTTTACATCTCATTTGTATACAACTGGGTGTGTATATATATATATATATATATATATATATATATATATATATATATATATATATATATATATATATATATATATATATATATATATATATATATATATAATTATTTTATCTATTTATATTGTTTAGCTTTTTGAAATTATAATGCATATTTTTATGTACATTTTAAACCTGAAATAAAAATATTCAATAATTAAGTTGCAAGAGTTTGTCTTTTCGATACTGGCACACAAAAGAAGGACAAAGAGGATCAAAATTAAAATCCATCAATACAAACCACTATTAGTGTTATTACATTCTTGAACACCTTCTTGATAACAGTAATCAGTAAAAAGATAGTTATCCAACGGTAAGTTTACAACAATTGCATTATAACACAAGCCCTGGTTAATGTACAGGTCATGACTTGGTGTCCTTCAGTGATCTTATTAGCAAATAAATAATATTTTTTCAAAAAGTGCCCTATGCTGATAGATATGCTGATATGCTCTTTGGAAACATAACACTAATTGTATAATTGTAATTTCCTTCACATAATTTTAACAATGTTAAATCAACATCTGGAAAAGGACACGGCGATACGCGTTACACCAGTGATGGAGGCATAAAGTATAACTATTTTGTGTTCATTTCATGGGAACAATCATTTCTTACATTCCAAACAGCTGTCTTTATCTAAGTATTTAAGAAGATAACAATCACCAACTGTTAAACATCTCCAAAGTCAAACTTTACCTATACATTATCAATACATGTAACGTCCGTCGCATGGACACAACAACTTGTAAATAAGTGCAATTCTCTTAAATCCTCTGAAAACAATGTTGGGACGTGCTCTTAGTCCTCTAATGTTGGGACGTGCTCTTAGTCCTCTAATGTTGGGACGTGCTCTTAGTCCTCTAATGTTGGGACGTGCTCTTAGTCCTCTAATGTTGGGACGTGCTCTTATTCCTCTAATGCGGGATGCACAGAAGCAGCTTCAGTATCTTGAACAGGCAATGAATGATTCCGTAGGTTCCGTACAGATGAAACTGCTCTCCTCTCGTGTCATTGATTGCCCTCAGGTTCAGTGTTCTGCCTCTCCTTTCTCTGGCAGTTGTCCCTTCCTCAACGATAAAATGTGTGTGTTGTTATGTGTACTCATCTTGTCGTGGAATGGCTAAAATATATTTCGTGTACGTATAAATGTATTGTGCATTACCAACAATGGCCTGTGTGGTCTTAGCAGCGGCCAGGGCAGTCCTTTTTACAAGGCCAATTTCGCCATCACATGGGGCTTTCATGTGACGGATTCCGAAAAAGTTTTTTTCAGATGAAAAAAATTAAATCTAACTGAGTCATGAGTTTTAAGAAGAAATTGCACGATTTTACAAAATTCGCATAAGCATCGTAACAGCTTTTGGTCGACATCTTTCTTATGTTTGTTGATCCCAGTGTGTTGATGGCAGGGAAACTGATAATAATACCACCTTGACACAAATCGTCCATGAAACTAACATATTTCATAATATTGACATATGTTAGCCTTTATTCTCGATATATGAAAGATGGTGTCCTGTGTTCGATGAATTAAGCACGAAGTACACTGGCGTGTTACTGTCGTTACGACAACGTTCGTTACCGCAAAATGGTGGATACCAAATTTTATTGCAAGCAATAAGTAATGAGCTGACATTCACGGGCGAATTTGTTTTGCCAGTTTATTGATCACATATAACTTCGTTTCTTAAAATTTAATTATACAAAAATTACCTTAAAATGTGCGATGAAAATGTTAAATTAATGTAAAGGAAACGGTCGTGACGTTCAGGACACCGTGGAAAATAATGGAAAAGAATTAATTATATTGCTTGGAAATGAAACTAATATCCCGTTAGAAGCATCTGAATAAAAATGCTATCGAAAGGTGACCACACGGTGTACTTCAAAAATAAAAATAAACAGGAACAGTCATGAATTCACTTTCTAGCCAGACCCGGTAACAGCCGCTATTCTCGAGGACACCGGTCGCAACGACCGTTACCGTGATTTTACTAGTTTTGTATCCTGCCAGTTCTTTGTGACATATCCAAACCTTTTCACCTAGTCATTGGCTACATTCTTACCAAATAGTTTCCATGAAAAGTTGCTTGTTTTATCTGCCTCCCAACGGATTATTCTAATTCCCCTGTGGTGCACTTCTGCATGTCCCGTTTTGGTGTCCATCTTTTAGGTAAATTACAGTTTAATTTAATCTTCACAAAAGGAATATTGCTTTGATGTATACAATTTTATCTCTACTATATCTAACATATACATTCAACTGATAACATAATTGTAATGTCCTTTACTCAGACATTCATGTCAGGTCAATTTAAACTGGACCGCCAAAATCTCTCCAGTATTGAAAACATACACAAGAGTAAACGCCGACGCTATAGGGATCACTTTGTATGTACCGATTCGATTGGGTTGCTTCGACATTTTGATTGGCTTATAAATGGGTCATATCGCGTGACGTCATTTTTGTGTTGGTTCCTGATCAACATACCACAAAAACATAACATGGCGGACTATAGGGCATTGTTGTGTCGACAATAATGCCGAAAATATGTACTGTCTGGATATATTTGTGACGAAGCGAATCCCTAGGAAGCAGTGCTAATATCGGAAGGAATCGATGCCCAGCAAACACAAAGAATGGGGGCAAAACAGAGTACAACTGGCGGTTCTAGGTTGAGGGGAGCAGACCACGGCTCGATGACCTCACATGATGTGGGGCTAGGGGTTAGTGGCCCTAGCACCAGCGCAGGTGTCAACAGGCGCTCAAGGACCAGAAGTTTAGGAATCGTCCACAACTCTACACAGCACGGACGCCCTCTGAGTATACCACACACAAACAGAGGTGGTGGCGGTGTACTGCCTGTGTACTCCGATGCGAGCACGCCGGACGACGACGACGTCTTCCATGACCACGGCATGCTTACACAAGCGTCTTCGCTCCCACTTCCGATGCGACTGTTTTCTATAAACGGTAGGTGACAAGTTAATTTAGAACTTACGATGGTGTTAGTGATATGGCAGTTACTTCTTGTTTTTCTTAATTGGCGTCCTTGTCATCCTGTCTTTGTTTGTGTCGGTAATTATATTTACGAAGGCCTTATAATATTTATGCCATGGCCTCGTATATTTATCATCAAACTGCACTCAACAGTCAGCATATTGCCTGTCAGAATTTTTCTTCACTTTGACAATTTTCTCCAGTCTTGTGTTTGATGGGGCACAGGGGCTTGCCGGTCCACCCCTCATTGCTTGTGTGTTTCAGGAGACACCATAAGTCTCTTCTATCTGGTGACAGCACTGGTGTCTATGCAAGGGGACATAGTTGGGTTTCTGACAGTCAGAAAGGTATTTCTGACGAGGCAATGTCAGAAAGTGTCAGTATCTAGAATCTCTCTTATGGGTTTATGTGTGATAAGTATATGGCCTATTGAATAGAGAAATTATATATATTACTCATGCATAGAAAGAGCAACAAAATCAGGAGTAACGTTACATAAAATCTTATTTTAGTTAACATTTCAATTAACACATTCATTTATTAATAGTCCAGCTCTGAGTCAAAATTGCTAATAATTATATTCACGATTTCCCTTTTTGCTGTTATTAGCATGTTATGTACATACAATTTACCTTAATGTCCATCTCAAAGTAGGTAATATAATTTATCATTTCATGTCAGTTCAGTCACATTGTGTGTTATCCAGTAATCGGACAATCTATACACAATAATTTAGCATAATATTATTAATTAGCTTGTTATGCATGCTCACTTCAAGCCCATTGTCATTGTTTAGTAGGGCTGTGGCTCACTATCAGCTCAAAGCATTAATCTGAATACCATGGTATTTACTGTCTCGTCAGACACTTGCCAACTTTGGGGGAGTAGAAAATCCCACACAAGGGGTAAATTTGTAACTTGTCATATACTCACAGAGCTGGTGATCTTTATGTCTAATCTCATTACCTGCCCGTTTAACCATTTGGGGAGTATCACATCAAGCAAGGCTGCTTTGGGTCAAAGCCCCTCATCAAACCATGCCAAGGCTGCTTGAGGTCAAAACCCCTCATCAAACCATGCCATACGCATCAACTGTTCGATGAGGCAGACATTCTTTTTTCTTGTCAAGCCCTCCCGTGAAGCATCATCAATCGAAGTGGTGTATCTTCATTGCGAGCATTTTGTCTTGGAGGTCCTATGACTTACAACCATGCAACACAATGCTGTGTCCACACGATTTCAGAAGTTTCAACTTTGTCTTGATTGAGTTGAGTCGACTGCAGAGTCTGATGAGAACATTTCCCAGTTCTTGTTATGCTGCATCAGCTTTATTAAGTCATTTCTCGATGTTGAAGTTGTCAGTCGTTTTGCACAGTTTTTATTTAATTATAAAAAAATTTTTATCCAAGATATCATGCACGTTTAAATATGCAGTCAACTGTCATACATAGCCGTATGCTTCATGCATATCTGTATATGAGTGACTCATCGTCAGGTTATAAATTACTTCCTGCTTTGGATTTCCACTGCAGGATGTATCCCTCCACAATTCTGATGGTCCATCTGTTTTCTTTCATTCTTGCTACGTGACCTGTCTGGTTCTGTTTTGTTTTCATGCTATATTTTATGATTAGAAATATATAGTAACAATGCTGTCATAAAAATTAGTGATCACTGATCTTATCTTAGCTCATCATGTTCGGACCATTTTTGGTATGGAAACAGAGTCCTGACTGTAATTTCAAAGTGTAACAGCACTAGTGAGTAGTGACCACACCTCACATCTATTGTCTGTAAACTCTGCTTTTCAAATTTAGCTATGACACATTCCGACAGCAACTTGGTACATGCATCTGGGAAGTCCCATTTAGTTAATAACAGATCAATCGCCACTTCATTCCACCAGCGGTTAACTCTGACGTCATCAATTACAGCTTCTTTCCATGCACACTTGCTTATTGAAATTCACTGAGCCCTGAAACATCTAACTGTGATACAATATCCTAGTTCTAATGCAAAACACAGATAAAACTATTATCAGTGTACATAGGTAACTGGAATCCTGGATCGTATACCAAATGGTTCTTCTCAATATCGAAAACAGGCTGTGTAGTAAAGTGCATACATGTAGTTTTCTACATACAGTGAATTGGCACAGTGAATTGCCACGTGGCTGCATACACATTTTTTTTCTCGCATGACTGCAAACAATAGCAATAGTGCCCCTACTGTTACACATTAAGGGGCATAATGTCACTGCATCAAGCTAAAAATAAGGGTACTATGTCTATTTGAAAACAGGTATTTCTGGTATGACTACCATCATTATTCTGTCATACGAAATGACTCATAAATGTGCATTAAAATATAGCTATATATATATAGAGCTATAAGCTATTGGTAGCATAAACATACTTGCCGATTTTAACGTACGACTACAAGTTTGCCACCCATCCTCAATGATATGCTCTCTCAGGGTCTCTCCAAATAGCCCACTTCTGGAACAATGCAGCAGGAGGTATAAGAAGCAGCTTTTTTTCCAGATTAACAATGCTGGATTTGTTTCTTTTATGTAGTGTGATGCTATTTCACAGAGCAATCCATTTTAAGCCACTGTTCAGTGAACAATCAGTGCATTAGTTTGAAGCTGCTGTTGTGAGTATAACTGAGTTGCTTTGTGAAGATTACTTTACATGATTATTTAAATTTCTGTGTAAACGTTGATTCAGCTTCCGTGCGATTATGAAAAAATGACAGATTCTTAGTACAGGCTGTAGAACGATTTCTGTTTGAGCCACTTTTCTTTTGTGTAAAAACCTGTCTGAACATGTATGTTTGTATGTGCTACTTTTTACTCATTTGTATGGGTTCTTTCACTGCCATCTTATTGAAGAGTTATGTCTGATTGTTGCTTCATGTCCAGACCACATGTTAGTTGTAAAATGGCTTGTGAAGATTACTTTACATAATTGTTTAAATGTCTGTGTAAACATTGAGTCAGCTTCCGTGCGATTATGAAAAAATTTGATTCTTGGTACAGGCTGTAGAACGATTTCTGTTTGAGCCACTTTTCTTTTGTGCAATAATCTGTCTGAACATGTATGTGTACATGTGCTACTTTTAACTCATTTGTGTGGGTTCTTTCACTGCTGTTTTATTGAAGAGTTATATCTGAGTGTTGCTTCATGTCCAGACCACAGTCATGTTAGTTGTAAGATGGCTTGTGTAAAACTGAGAGACATTGTTCCAAGTGAACACAGCTATATTCCCCAGACCTGTGACCATCTCCGATTCAAGCCGTGCATTTCTTCAAATGCCTTCTAATATGGGCATAACCTGGATTATTTCTTCTGGGATCGAGTTATTACCAGAGCATGGAGAATATTCCATCTTGAATATTCCACATTGTGGAATCCACAAAGATTCTACAATATTTACATACTGCACATATTGTATTTGTTTCAGAAGAAAACAGCATTTTTTTATTGACTGGTTTACTGGAGATATAGTCAACCCGATACTGTCCTCCCTGGGTTGCTGTTAACATCCAACTTTCTTTCAGTCAGACCAGCCTTACCCGGTAGTTAGTGGCAAGAAGTGACCAATCCAAGAAAGATACGTTTTCAGTTTTCACAACTAAAATTTTTTCTCATATAAACATTTACTGTATAATAATTAACTTGTCACTGGTAAATCCTTTCAATCATACATGATCTATTAATACTTTTCCAGTGTAATGTACAGCAACAAGTTTTTGCAATTCACTGACTCATGTCCTACATATAAACCTCAATTACAGGTACAATTCACATAAGTTACAAACATATTACTCTCTTAATTAAGCGTCTGATAAACTTGTTTACATTACTTGTGGATGAGTGAACATTTCATTGTACAAAACTGGTTATTTAATAATATTATATAAAGCAGCTTAAAGCCATCAGAAGATATATTTTGGACTGTCCTTTCTACACTTGGCCTATTTAACAACTACTACTATTGTTTTGGATTTTTCGTTCATGTAGCAGCATGATGACTCAGAAGTTCACGTAGGTTATACAGGGTGACCCAATTTTTATTTGTGGAGCATATAGTTTTATTTAGGGCATGGTGACTCAAAGGTTTGTTTACCTCTAGTTACATAGTTGAGTATGTTAATAGTTAAGATTATAGTAGAAGATACAATGTTCATATAGACTTGTAAATAATATTATCTTAGAACTCTTACAAATGTATGATCCTGGGCTTTGGTGTTTGCTAAGAAGGTGCATTAGAACCTGCCAATGTCCAGAGCTCAACGTTTTATTTGTTCTTTAACCAGATTGCACCAGACAATAGAGGTGCAGGCTGTCTGACTTCATGAACACACTTCTTTAGAAGAACTCAGCCAGCAGTACTTGGCAGTGTCCCTGGTGAGAGTGACAATGGCATTTATTAACTAACTGAATAATTACTACTTCATCTCATGGACTTCCTGCTTTAAACAAATACAAGGATTAGCCCTGAACTGGTAACTAGTACAACAGTTTGCTTAAGATGGATATTAACTATCTTTCTGTTTGGACTAGGTTTGATTACAGGAACTAGCCAGTGTTAATCTCAGTTATGGACTTATTCCCGGTTTATGACTTATTCCCGGATATTACCAGTAAATACCAAGATTTCCCCACTTCCCTGTCGTTTTTTTTTCGGGGAACGTGCCAACCCTCTAAACCAAACAGACAGACTGCTCCATGGACCACTCAGAGAGACTGTGCCATAGATCACACACAGGTAGTTCATTAGCAATTAGCAGGCTACCAAGGAGATGTGCATTGATTAGCTGCCTACTCATTAGCCAGACACAATCACCTGGTTCATCTCATGATGCAGGAATATCCTGTATCTTTGTCAGTTTGTCTGCAATATTACACTGCACAAGGAAGCAGACATTTCTGAAGACAATGTAGGGAGTTGCTATCGAAATGTTTGACCCTGGGCCATGTTGGTGGCAAATGATGGAACTTTTGGCGTAATATTTAATGCAATCATTGCTATAACATGCTCACGCATGCACACACACTGATCTTACATGTAAAGTTACTGATAATTATATAAATATAATTTATATATATATATATATATATATATATATATATATATATATATATATATATATATAATTATCACGCTGATAAGGATCCAGACATTTGTCAACCATTGCCTGCGAAGAATTCTGTGAACACATTGGATGGACATGGTGAGCAACAAAGACCTCTGGGATAGAACACACCAAGCCCAAATAGAGATAGAGATCCTTAAGAGTTGATGGGGATGTCTTGGCCACACCTTGAGAAAGCCAAGCACAAACATAACCAGGCAGTGGAACCCCCAAGGCAAGACAAAGAGGGGGAGACCAAAACACACCTGGCGGTGGGACCTCGAGGCAGACATCAAGCAAACAGGGAATGGCTGGCAACAACTGGAGAGGATTGCCCAAGACAGGAGGCACTGGAGAAATGTTGTGGATGGCCTATGCTCCAGGAGGAGTTAAGGGCCTAAGATAGTAAGTATATAATTATATATATATATATATATATATATATATATATATATATATATATATATATATATATATATATATATATATATGCACACACACTGATCTTACATGTAAAGTTACTGATTACAGTGTGCCTTATATATATATATATATATATATATATATATATATATATATATATATATATATATATATATATAATTATCAGTAACTTTACATGTAAGATCAGTGTGTGTGCACACGTGAGTGTGTTATAGCAATGATTGCATTAAATACTGTGCCAAAAGGCCAACGGTTCCATCATTTGCCATCAATAGTTGTAACATTGCCAGCCACACCATGCCACCAGCCACACCGTGCCTTGAAACTTAGGCTAAGGAGTACCACAGGCTAAGGACCTACAAACTGCTGTGGCCATTGTCTAAATGAGCCCAAAATCAGTTCCAACTTAATCTAATTTGCTCGAACTTGTAGTCTGCTGGGAATCCATGTACCTTCCATAAAGTGTACATAATACAGCAGCCTCCCCACAGTCTCAGTAGACCTACACATTCTGTTAGCAGCACTGAGTTAGACTGGTAGAGCACCAAGTCCCCAGTGACACTGTGACACAGGCACAATAACATTAAACAGGTAGAACTACATCAGGCTCAAGCATGATTTACAAACTGACCTGCAATTACAAACATGTGCAGATGATTAGTTAGCAATATTTTACTCTTCTGTGGGCATTAGAATAATAAAGTTTGATGATAAATGCAATTCTTGCCTTGTGTTGTTATTCCAGTGTTTTAGTACAAAAAAAGTGTTAATCTATTGTTTAATGGTCATATATCTGAAGTCATCCATTTCTCAGAATTTAAGTTAGTGTATTAGCAAAATGTAGAGGTGATCATGTAGCAACTTGCCAGTACATGTAAACAGCCGACTGAATATATTTTAGAATGTAATGTTTGTTGCTGTTTTCAGTCAAACTATATTATGTTTGTCCAGTATTGATATAGACATTAATTCTGGTGACTGTACAACTTCAAATATAATCCTTTTAAGAGTTTTTCCATTTATTCCTGTTTTTACCACTATTCGAGGTTGTTCCCAGGACGGTATTTACCGGAATTTACCACATGGTATTTACCGGAGTGGGAAAAACAAGCCAACCCTGGTGGGTTATGGAGCAGTCACTCTGTGTGTAGTCCATGGAGAAGTATGTATGTGTGTGGTCCATGGAGCAGTCTGTCTGTGTACGGTCCATGGAGCGGTCAGTCTGTGTGTGGTCCATGGAGCAGTCTGTCTGTGTACGGTCCATGGAGCGGTCAGTCTGTGTGTGGTCCATGGAGCAGTCTGTCTGTGTGTGGTCCATGGAGCAGTCTGTCTGTGAACTGTATACTTCCAAGAATTGGAATCAACTACATGGAAGGTCTGATGTAACTTCATTGGGGAGTACTCCCTTGGACCATCTTCCCTGGATTCTCCCTACCTGCACTTAGAATTCCCTATCTCACTTATGAAACGAATGCTCAAAATTAAGAAACGTTCAATGAGACTTATGTTTTATAGAATGAAGCCACAAAGAATGTATCTGGTACGTACGCACTGGCATTGTTTGTTACATTGCGTATGGAGAAAGAATTTGTGATTTGTGAGTCTGTGATAGTGCAGTGTGAATGGTGGTAGTGCCATGGAGTGTGTGTTTATTGATCCTTGCCTGCCTGTCGCTGCAGTCTGAAGAAGCTGCCCACATCCCACCAAGACATGGCAGTAACCTCTGTGCATATATTCTTGCAGAAAGCCAATATCATAGGTGTCAAAAACATTACCGCTTTCGGACACAAAATGCCACTTTTTCTCCTGATCCCACTTTCCCATTTTTTTTAACTTTAAAAAAAAAACAATTATAAAATCGATCTATTTGTTGCACACAGGAAGTCACTCTAGGAACATTTTATCAAATTAAATCTATTTAAACACTGTATCCCTCTATACAATCAGGTGTTTACATGACATAAGTGGATAATTTGCATCTTCATTTCTTTGGGCTCAAGTGATTTCACAAAAAAACCTGCCAATTGAGTGGAGGACGGTGTATGTTGCTTTTCATAAGCGCGTTCCCACTTTTCCACGAGCAGACGTTGACACCAAGCTGCAGTATAAGCCGAAGTAGTGGTTTACATGTTGCACAACTCTTGTTGGCATTTCTGCTGCGAAAACTGGGTCATCCATTAATGTGAATTTGAGAAAATCTGTGTCAATCCTACATTTATGAACAGTCCGTGTGATATATTTGACTACTGGATTGGGGGCATGACATAGTTTGTGTAAAATGACCCACTTCAGAGCACTTCAGAGTAACATGCTCATAAAGGTGTCACATTAAGTTTATAAAAGCTGGCCTATAGGCTGTCTGATCATTTGTTATATTAGACTATGTTGATAGATTGAGGGTATTCTTCAGGGTCGTATAAATAGTGCACAACAGACTTTAGTACTATTCAGGAGTGGCAGATGGCATCGGTTCCATCACCAGTCTTGTTTTGGCCACAGTCACTTCCAATACAACTATGCCAAGTGCAACACAGTCAGGTCAGCAATATGCCAGGTCCAGCATCATTTTATGCCAAGCTCATGCCAGGTTCAAAAACAGTCAGCTCAACCTAATGCCAGGTCCAGCAACAGTCATGCCAACATCATGCCAGGTCTAGCAACAGTTATACAACCTCATGTTGTTCCAGCATTGTAGTTCTTGTTAATTTCTTGCCTGGCAGGATAGTCTCGTTCCACCTGAAGGTGTAACCTGTCAGAAATATATGGCTAGTAATGGGTACTTGCTGTGCTGTATAGCACTGCTCTAGACGGGCATATTTTGATTTGTGGTCCACTTCCTGCATTGTGAATGGGGTGGCTGGTACTCTTCCTCGAATCCTATGGGTGTGCCATCCAGTGCTTTTACATTTAAAATGTGTCTGTGCAATAAAAAGATCAACAATCTAATCATGTTGCACACAGGCGGACTTGGGATCAATTACAATGTAATTGGAATTGAGATTCCGGAATTGGAATTGGTGTGTCGTTTAAAAAATAATTGGAATTGGTGAAAACGTAATTGGTATTTTCAGTTACTTTTTCAACTACATCATGTATCTTTTTAACTCAAATAATAAATAAAATATAATATGTTGTGTATATCATATGTGTTTACCACTATGTACCATAGTAATACGGAAATTAATTAAAGCTGCTTTGAAATAGATCTACTAGGTATGTTATTTTTGGTATTAATTAAATTTTTGCTTGCTTTGTTTACATACCCGTTATTTCGATTCGGAATTGGTATTTTTGGGGTGTAATTGGAATTGGTAATTGGTGTGTAACTGGAATTGATATAATGTAATTGACCACAAATCTGCTAAATGGAAATAACACTCTCCAAAAGTCTGGCTTGCAACACACATTCTGTTGTTGCTATGTGGTTGTTGTCGTGGTGCTGTAGTCGTTGAGCATGGCCACAGACAAACAACGCTTTGTCTAGTATTTGTCTACTCCGATAGTCACTTACTCGGCAGTGGTGCATTAGCAGCAATTGATTTTCAGTAACCAAACAGCACTAGCAGTGACTATTGTTGAAGTGGTACTTACATGTAGACTTTGGTTTAGTTTGAGTTTTAATTAGAATGTCAGCACCGTAGAATTGTCAAGCCAAATATGCCCTTGTATAATCTGGTAAAGTGCTGTCTAGCTTATATAGGTTCTGACAGTTCTGGTAATTAAGCTTCTTGTAAACAACGATATATTATTTAAATCTACCTGATTATAATTGAAATTGATGTTTGGATAGTATAAGTAGGATGCATGCCGAGTTGTCACGTTACAACATATTTATAAATACTGCTGATTTGTTATAATATTATGATTACCACTTATTTTGCAGTAATTGAACACATTTATAGTTATGTGTAACTATAAATGTTTGAAAAATGTTAATGGCATTGAAATAATTAAGCAGTTGTTCTTCTTCCAGTTGATAAACAGCGTCAACATATTGATGGGTTTGTCTGTTTTGTGTGTGAATGATCACCTTATGTATAAATAAAACTGTTTAAAGAAAATGATGAAAATGTTTCGACTTTATCAAAAATATATAATTTTGTAGGGGTTCAGAAGTGTTTTATGGTTGTACTAGAGGATTTAAGCTAAAGGTTTTAAGGTAAACTATTTGCAATTGGAAACGAACTGAAATAGTTAAATATGTCTGGCCGTGTAAAACATTGCCAGTTACTGATTAATTAGTAAAACATTCTCCACTGATGGCGGCACAATCTGCACTGAGTTCAGGAGCATCAGCTTCCGCTCGGGGAAGATGACACCAATGTTGACTCCCCCGGGAATTAGAATATTGGGTTTAGGTTCATGTGAAGAAGAATGATTTGACTGGTTTGAATCGAACGACACTGCAGGCTTAGTATACACATCTCATCAGAAGACGCCGAAAGGAAAATATGCCCGATTAACCAATTGCCTAATGTTATACAGAAGTCAAAGATGTGGATTTCGGCTGTGTGGCATATATAATAATGGTATCCATTGAAGAAATGGACTACTCTATGCTGAAGCATACTGTATAATTTATCACATTGAATGATTTTTAAGGTATCTAGACTAGACCTCATCTGGTGTGCTCGATTCACTTCAAGATGTTGCCCTGCTGAGGTGGATGAAGTGCCATTTTAATCTCTGCACATTCGTCTGTTGTTACACACTCATCCTCCATAGCAAGTACAAAGTTCTAGTGTTCACAGCAATGCACCCAATAGCTTTATTTATACGTGTTGATGTTGGCTGATGCTATAAATGTAGTGTTACAGAGTACATGTGTCATTATTGACTTTCTGTTATATTTCCCAAATCCAGTTGGATGGAACATGTGTTAGACCAGTTGGATGGAACATGTGCTTGACCAGCTGGATGGAACATGTGTTAGCTAGACCAGTTGGATGGAACATGTGTTAGACCAGTTGGATGGAACATGTACTTAACCAGCTGGATAGAACATAAAGTCAGCAAACATCAAGCATTTACCTACTTTGAATCAACTAAGATCTCTCAAACTGTTTTTCTTCCACAGTTACTAGTCTAGCCTTATTGTGTGGTTGCTTGGAATAGAACGGATAGTGACCTTTCAAACTTGGCATGCAGCAACTTCCGTGGCTCCAGGGAGTGATGGATAGCCCTGATCCTTGACATACATCAGGCTTCATTCAGCCACTGTAATATCCACTCTTCAACAAACTTCACATTTAATTTTCCTTTTGCTGGTTGTTGCTGTTTTTATCGTTGAATGTAAACTTGGTTGCTTGGAAGGGGAGATGAAGCTGCAATATTTTGACACCTCTGATGTCCTGGTCGCTAGTCAGTGAACCTGGCTGCACTGGCTCTAGCGTTTTCCCACGAGGTACACTTCTGTAGCCTAACAGATGCTCCAGTCACAACATATACTTTGACTCCCATTTGAGCATCTAAGGCCAACAAATCTGTTTCTCGTGTCGGAGGAAATATTTACGGTCATTCGTTGATACCAGGCCGGGGCAGCAGTACTTTGAAATGTACTTAGACTTGTACCAGTACAAGTACTTTTCATTGACATAGTATTTAAGTACCAGTATATCATGGTTTTTTGAAAAGTACTTAAGTCCAGTACAAGTACATTTCAAATGTACTTAAGTACATGTACCAGTACTTTTGGCAGACTTAACCCATTTCTTTTAGGGAGTAGGGACTGGGTTGTAAAAATGACGTGTGGATATCATATGTGAATTTGACATCTGCTCACTAAACTTGAGCATATATTTTCTGTTAAGTTCAAACTTGTCTTCAAAATGTGCTCAACTGGATTGCTTCTTGATAAATTACCAGGTGCGCCCCTATAGAAATGCACTGATGCATGATGTCCAGCATTAAGGTGTAAATGCCCCTATTGTCTTGTCCTGAAGCCCAGTGACCCACAGGCCAGTGGGATTGGGAGGTGGGTGACTTGACTGACCCATTGACTTGTTATTAAGTGATCACAATTTGAAAGTACTGGTACTTAAAAAGTACTTGAAAATTTAAGTACTTTTGGAATGTATTTAAGTACAAGTACTTTTAATTTTTTTTGGCAAATGTACTTAAGTACAGGTACAAGTACTCAAAAAAGTGCATGTAAGTACAAAGTACTGCGGCACAGTCCTGATTGATACAGGTTTTTTTAATGTTGTTGCCATAAAGTTTGTTAATCAGAATAGGATATATTAGCCTGTTACATATGTAATGATGAGTATATTTGTATCATTTTAATTATCATGTAGATGTATTTGATGTTGTTGAACTAAAATTACAACAAGATCTGGCCAGTTTAATCAGAACACGTATTATAAAATTTAGATGTTGTTGACCCAAATTAGAAAAAAATAGGGTTGATCATCTGTTAACATTCCTCGTGTTGCTGCCTCATAATTGAGGCAGAAAGAGCAGTTCTCTGAAGGTGATGCATACGCTGACCTGAAATGAGAAACTGTTGGCCTATGTTGTCATTAAGCGGGTCTGTTATTGCCACGTACTCAGAGTGTTTCGTCGAATCTGTCGTTATTGGTGTTACTCAATCTATAGGTGAACTCTGACTCAATCTATAGGTGAACTCTGACAGAGTTCACCTGACGCTACAGCGTAGCAACCAACCCACTCCACTTGCAATCAGTCGGCTGATAGAAATGAAAAAAATATTTTACTAAGGTGCGTGGTATGACAAACTCAGATTCAGACTTGGGGTCAGTTACATATTTTATATTATATCAATTCCATTTACATACCAATTACAAAAACCACTTCCAATTCTACCTTAAAAATACCAATTCCAATTATCAATTCCATATTTTTTATTGAAATAACAGTATGTGAACAGAGCAACCATAAGCATACTGAACTTAAATAAAAAATAACATATTTTACACCAGCTCTATTCAATTTATGCATATTATGTTATATAATGGCAAACAAATATAATATGCGTAAGACAGGCTCCAGTGTTGCTTGTGTGATGTCAACGTCTGGACGCGTCAAAATCGCCTGTTGCTGAATGGTAGCAAAACCGAGGTGGTAGTTTTTGGCACGAAGCAGAAATTGTCGGTGGCAAACAACATCCAGGTAACTATTGGTAGCTGTTTAGTGTCGCCAATACTGGTGTCGAGGAACCTTGGAATTGTATACGGAAATATATGGAAAACCAGTGTATCACAGTGCATACCTACGGTTTCACAACACCAGCTGGATTAGCAGATGCCTTACACAGGACGCCACTAAGACTCTGGTGCATGCATTTGTTATTTCTAAATTAGATTACGGAAATGCGCTGCTCTCCCGACCTTCCATTGAACTTACATCATAAACTACAACATTTGTCCACGGAACTTACATCATAAACTACAACATTTGCTAAACATGTCAGCAAGGATTATCATGTTTGCATATGACACCAGTGCTCCGGGCTTTACACTGGTTGCCCATTTACCGCAGGATAAAGCTCAGATTCTCCTGCTTGTCTTTGTTTACATGACATGTATTTAGCGAGTTGCTGAATAGCCACTCCGCCATGCATTCACTGCGGTCAGCCAAACAACAATCACTTGTGGTATTGAGGAGTAAACTCAAGCGTAACATGAAGCGCTATGAGGACCGCTCATTTAGAGTTGTTGCGCCCGTGCTTTCAAATGCACTACCAGTGTCACTTAGAGTGTCTAGTTCATCAGAGTCCTTCTCCTTCAGGAAACACTCTTGTTCCATCGAGAATATTGTTTGAACAGTTTGGTAGCGAATAATTTGAGTTAAAAAGTTACATGATGCAACAGAAAAATTAATTGAACATGAAAATGCCAGTTACATTTTCACCAATTCCAGTTCCGTTTACTTTTTAAAACAAAACACCAATTACTATTTTAAGACAAAACACCAATTACAATTTAAAAAACACCAATTACAATTTAAAAAACACCAATTACAATTAAAAAAAACACCAATTACAATTTTAAGACAAAACACCAGTTACAATTTTTAAACAAAACACCAATTACAATTCTGGAATTGGCATTTAAATTCCAATATAATGTAGATAATAGATAGGTTCAATTTTTGTGTGAAGTGAGTCTGAAGTGAGACGAGCACAAAAATTTAATTGATGAGAGACTTAGATTCTTTTAGAGAGTTTTCGCATATTCACATGCAGATGAGATGACCTGTCTTGTCTTTTATGAACTTGCTGGATTTTAAATAGAATTTTCTTGACAAAGTCCTACTGTCAGAGGAGGCACAAATAGAGGTGATGTGTTTTAACGCCTCCATGACAAACGACATAGTTTGATGGGAGAAATTTTTTTTACTTGAAGTGTGATCTGTGTTTTCTAACAACATAAAAGTTGTTGTCTTCAACAGAGACTAATTGTATGCCAGGTGAAACAAACTAATAATTTATTGTTACTTTTATCTGATGAGGTTTAGAAGTAGATGACTCACTGTATTTCACCTAGATTGCTGGTGGTTGTGCACAGTTGGAACACAAAATTAAAGAGCATTTAGTGTGGGGAAAAATAACATGGTAGTTGAGGTGACATGGGTCATTAGCTTTGGCCTCTAGCTACCCTGCAGTGAATCTAGACCCCCCACTGGCACCCAATGATGTATCTGTATTAATTACTGCAACAATCAAGTGTATTGTGTGTAGTAGGGTCATATCAATTGAAGAGATTGAATACCATCTAATGATCTGTGTTCTGTGTTGCAGGAATCAAATGTCCTGTCTGCAGCAAGATCATATCACCGGAAGACATTGAATGTCACCTAGTAATCTGCCTAACAAAGCCAAGAATCAACTACAATGGTGAGTCATGCTCGTTGTTCAATGCACTGTCTCTGTTTTCTCAGTTCATACCACAACATGATACATAATACAGTGGACACACTGCTGAATGACTGTCATGAGAGACCGACGGACTGAAAGACTGGGAGACCTACCGGCTGAAAGACTGACAGACCCACTGGCCAAAGGACTGGGAGAATGATGAAAGATTGGGACACCCACAGTCTGAAAGACTGAGACCCACTGGCTGAAAAACTAGGAGATCGATCGACTAAAAGATTGGGAGACCCACTGGCTGAAAGACTGAGACCCACTGGCTGAAAGACTGGGAGACCGAGCAACTGAAAGATTCGGAGACCCACTGGCTGAAAGACTGGGAGATCGATCGACTAAAAGATTGGGAGACCCACTGGCTGAAAGACTGGGAGACCAATCGACTAAAAGATTGGGAGACCCACTGGCTGAAAGACTGGGAGATCGATCGACTAAAAGATTGGGAGACCCACTGGCTGAAAGACTGGGAGATCGATCGATTAAAAGATTCGGAGACCCACTGGCTGAAAGACTGGGAGACCGATGGACATGAGCTCTGTGTAGATTGGTGAACATAGTTCATTTGATGACACATTGTCATTATATTGCCTTCAGTTGCACCTGTGCATGTGTTGGCTGGTGAGTTAAAGTACCAATATTTTCCAGGCTATACACCAGATGTTGATGTAGACAGTGATGTACGAGGTTGTTTTATCATGAAGCTGTGTCATCCCTCATTGAAGGGAGAGAAACAGTGAATTCTAGTGGACCATGGGGAAGATGAAGTAGTGTCTGTGACCAGGACTTGAGAGATGTGTGGACAGTGTTAGGAGACAGATCACACACGTGCAACTCAAGGTCATACTTGGTTTCTAAGGGACTCCCAAGGGAATCCTATTGTCCAGTCATATATTGGCGATACTAGCCACTAAATGGACACTGTTGCTCTAACAAATTATGTCTTTAGTACAGTCTTTCCTATATATCTGCGTCGGAGAAGTGACTACTTGTCATCATAATTTTATAGTTAATTCTGTATCCACCTGATGTTACAGAGGATGTGTTGACCGAGGACAAGGAGGAGGAATGTGTCATCTGTCTGGAACAGTTGACCAAGGGACAGACTATTGCCAGACTGCCTTGCTTATGCATTTATCACAAAGTGTATGTATTCCTGATGACCACAGTGAGATCATTGAAACGGTTTCCATGGAAACAGCTGTTAATGATTTCTGTGAAGGCTGTATATCTCATGTTCATATATCATCAGTATTTATAAAATGTTGTATGGTGTCATCTCTTGGATTCTCTGGTGATATTCTAATTATAAAAATGACATTTCTTGTTCGGTTTACCTCTAAAAATGTTAAAAAAAATTGCCTTTAGAGTTCTACCCTCAATAGTCGTTAAACGCAGTGCATCATGGGATCAATTACTGTTTCAGCAAAGAATACATTGTACCCACGATAATAACACTATAATAACAACACAATATCACAATTACTGATATTAAACAGAAATCACAACTCTAGCACCAGAATGCAAAAATCTGCCGATCTGACACTTGAATAACTTAAAACGCGATTGATCTATATATTAGATAGAGGCAGAGCAACATCTGCCCTTTTTCACTAGCATGTCATAGGGTATAGTAAATCTGTTTGACTTAATTTGCAAAAGTTGAATTGATCATATTTGTTATGAGCATAGTATTTGTTTGTTCTTGTCTGTCACTGTTTTCTTCATTGCAGTTGTATCGACCAATGGTTTAGAGTCAACAGATCATGTCCTGAGCATCCTGCGGACTGATCTCAAAACAGATCATGGCCTGACCATCCTGATGTTAAGGCAGATCATGGCCTGAGCATCTTGATGTCAAGACAGATCATGGCCTGAGCATCCAGTTGTCAATACAGATCATGGACTGAGCATCCTGATGTCAAGGCAGATCATGGCCTGAGCATCCAGATGTCAAGACAGATCATGGCCTGAGCATTCTGCACACTAATGCCAAGGCAGATCATGGCCTGAGGATCCTGATAATGATGTTGCAGCCTGATGTCAAGACACTAAATGAATCATTAACGTCTTGGCAGTACTAAAGTCACTTGCGTCCTGTCACTGGTGACATTGTGACACTACACGATGCTACATTCACGACACTACATGTCACTCGCATCATGAAGCTGACTATGACACTGTCACAGCTTCAAGACAGCTGTGTCAATGACATCGGGATTGGCGTCGCTCACTCGGGATTATCAACTTTGTGGGAACTCAGATTTTAGGTGAATGTTTTGAGGAGAGGACTGGTCTTGGCGCCACTGATTAAATGCTGTCGGGCGTGTGCAGTTTCTGCCACTGAATTCTCGCAGTCACACTGATGGTGCTGCACAAGACTTGGAGGACAGGTTTGTCTCGTCGACAACGATGATTCGACGCATGACACCAATGACAGACTAAGGTGGCTGTCACCCGCTATACATATGGTGACATCACACAGACACGTCATGTGCGTTTGGCCCTGTGAACACAGGGATGTACATATTATATAGAGGACACATATATTTTGTATAGTTTTGTTGTTTTGCTAAACTCGTGACATTGCCTCAGTGACACAGCTAATACGATTGCCAAAATTCATGACGTTTACACTTCCTGACACCGATGTCATGTGTGTCAAGCCTCACGACACTGACAACGTGGACGACAGGCCCCATGACATTGGCATCAGGGAAGTCAGACTGCGTGACACTGCAAACATTGATATTATCCAAACATCACACAATGTACTTGACTATGAAAACGCAACAAACACAGAAAGACGAACGTCACCTGTGGCATGCCATCGACAGCTTAATGGACGTTTACATGGTAGCCATGACACCAGGCAGCTCAGTTTCATGACAGTTGACAACAAGTGTAGGTGTTGTCACCTTCATACCAATCTCACCTGACGTCAAATTTCCCTACTCAAATTAGCGTGGACATGAGATATTCTACGCCCACTGATCCAACATTTCTGTATCTAGCATTTCTTCAACACATTGTTGTCTTTGTATCCGACTCAAGAGTCGAAGAAGCTGCACCACTTTACATCACTGTCCAAAGAGCATCATCCCTTGCTCGTCTCTACTACATCTCCTCATCTCTCATTGATGGATTCCACGCAATGATCAACATCAGTGTCTTTCCCAGTCCGTGGCTGACAGTCGCCGAATGTCACATTCTCCTTCATTATTTCACCTGTTCCCTGCCTGAGATAATACAATACAATACAAACAACTCGACACTGAACAGTATCTTTAATACAAAAACTCCATTGCTTTCCAAAACATTTAAGACGATCTGAGAATCGCTGAGTTGCCACGAGACTAACGGGAGACGGTTGCTATGGAGGATGCCTACACAGCAGCATCCAAAAATACTGCATAAAATGTAACTTTGAATTAAATAAACAGAACTTTATACATTCGCATCATGGAAATGTGGTATGTCTTAAATAAAAGTGTCTACCGGTTAACTCTGAATGGGAATAAACATTATGAACCACTGAAGAAGGAAATCCTGACCTGATTAGTAGAAAATCATTTGTATTATGTTTAGTATTAATTTTATAAATATAACAAAAGACAAGTAATTTTTCATAATGACAGGTGTATGTTCACTAGAAAATGTGTTCATTCGAGAACAATTTGTATATTGCTGTGTGTGCATGTTTGAAGTTATCTACAACTACATTATTGTATGTAAGCTACAGACGCTTATGATTTGTTGTACAGCTGTTGCACACATATTGGTTTGTTGTATGACTGTTGTACATATATTGGTTTGTTGTATGACTGTTGTACACATATTGGTTTGTTGTATGACTGTTGTACATATTGGTTTGTCTTGCAGTTGTATGTCAGCTGGCATATTATGTTTTCATTATACTACACGAGTGATTGAGGTTGTTCTGAGACAATGTTACACACATACCAGTAGCAACACTAATAACGGTGCAAATACGTGTTGTATGTTGCGGTACAACATGCAGTTAGATCACTGCACAGCTGTACATTTATTTTCTGGGGTGTAGTGCATCATTTGTAAAGCATGTGAATAACGTGTGAATGTCGCTTTAAGAAAGTGCAATTGTATATTCATTTGTACAAATGTGCTTCAAATGAAAGTTAATTTGCCTACTCGTGCGTGGTGCATTGAATGCATCAGAAGCCCACTAGTGTGGGGCATTCAGTGCCTCAGAAGCTCATTGGTGTTTGGGGCATTGAGTGCACCAGGCGCCCACTGGTGTGTGGGGCATTGAGTGTACCAGAAGCCCACTGGTGTGTGGGACATTCAATGCCTTAGAAGCCCACTGGTGTTTGGGGCATTGAGTCTGCTAGAAGCCCACTTGGGTGTGGGGCATTCAATGCCTTAGAAGCCCACTGGTGTTTGGGGCATTGAATGCATCAGAAGTTCTCTGGTGTTTGGGGCATTGAGTGTACCAGAAGCCCACTGATGTGTGGGGCATTCAATGCCGTAGAAGCCCACTGGTATTGGGGCGTTGAGTCTGCCAGAAGCCCACTGGTGTTTGGGGCATTGAGTCTGTTAGAAGCCCACTTGGGTGTGGGGCATTCAGTGCTTTAGAAGGCAACTGGTGTGTGGGTCTTTGAGTTCATCAGAAATCCACTGGTGTGTGGGGCATTGAATGCACCAGAAGCCCACAAGTGATGATTGAGTTGATAGGAGGCAGGCCGACACATCTTTGCGATACAGATCTTGTTATGTATCAACGTATCTGAGATACTGATATTTGTTATGTGCAGAAAACATGATTTTATGTATTTGTGGGCATGTGTGTATGCATGTTTGTATAAATCACTTGTTAAGACTGCCCAAGACATTTGTAAATTTAACATTTCACTACCCAAATGCAGCACAGTGAATTGCTTGGCTTGCAGGTTTATGGAAGGTCACAAAATGCCCAATTTGTTGTAGAACCAATTCGTGGGAGGTGGACATGTTTGGGTTGCTTTCCTGGTAACTGGCCGTGTCATTGGCTGTTTCTGTCAACCTCCATTGTGAAGTAATATCTGGATCTAATTTTGCTACGTTAGTAACATTTGTCAATGGATAGCCGACTTTCAGTTAACCTCTAAGCTCGCTGTCTGTCCATTCACAAGTATCAAGTCTTATAGTTGCTATAGCAGGCTGACTGTCTGGTTACCCAAGAAAGTAGTGTTGTAGAACTGATTTCATATTGGCACGTTTCAAGCTACAGCTTCGTCAAGACATTTCCTGCCTCAATGATATATGTGAGGCACCAACAATAATTTGCATATAAAATGCAGATCATGCTGCATTTGAGGCAAGGCTAAAATCAGAAGCAGCTAGACAATGAAGTATTGTGACATGACCGTGATCATTTGATTTGTGATCATTTGAGGCAAGGCTAAAATCAGAAGCAGCTAGACAATGCAGTATTGTGACATGACCGTGATCATTACTTGCATCAGCTCATCTGCCACAATCCAGTGAACCTCGCCGGTTTTATGTGAATTGTTAGTTTTCAGCAGATCGTCATGCACATTATACGAGTGAACATTCACATTAGGGTACTCAGCAGTACACGTGGGTGGTTGCCGTTGCCATGGTGACATACTGTAAATCAGCCAGCATCCTCGTCAGTTTCCACATGAAATCTGAATTGTGGTTATCGTAGTTGGAAATGTCATTAAATCTGCAAAGTAAGCATCGTACGACATGTTAGTGTTGTACACTAGCCACTGTTTATGATTAATAATTCTTGATATAGTACTAATATCTCACTATTTGCTTTGAAAGGGTGAGGGGTGAAACATTACTAAATTCTTTGTGTACCATTTCTCCTACTTCCATGGGTTAAAGCAAACTTTATTTTACACAATTTCCCTTCTACATATACATATATACATATACATATACATATTAATATGCCAATTGAAGGCCACTATCTGCTTTATTTTGTGTATGCTATTTATTTTCTGAACATGACATTCTGGGAGTGTTGATAGACCACCTATGGTTATGTTGGCCTGATAAGTTCGAACTCATGGTTTTGTGTTACTAATGAAAATCTTACTGGTGTTTTTATGTATGGAAATTATGTTTTTGTTGTATAAAGTGTCACTTGTTTTCGAGTGATGTCAAGGAAATGTGTTATTTTGTTTACAATATCAAACATAACAGGAATTTAAATAAATAGAACTGTTCGTAACAGCTCAGCTGTTTGTTGTCTTTCTGTGTGTTTGTCCAGTCTTTTAAGTAAGAACTTGTGACGTCACATAAGTGATGTTTTTTTTCTATATAACATAATATGAACAGATGTGTGTTGTGGTTTGAATGGCCAAATACATTACGAACTTGGGACAGAAATAATTCAAGGTGTATCTATAGGGGAAAATGTAAATTTTTGATGGTGCAGTAACATGCCTCTATTTTTTACAGCTCTTTTTTGACCGATTTTTAAACTTTAAGACCCCCTTAGCAAAACATTTAGTAGAAACAATTGTTTCTTGCATATGTTCAAGTTATGGACCAACTGACGATTTTTAACAAAATAACTTAGTTGAAAAATCTTTTTCTAAAAAAATGTGTATCCGTTTCAAAAAGGGAAAGTGACCAGTTAACGTAGAATGGCAGTATACAAGGGTATGACTTTTGGCACTTTCCTGTTTGTCCTTAAACAGGTTCTACATGTAGCTAACTTTAAACAGATAAAAGTTAAGACTAATTATAATTTTTTTCAGATGACAATACAGTAAAATGTCGAAACATGATCCAAATGCATGTGTTAAATTAAGTAAATTACTAAACACATTACCTTAGCAGGCTAGGGTAAATAAGAAATGAAGGCTACAGTAAATCATAGTTGATGAAGATATTTGTGTAAATTAACAGTTCATGAACAATTTTGATCAGTCTTGGGTCAAACTATTGTGGCTCACCATAAAATGAAGAAACAATTCTGTTCACTGGACGAGCCATGTATCTGAACTATTTGAACACAAAAACAAATGTTTCCTATGTATATTTTTATTCCATGTTTCCAGTAGTATAACGGTATAAATCTAGATAAGAAACCGTAACAAACAAACATTATGCACAATGTCGTAAATATAACATTATTAATTTTTGCATGTATATCAATGTTGCATATTCAATATGGCAATATTTCAAATTGACAAATAAACTATGCTTGAAATAACATGTAATGTGTAGAACTATGTAGTAGAGTGCGTCTCGTAGCATGAACTCTGCTCATAACAATACAACTAGGCAAAATGCACGTAGGAATGAATTAGAAACTATTAAAAAACATGCATGTATATAACAATCACAGAAGACAATAAGTGCACGCTCGGCATATAAGACAATGATGTTCACAAGTGATCGAATGGTCATTAATGATCACATGGTCATAATGAATGATTGACATAGAATATGTTCATAAGTGAATAATTGGTCATTAGTGATCATACAGGTAATAATGAATGATTATGTTTATGAAAAGTTATCATAATCATATGCAATGACATAGGCAAGATAATTGTTTGCATGGTCACCATTAGCAAGATGGTCACGACATTCAATGATATGTTTATGATAAGCAAAGGTGTGATATGCAGTACGTTTATGATAAGCACTGTCATGATGAATAATGACATGCTCATTATAGGCTATGTGTTATGTTGCATTTCAGAAAAAATACAATTCTACTTAATGTATATTGTAAAACTGTACAAAGCAGTAAAATCAGTTTTCTGGTTAACCTTATCTAATGATTAATGTTCATAATGTTGGTAATCTAGGGGCAAGAAAGTGCATATAAATATTATTAAGATTCGATATCTGAATAATAATTTATAAAACCAGCCAGCCAGCACTACACTGTATATAATAAATTACACTGTAGAGTTCATTTCAAAAGTTAGCACTTTTGAGCTTGTTTGAAAGGTAAGTTTAATGAGGCTAGTGACTTTCTATGCACACATTTTACCAATAAACCAATCCTGTTCATAATTTGCGTATTCATTGAAGAGATTGGACTGGAAACAATTACACTGCACCTTTCTGTATAATACTTGAGCCTAGCATTACCCACCCAAAAGCTCATTGCGCCTAGAATGAATGTCCTTGTGTGCAACAAACAGATGTATTTTATCATGAATTTTTTTTTGCTTTTGAAAATACAAAACGCGAAATCTTTTGTCCAAAAACCGGGAAAGAAGGAACAAAAAAGCGGTCATGTTGACACATGTGCAAGGGCAACAACCTGGCTGGACATGTTAGAGGGGTAGACATGAAAGGTACAGCAAGCAAAGTGATGACTCTGTCTTTATGCAACATCATGGTTGTTGGGTGTCAACCTAAACGTGGAAGTGCACAGTTGTTGTAGCGTCGTTATTCACAGTGGTGCATCTTTTCGAACGGCCAAAAACTTTCGAAATTCAACCGGCAGACCATTTTCCTCATAGATCTCTTCCAGTGGTTGGGCTCCAGCCGGAGTCGCCGGCAGAGTCCCGGGTAGAGCCGGAAGGGGCATGGTACTTCTCTCGTAGGCACTTGCTGCAGGACTCAGAGTTGCACCACCTTGGTAGCCGTTTGCCCCAGGACTGTTAGGCACGGGGCGAGGATAGCCGTTTGCCCCAGGACGGGTGGGTATGGTGCTAGAGAAGCCACTTGCCCAAGATCTGGGGCCAGATAAGCCGGTTGCCTCAGGGCTGGTGAGCATGGTGCCAGAGCGACCCGCAGCCTGTGGTCTTCCTGGACTGGTGTAAGATGGTCCACCAGATTCGTCTTGAGCTAGACCTTGGTACTCCTCAGCCACACTGTCTGCAACCAAGACAACCAACTTCATTGTACGTGGCAGGTGGACCATGGTGAAGCATGCATGAAGGTGAGCTACAACAGGGTGTAATCAGGCGTGCATCCCATAGTGAAGAGAGTCATCATAGGTAGTCATTTAAAGGTGCCCCATCAATTAAATTTTTTTGCTCGTCTCATTTCAAATTAATTTTGCGAAAATTCAAACCTACCTAGTATCCACTACGACATGCTGGCTCATTTGTGCAACTTTTGTATGTAGTTTTTGTGAAATCATCAGACAAACTATTAAATTATTTAATTCTGCATGCAGAATTTACCGACATAAAAATGGAAACTCTGAAAATTCACGAATTTCGCCCTTGGTGAAATTTCATAACTTTATCATGTGATCGGCGAGAGGATGGAAGTCATGGCCGTGATCAGCCTTGACTCCATGTGTTTACCGATTTGGATATCCACTATTTTGAGCCTTACCAGATCTAATGACTAACGTCAATTCTTTTGATGATTTTTTATTAAAAATATGCACTTTTTAATTAAATTGACTGCAGATATTACTTAAACTATTCACACACTACATATTAGGACATCAACAAATCGGATTTGCGATAGGCTAAATCAGATGAGGATGCAGTTTTAATTGAAATTACAAATAACAATTTATACCAAACCAAAAAGTGTAAGAGAAGTATGTAATCATGGTTACACCCAAACTAATGTGTCTATGCCATAAAATAGTTTGTGACTCTGTCAGTATATCTGTCTGTATGTCTGTACGTTTGTCCATATGTCTGTCTATACGTCGGTCCGCCCGTCTGTCCATACATCAGTCCGTCCGTCTGTCCGTTGGTCCGTACGTCTGTCCGTCCGTACATCCATCCATACGTCCATCCGTCTGTTCCCTCATATCTCCGTCAGTTTCACATGTATGGGACTGACATTTTGTCTGTATGTAGGTCTGTACGTATGTGTGTCTGTCTGACTGCCTGCCTGCCTGCCTGCCTGCCTGCCTGCCTGTCTGTCTGTTCCCTCATATCTCCGTCAGTTTCACATGTATGGGGCTGACATTTTGTAGGAATGGTTCTTACATTAAAAATAAAAATTCCCCTGGTGGTGGGGATATTATGAAAGAACCTTTTCGACGTTTGACATAGATTACGTAACTCAGAACAATATTACATACAATAGGTAGCAGTGCTATGCATGTTTTGTATGATTGTTCAGAGTTATGTAATCTATGTCTAACGTCCACATACATTCCTTTGTACCGACCTTTGACCGGCAGTTTTTGGGGCATGATGTTGTCATTGACCTACCAAAACTTGACCAGGTCGTGCAAGGAGTCATAAGCACTTGCAGTGGTTACCTTTTTGTCCCATACAACGCCGGGCAACTCGGCTAGTATTTAGTAAGAGAGTTGAAGCCACAGACCTGGGACGGGAGGAAGCTGTCGAGTGGTTGAGCGGACACTGCTGTAAACCTTCCCAACTTCTGCAGGCGTCGGTCGAGGCAGAGGATACGGAGCTGCAAATGACAATGAACTAATTAACTAAGTTTGATGACATATACTTGTCAGCAAGTATGACCTATTAGGTGTACATGCCCTATTGAGCATAAACCACCATTTTTTTTCAGTGATCTTCAATTTTTGGGTGATCCATATTGTAATTACTTCTCCACTGATGTCAAGGCTCAGTGACGATAGAAGATTGCAAGTTCCATCTATACCAGCTGACGGTAGTGTTCTGCTATACTTTTGACCACACAGTTGTATAAATAACTGGTAGCTCTAACAGTAACCCACTGAATTTCTTGCCAGTCACTTCCAATGAGATGTGTCCTCCTTGAAAAATAGATAACATAGAAAGGCTTTTGAATTTTTGCGTGTCATCTGTATTTTTTAGGATCGAAACTGCATATGTGTCACACTGACCGTTTAGCCCTCTTGCCACTGCTAATTTGTCTCCAATGTTTGAGTCATAAGTAGTTTTAAACACATGGTAACAAAGAATGGTTGACAGAAATGTGCATATCTCCAACTCGAACCATGCACTATTACCCAGTATTGTTTAAAGTGGTGCCACCTGGTGTGGAACAGTTCCCCATCATCCTGAGAAACATACATTGGTGTACGCAGATTTTTGTGTGAAATTTTACCAAATCTCAAACTGTTGTCAAGCATACTGTACACTTGATAGGTTGAATACTGTACACTTGATAGGTTGAATACTGTATGTAGTTTCAGTAATCAGTAGATGTTTCGTGATATTTCTTCCATTAATCATAGTCGGTGTTTGCCACATGACAACAGTAAATCAGCAACATATTGCAATTTTACCGAAATGGATAACATACCATGACTGCAGAAATCACATGGAAGATCACAAACAATAAAAATGCCATTTTCACAGTCTACAAAGTCTTCTGTTGCCTAGTGGTGGCAAATCACTGATACCCTTGATGGTGGAATAGTGGGGCATACTAGTTTTGAAAAGTTAATAAAACTCTAGGCCAAAGTAACCTAAATAGCAAGCTAACCATTTTAGCGGGACTAATGTCTTACACTTTCCTGTTATGGAAATAATTTGGCACTGGGTGACAATAATGGTAAGGTGGCTGTATTACTGAGGTGACCATGAAGCAAAGTTTGACTGTAACGGTATTTTCAAACAGTTTTAGCAAACAGCTACAGTTTGACTGCTGCCTTTGAAGATTTTGCCGCATTAATTTGTCACAGATATTTAAAATAAGCATTCACAATCACCATTAGAAGTTCACCACACTTTCATAGTCATTAGCTTGTTCATACGGTTAACGTACCCAAGAATCGAAATGTAATTAAAGTAGCTGAGGTAGCTTGTCTTGAACTGAGTAATTTCAGTAGATGTTTTTAAGAGTTTTTTATTTATTTGGTTAAGTTACAAGATTTTAAAAACATTTTGTAAATGTGAAAAAAAATAGCAACAAAATGTTAAATTATATCGTTTTGAGAAAATCCCCAAAGAAATAAATGTCACTGATAACTTTAAGGGAGATTTTGGTTAGCATAAATGAATTACGTCTGCTACACAACTGTGAATGAATTAAACAAAAGTTGAATGACAGCCTAAAGCCTTCACCAATCGTAATTCCAAACTGTGTAAAGTTGCCTACATGTACGACACATTGATATGCCAAATTGCAGCATCGAAAGTATTGTAAATTGTTATTTTACATTTATTTTTCCTGATTGTTATTGATAACAGATTGTTATTGATAACAGATTGTTATTGATAACAGATTGTTAGTGGTAACAGATTGTTAGTGATAACAGATTGTTAGTGATAACAGATTGTTAGTGGTAACAGATTGTTAGTGATAACAGATTGTTAGTGATGGTAGATTGTTAGTGATAACAGATTGATAGTGGTAACAGATTGTTAGTGATAACAGATTGTTAGTGATAACAGATTGTTAGTGATAACAGATTGTTAGTGATAACAGATTGTTACTGTTAGTGATGACAGATTTGCGTATCATGCTTGAAATGTGACGATTTTCACTGGCGTTTTACGTTTTGTTGACAAAACATAATGGCCCTTTGTAATATTGACATGTCCTCTTAATTTGCCACCACAATGGCCCTTGAATCTGTATTTGTAACATGTAGTTTACGACAGCAGGTTATGCCAGCCATCTAACAAACACGTGGCAGGGCGTGTTTACGATCATTTTGATTGGCCCGTTATCCAGCAGGGTCGTCAGGTTGGGGGTCACTAGCCGTTTCCATTATAGGTTCAAAGGCACAATAACCTACGTTATCGCTGATATTTGCTGGTTTAAAGACATGACTTAGTTAGGTAGATATTATACTGATGTGTACTGGAACCAGACAGTAACCAGATGATATGTTCTGCTTTCACGGCAAACAAATACAGCTGGTTCGAACATCGTAGCACACGCAGTCAGTACTATGGAAACATTGTCAGTGTTTCTAAGAAATCAGGGGGATTTCCAAAAGGACTGTTTTTTTATTTTAATGGATGGATTGGCAAAATATGACATTAGTGCCAGGTGGTTATCTGTGGTTCAGTTCAATATTTTCTAGCACGTTATGAAGAAAAAATAAAAAAATCAACTTACGCTCTAGTTGCCTCAGCTATCTAAGCATCCGTTTTTGATAATTACACATTACATGACTATGGAAAATAAAAGTAATGTTTCCATCATCTTACCTCGCCCTGAAATATCAGAACCATCCGATGGAGATCTAACCAAGGGAGACACAAGCATTGTTGGGGAGGACACAGACCTCTGTTCTAAGGGGGGTGCATGTGTCTGGTCACCTCTCTGCTCCTCCTGTGCCTGTTGAAGACACATTGGACAAATCTCAGCAACAATGACAACAACTGATGGTCAACTGGTAACATGTAACAGCTCTATTCACGAGCAACTGTATAGGGGAAAAGCAGCAAGTGCACACATGGGTAAGTGTGTGAACTATGTTAAGAAAACCAGCAAGAGTGCACATGAATAGGTGTGTGAACAATATAAAGAAAACCAAGAAGAGTGCACATGAATAGGTGTGTGAACAATATAAAGAAAACCTAGAAGAGATTAGGTGTGTGAACAATGGAAAAAACCAACAAATGTGCACATGAATAGGTGCGTCAACAACATAAAGAAAACCAACAGTGCAAACATGAATATGTGCGTGAACAATGTTAAGAAAACCAACAAGTATGAACATGAATAGGTGTATGAACAATGTAAAAAAAATGTAGCACATGAATAGGTGTGTGAACAATGTAAAGAAAATCTACAAATGTGCACCCGATTAGGTGTGTGAATAATGGATAGAAAACCAACAAATGTGCACATGAATACATGTGTGAACAATGGAAAGAAAACTATGAAGAGTGTACATGAATATGTGTGTGAACAATGTTAAGAAAACCAACAAGTATGAACATGAATAGGTGTATGAACAATGTAACAAAAATTGTAGCACATGAATAGGTGTGTGAACAATGTAAAGAAAATCTACAAATGTGCACCCGATTAGGTGTGTGAATAATGGATAGAAAACCAACAAATGTGCACAAGAATACATGTGTGAACAGTGGAAAGAAAACAATGAAGAATGTACATGAATAGGTGTGTGAACAATGGAAAGAAAACCAACTCAAGTCTCAAGTAGTTATACTCCAAACAGCCCAATCTTGAGCTAACGCAGGAGTTTGGACCAACGGCTTTTAGTGTCTCTTCCGAAAGACACGGGCAAAGTGGGGTGAACGAAATTGCCCAAGCTTCGAAACGGCGGAGGTGGAATCGAACCACCGTCCTCTCGACCGACAGGCGGGTACTCTAACCATTAGACCACCGCTCCCCAACAAATATGCATATGAATAGGTATGTGAACAATGGAAGGAAAACCAAGAAGTGTGCACATGAATGTGTATGAACAATGGAAAGAAAACCAAGAAGTGTGTACATGAATAAGTGTGTGAACAATGAAGAAAACCAACAGCAAATAGAGGTCACGAGGAGACGAAGAAGAAGAAGAAGAGCGGTATGATGGAGACATGCCTGTCCACTGTTCCACAAGCGGTATGTTGCCGCGATGGCCTGTGTGGCAGAGTGCACACTTGCATAGATGTCATTGCCCACCATCGTGTTGAGTACAAAGATTCCTTCCCCCGTGTCACATTTCCTGCAAACCAACAGCTACGGTTGAAACAAGAACAAACAAAACGAAATCAGTTTGACGTGTATCTTTGAAATAGAACACCTAGTGCTGCTTGTGCTAAGATTAACTGAATAGAGGATGCATCGAACAGGTACTGAGGGGGCATTTCAAAATCATTGCTAAGACCAATGGTGCATGTGATTGTGCATGCATTCATGCACACATGTGCGTGTGTGTTCATTCATATGTGTGTGTGTGTGTGTGTGTGTGTGTGTGTGTGTGTGTGTGTGTGTGTGTGTGTGTGTGTGTGTGTGTGTGTGTGTGTGTGTGTGTGTGTGTGTGTTTTTTGTTTGTTTGTGTGTGTGCATGCGCATGTTTTTGTATGTGTGTGCATGTGTGCACACACATGCATGCATGTAGTGCAATTTCATGACACATCATAGTGTGTAGGTAGAACTCAATCACTCTGCATATGTATGACAAGTACATATATCATTAATAGGTTGGTACATTGAGAATACATGCACACACGCACGCACACACGCAGAACACAGTGACACACACATAGTAACCCTAACATCCACACACACCACACAAGCACGCACACACGCAGGCTCGCACGTACCCACACACCATATAAACGAACCTGCCACACTCGAATGTAAACTTTGATTCGTCTCTGCCATATCTGCGCAGCGCTATGAGCGGCCACGAAGCTATCTCCTCATTGATGTTGTCGAAACGCAACAGTCGAATATGAGAATCTGTCACTTGAAGCAAACACTCTCCAAAGTCATTCAGGTTTGATGACGGCAACAGATACGCATTGAATATATCTACAACAAGAACATGGCCAAAATAATAATAATAGGAATTTATATATATATATCTTTGGTACCTTATATAAAATTGCATAAATTAAATATATGTATCTTATATATAATAAAAAAGTAAACAGTAAACCAGAAGAGTGGATTAAAACACTTTATCTATGCAAAAAGTTAGAATAACACATTACAACTATTAACATTATTATATAACAGGTCATTAAAACACTCACATGGTAGTTTAAAAACGTCTTTAGACGTTTATTAAATATGTTGACCAATGACATCTTGTGTTTGTTAATATTCTCTGGAGGTCATTCTATAGAATGGTTGCAACTCAACTAAAAGCACAGATATTACACTCACACAGCTTGACCAGTGGTCACAACAGATCTTAAATTACACACATGCATTAAATGATATGGCACAAGAAAGATGCAAACAAAATCATCTATCAATATCGATAATTTCACTACATGACACTGTAATTAAAATGTCAAATATTCCACACGATAAAGGTCTGCACAGTGGAAATTGTGATAAAGCCACTTTTGGCACTGACGACGTGCTACTGCATTTTGTAGCTTTTAAATTGATCATATCCAGACATGAAGTTGTTGAGAACATTTACAATACAATACAATACAATACAATACAATACAATACAATACAATACAATACAATACAATACAATACAATACAATACAATACAGCAAACGATGAACATACATAGCCTAAATTAAAATGTTATTAGTGCTAAAAATAGCAACATCTATATAAAATAATAAAAAACAAAATAGCTTGAACAAGACAGGTTAATAATGATATTTATAATTTGTACATGACCGACATGCAGTAAATCAGTGACTAGATGAACTGTGTAATATTGAATAAAATTAATATTGACAATAATAATGCATGCAACTGAAAGTACAGAGTAGATCAATAAAATATATGGTTATGATTAATATGCGGGGCTATGATGTAAGTGTCGATAAAATATATGGTTATGATTAATATGCGTGGCTATGATGTAAGTGTTGATAAAATATATGGCTATGATTAAAATGCATGGCTAAGATGTAAGTGAAATAACATAATATTGCAGAAGGAAAGTAAGAGCCATCTCTACATGACAACACATCTTTGTCCATTGTATTAGAAATAGTTGGTTTTCAACTTCTTTTTAAAGATTTTACAAGATTGCCATACAAAACAAAAACCCACATGGCAAGTAGACAAGGAAGCCATTGGCTTATTGAGGGTCCAACATTTTTAATCTGTGTATAATCCACCCTCCTGAGATATATGACTGTCAACCTTGTTTTTAAACATATTCATGCTGCTAGAGGTTACACAATCTGTAGATAATTTGTTCCATTCATTGATTGTCTTCTGTGAGAACAAGTGCTTCCTGATATCCAATCAACACTGATCCTCATTTCTTCTAGTTCTACTAACTTTCTTGAGTGAAAAAAAAATATTTCTATAAATATTTTCATACCCATTCAATATCCCAAAAACTTCAGTCTGATCTCCTTTTAACCTCCTTGTCTCTAGGGTTGTTAAACCACATTCTTTTAGGCATTCTTCATAACTAAATGAGCGTTGATGAAAAGTCACAACAGGTGTCCATTGTTGCTGTTGTTGTTGTTGTTGTGACAATACGAGCATCGAGTCAACTGGCAGACTATTGCAACTGAAGGAACAAATGAACATTCTTTGTGAGTGATCTATCTACACTGACTCACCAGAGTTGTGTTGCGTGAGTGGATCGAGGCCAACATCTGTCCTTAGGGCAGATAACCATTCCTTAGTATTCATATCTGCAACACAGTACCAGTATATGTACACTGACGGTTGTGTAAACGCCCATCTGAGGAACGATTTTGTCGGAGAGAATCAGGACTGGTTCGATACGATCTAACACTGATTATGAAGCAGTGACCAATCAGCCATGGACAGCCGCAGCGACGTTTTATCAAAGTAGGATTCGCGAGAGTTTATATCAAGGTTGGCACGAATATCGACAGAAAATAGTTTCAATATTGACAGTTTTCTACATATCGAATAACATGTGGTTATAAAAAATATTGGTTTGTTGTAGGGCAGTACATAATAGTTATGAAATACAATGCAAACATATGCTGGATAGCCCTGGTCTGTTGCTGGTGAACAGTCAGATGAATTTCCCTAGATCTCCAACTAGCAGTAGACTTGACTATTGTAAGTCTCTTTATTATAATATTGCTCTCAAGGATATCTTGAAACTTCAACATGTGCAAAATTGTTTGGCAAGGGTAGTTACCCAGCCTCCTCATTTCTCTCACCCAGTACCACTTCTTAAATCATTGCATTGGCTCCCTGTCCGATATCGCATTATATTTAAGATCTGAACAATTAGCTCATTATCAAGCACTATCATTGAAGCAACCAGCATATTTACATTCACTGTTCACTCCTGCAAGACAGCTCAGACAGTTTCGATCATCTAATTCTAATCTACTTTTTGTTCAGACAAATGTTGGAACTAGAGCTTTTTCAGTTGCTGCACCGACTCTGTGGAACTCACTCCCTGTTAGTGTCAACTCTATAGGAAATATAACAACATTTTACCGTAAACTAAAAACCCACCTGTTTAAACTTGCTTATCCTCCATAGCTTCCCGGCATACCAATCCAACTGTTTACAACTGGAACTACTTATCGATTTTGAACTGCTTAACCCGTTTTGTCTTGGTGTGCTGCCGAGCTTGGGTCACCCGAAGATTTTAGCATAATAGAAGTATTTTATATATTATATTATTATTATTATATTATAATGCAACATCAGAGTGAAAAATAAAATATTTGTCCACCAGCTTAATTGGGCTTGAAAGTTTCAAAATCCACCAGCACAACCAGCATTTTATCAGACTTTGCACTGGGGGAAATGTATTGATTGTTAAATAAATGCCCAGAAAACTGTAATAAGTTCTTTTAGTTTCATCAAAAGCTGAAGAAGTATTTCGGTCAGCAGCATGCCAATTGACATAGTCACAGCGGTCACTAATAATAGCAGTCTGAACTCATCTGTTTAACTTGACCCAAGCATACCAAAGTCTCTTCATCACTATCTGACATTTTCACGTCATCAGATTATCTATGTCGCTACATCAGAATTCTGGATGATATGTATTGAAACATTTGTTACGAATGAAAACACAAAAAGTGGTCAAAATAAAAAACACTGACTACAGTACATGGGCTGGCAAACGCAACCAGCCCGACTGCAAAAGTACCGGCTATTTGCCCTGCAAAACATGTTAAAAACTTACCTGAATCCAAAGAAAAAGCGAGAATGCTGCCATCTCGCAATGTAATCTCAATTGCTTGTTTCTTGTCACCTTGCATCCTGTGTATTTGTTTTGCTCCACCGAGGTCGTATGTTTTTGGTATGGTACCAATGCGACAATCTTGCTCATCGTGAAACACTTCAAGACGTCTTGGGCCTTTACTGCAGGCCTTCTTAAGGACAGCCCATTTCTTCTGCCACAACTACGGTGAAGAAAATAACACCCACATTATTGAGCAATGGTAGGGACTGACATTTATTAAGTCATATAATAACATATTGCTTGGTCCAATTACGTCACTGTAATTGTAATTACGTCACTGTAATTGTTTACAGCAAAATGTTGTAACTGCAACTGATTATGGTTTTAAAATTATGCCATAATTGTAAAAAAAAATTCATATATTGTGTAATTGCAACAGTTGCTTCAATTACAATTAGCAATCAGTGACAGTATATTTCATATCACAAACTACCATATTCATCCTATTAAGAATACATGTTCTAACGAGCGTACACCCACATTTTTATCAGCGATCTGAGAAATCAAAAGTTTTACCTATATTAGTTCTGGTATATTTTTAACCACATGTGAATGCATAAAAGGCTGGTAACACCAACCCAGTCCCTTCATTGAATATCTTGACAGTCACTTACGCCAAGTCTTGATGTCATCTGCCTTTGCATCACTCCCCATCAGATCAGGTACAAATCGGACATATATTTGTAAAAAAATATTGTGTTTTTGCAAAACAACGCTATACTGGCAATAGCCGGTGTTGTTAATGTGGCGATCATTTAAAATGTGCTGTAACAATATCATGGTGGCATCAGAACCGGAAAGGCGATTTCACTGACAAATATTTCGTACCGCAGTATAAGACGAAAAAAATAGAAGAAATGCAATTTAATGTTACGAAAAACTAAAAAAAAATGGATAATTTTATGTTAAAAAGCCCCAAAAAAATCGAACCAGAAAGGTGATTTCACTGACAAATATCTTGTACACAGTCTAAAAAAGACAAAAAATAGAGTGAATTTAATTTTGAAACTCCCAAAAAATCCACAATATATCGACAAAAATATAAGATAATGTAAAAAAAACAAAGACATTGCTCATAGATCAAAGTATAATTAAACGTTCACAGATCGTGCAAATATCTTTAAATCTTACTTATAAACAAGTGTCTTGCTTGCCCAAATCATACGATTCAGTAATAAATAATTCTTCAGGGGACAGTCAGGGCAAAAGCATGACACCGAAGTGTTTATTCTTGACATTACTAATGTTTGAACCATATCATGAGGAAAATTGGACATTTCACTACAAAAAGGTGGCTGTCGTTTTGGAAACAGCAGCCATGGTGAATTTTGAGGACCAAATTTATCAAGATATTTTCGTTAAATTGATACAAGAGAATTATTCAAACCTAGACATCATTCACACCCAATGTAGCAACTCGTATGAAAGTGTAGTTGGCTCTGAAACGAGCCGTTTTGGGTGTTCTGGTGACTGCTGGGCGAAATTCACTGCTAGTATGCATTTGTTCACAGATATTGGTCGTATATATACTAGCAGTGACAGGAGACATCGTTGGCGGTTCCTGTGCTGCTGCATCCATAAGAGTTCTTCCAGGTACGTGTTGAACTGAGGTCGAGCATTGCCGAACTGTCTCCGGAGTTTTCTCTTTGCTCTCATCTACATGCTTTCCACATTCTGCATATGGATCTCGGGGTGTAGCAGATCAACGAAATTCTGCTCATGGATCACCATGTCGTGAAGACAGATGCTGCCTTTCAGTTGGTCCAGGGGATGGTACGACAACCATCTTTTTGTAGTGAAATGTCCAATTTTCCTCATGATAATTATGGTCCAAACATGCCAATGACACAACATTATCTAGTACTTTAAAATATTTAAATGACAACACATGCACAATAAAAACATACAATCCTTTATAAATGAAAAACTCTTTAAAGTAAATGAATGGCTAAACATTAATAATCGCTAAATAAAAACAATTCAAAATACATTATCTTTCATATACCCAGTAAATGTATAGAGAGTCTTACGCTTAAAATATATTATATAAATATTGAAAAAATATATGAATTTAATTTCTTAGGATTGACCTTGGACACAAATCTAAACTAGAAAAAACACACTGAAAAAGAATCAAATAAGTGTTCCAAAATAATTGGCATATTGAATAGATTAAAACACGTACTACCTATACAAATAAAAGCTCTGTTATATAACTCATTAATTGATTATTGCATTATGGCATGGGGATAACAGGGAAATAGAATGAGAATAAAAAAGCAGTGAAATAACCCTTTAGAAGCAGATATAATGCACACACTGAACTACTTTTAAAAACTTAACTTATTAAAAGTAGAATATATATATATTAAAGTTACAAGAACTAAAATTATACTTTAGATACATTCACAAAAATCTACCGGTTTATTTACTAAACTAGCCAATTGTCCCAAATGCTAACATACACAACTACAACCCTCTGAAAAAAATATATATACTTTTAGAACTTTTATATAACTATATATATATATATATAATCATATTATGCACATGAGGTCAAATAAACTTCTTTCTTTCTTTCTTAGTAACGTCAAAAATTAACATTTGGTGTCATTGTTTTGCCCTGACTGTCCCCTGAAGAATTATTTATTACTGAGTTGTGTGATTTGGGCAAGCATAAGACTTGTTTATGAGTAAGATTTAAAGATATTTGCACGATCTGTGAACGTTTAATTATACTTTGGTATATGAGCGATGTCTTTGTTTTTTACATTATCTTATATTTTTTGTCGAGATATTTTTCGATGGATTTTCAAAATTGAATTGCACTCAATTTTTTTTCTTTTCTTAGACTGCATACAAGATATTTATCAGTGAAATCACCTTTCCGGTTTTATTTTTTTGGGGGGGCTTTTTAGGTTTCTGTAACATTAAATTGCACTTTTTCTTCTATTTTTTTTCTTTTCTTATATTGTAGTATAAAACATTTGTCAGTGAAATCGCCTTTCCGGATCTGATGCCACCATGATATTGTTACAGCACATTTCGGACGATCGCCATATTAACAACACCGGCTATTTAACAAGATTGCCATCCCAAACAACAAGTTCCAGTTGGCAAGTGGACAAGGAAGCCATTGGCTTATCGAGAGTCCAACAATTTTCTCATATATGTGTAGCCCGCCCTTATCAAATATCTGTCAATTCTATTTTTAAACATATTCACACTACTAGCATTAACACAATCATTTGGCAGTTTGTTCCATTCATTTATCACCCTCTGTGAGAAAGAGTACTTTCTCATGTCCAACCTACACTGCTCCTTAACTAATGCTGCTTTGTGTCCTGTGGTTCTACTGCCTTCTTTAAGTTTGAAGAACATATTCCTGTCAACATCCTCATAACCATTCACTATTTTAAAAACTTCTATTTGGTCTCCTCTTAGTCTCCTGGTCTCTAGTGTTGTCAAACCACATTGTAATAAGCGACTTTCCTAACTAAGGTCTCTCAATTCTGGAATCATTTTAGTTGCTCTTCGTTGTATTCTTTCTAGCTTGTCTATGTCCTTTTTACGATACGGCCTCCATGTTTGAATACAATATTCCAAATGTGGTCTAACTATTGCTTTGTACAGGGGTACAATTAGCTGTTTCTCCTTATACATGCTAGTTCTCATAATTAGCCCTAGAATTTGATTTCCTTTCGAAGCAGCAATCCCACATTGCTCTGAAACTTTCATGTCAGCACTAAATATTACTCCTAAGTCCTTTTCATATGTGGTTCTACCTAGTACAGCATCCCCCATTTTATATTCTTCGTCCATGTTTCCATGTCCTATGTGTATACATTTAAACTTCCCAAAATTTAATAACATTTGCCATTTTTCTGACCATTTTACTAATTTATCTAGATCATCCTATAAACTTTGTTTATTTGTATCATTAGTAACCTTTCTGAATACTTTTGTGTCATCTGCAAAGTTGAGTACTAACTAAAAATCAGATATCAAATTAAACAGTTAAAAATACAAGTACAATTTAAATTGAAGGACATTACAACTAAAACTTATACATGCAATTAAATAATTTAAATGATTGAGTTACATTAAGAGCAATAAACTATAAGTATTAAATGAGAGTAAAATAATAAATCCAATAAATTAAAGTACACAAGGAATTAAATAAAACATTATAATAATAAATATCGAATAAGATTAAAGCCGGTAAACATATCATTCTATTTGTATATTCCTGTCAGAAAGTCAGAAAAGGGAAGTCTTTAACTGCCGTTGAAAACTATCGCAGCTGTTATAGTTTCTAAAATACGTAGGATGACAATAAAACTTGTCCGATTGACCAATTAATGCGAATCGGGAATAATAACCTGAATCTGAGCATGGAACAATCGACGTTCTTGTATAAAAAATAAGAGATCGATGACGTGAGTGACGCGTAGCCATTATCTGCCAATGGGACTATGTTTCAAGTCGCCGGCTCGGGCAATCCGTGGAGCACCTCCTGTCGGTTGATGGAGAGACCAACCCACAGTCACCGAATCTCTTATGGTTGCTTATTGAGCAGCTCAAAGGGGAGAGATTTGTCGGCCCCCAGACCATGTATAGCCCTCCACCCAAGCTACTGACAATCCCTATAATTATGTTAAGCTGGCAACCTCTTATGACAACACGTCTACCCGTTTATATAGTTGGTACACACTTCCGGCCGAATTTGTGGTGTGAACTCTTGAAACATGTTCACTTTACATTTTTCTGACATAACAACATCTATTTAATCAATTTTATTCATTAGAATGTTTCTTAAATAGCATATTTCAAGATGTAATGCAGCAAAATGTATTAGATGCATCAATAATATTACTAATCTATGTTATTGATATTGAATTATGCATATTCAGTGGTGGAAATCATGCGCATGCGCCGGAAGTGCTCACTCTAAGATGGCGCCTACAACAACATCGACCCGTTAACTGATATCAATAAGCCTACCTTGGGAATGCAACACACTACAAGTGGAAAAGTTTATCATATTGCCTATAGTGTGATCGAACAGTTGTATTAACTGTTATTATCTGTTTATTATCTATGAATGTAGTCATTCCCATCGCCGTTCCTTTGTGGAACAAATGCGCACAACAGTCAGTTAAAATGTTTAGAAAGTGTATCGTCTCCATCCCATTGAAGAACAACTAATTATCAACAAGGCCAAATATAGTTTATACACAAACCTGACTTTTCATCGCAATGAGAATCGAGACCGAAATTGCGTTAAAATCAGTGACACTTCTTCGGTGGTATTCCATATTCTTTTAGGTCACAAAGTCGCTGTTTATATTGCACTGTTTGTTTTCGTAGTAGCTGTTTCGTATCATCTCTTTCTTCACCTATTTCATCTGACTGGCTGTCAACGCAACGCACTTCTGCCAATTTAGCTGAGATCAGCTTCTACAGAGAGCTACACATGAAGCACGCAGCGTGTGCTGTAGACAAACCACGTGTGTTCAAACAGACAACGTCGCATCGATTGTTATGTAACGCATGCTAAATTTAAGAACTGCCCGCATGCTGGCTCGTAAACAGCAATTAAGCCATGTGGTCTTTTGTCTGTGCTGGAGGTGGTAGGCAACGAATTACGACTAGCATTGTTGTCCTGTATGCATCAGATAATCTTTTGCAACTCCACGTATTGACACTTGTCAACGCCTTTAACAACGTTGAAATCCTCACACAGAAGCGCTGTTTCTGTCACAATTAGTCTGGTATCCTAATTGTAACGACACATGCATGTTGTTCTATCGAGGACATGTAATCCTTCTGGTTACAACAATTTTCTCAACACGTTTACTCAAAAAACAAACATCAGTTGTGTGAATTCAGTGTTCTGCTGTAAATGTACGTGTGATTTCAATGTGAAAAAAAAAGGAAAACCCTTTACATAGGACCTACACGCACACATGAACGTACGCACGCACGCACGCACGCACGCACGCACAGAGAGGGAGAGGGACATTATACAGTCGTTGGAACTGCTCAAAACGTTGTATACTCCACAAGTTGGCGCTTCTCCCACCACCAGTATTGTGTGCATGTTGTGTAATTGTGAAAAGTTGTGCCTGAAACAGAATCATCTCCATCATTAGCTAGGCTAGCGCTACCGGTGGTCATTTGGGCCATAGACCACATGGCATCAGATTTGGCTAAACAAAAGTTTCCCTTTTGAGCCAATTTGGCCAGTAGCATTTTCATTGAAAAGCATGTAGAATACATGTGCATTTGTTGCTGTCTTCAAGCACGAAAACAAAATGACAAAAACTGAGGGCTATAGGCTAACCAGTTTACACCAGAACTAGCCAAGATTAGTAATACTGTATGACACACAGAATAATTTCAGTCCATGCAGCTGCAATAACAAACGCTCATCCTTGCAAACACCCCCTCCCCACCTCCAACACCCACCCACCCGCACACACTGAACAGAACAGGCTATTATCCTTTTAGCTGGTCTTAACTATTGTTTGTGTGCATGCATTGGAAGTGTCATGTCTCTTCTAGGCTCTACTAGTCTTGGTCTTCTATGCTATAGTACAGGTTTGGCAGCGATATTTTAGTTGCTCTTCGTTGTATTCTTTGCAGCATGTCTATGTCCTTTTTTACGATATGGCCTCCATGCTTGAATACAATATTCCAAATGTGATCTAACTATTGCTTTGTACAGGGGTACAATTAGCTGTTTCTCATTATACATGATAGTTCTCATAATTAGCCCTAGAATTTGATTTCCTTTCGAAGCAGCAATCCCACATTGCTATGAAACTTGCATGTCAGCACTAAATGTTACTCCTAAGTCCTTTTCTTGTGTGGTTCTACCTAGTACAGCATCCCCCATTTTATATTCTTAGTCCATGTTTCCATGTCCTATGTGTATACATTTACACTTCCCAAAATTGAATAACATTTGCCATGTTGTGTAATTGTGAAAAGTTGTGCCTGAAACAGAATCATCTCCATCATTAGCTAGGCTAGCGCTACCGGTGGTCATTTGGGCCATAGACCACATGGCATCAGATTTGGCTAAACAAAAGTTTCCCTTTTGAGCCAATTTGGCCAGTAGCATTTTCATTGAAAAGCATGTAGAATACATGTGCATTTGTTGCTGTCTTCAAGCACGAAAACAAAATGGCAAAAACTGAGGGCTATAGGCTAACCAGTTTACACCAGAACTAGCCAAGATTAGTAATACTGTATGACACACAGAATAATTTCAGTCCATGCAGCTGCAATAACAAACGCTCATCCTTGCAAACACCCCCTCCCCACCTCCAACACCCACCCACCCGCACACACTGAACAGAACCGGCTATTATCCTTTTAGCTGGTCTTAACTATTGTTTGTGTGCATGCATTGGAAGTGTCATGTCTCTTCTAGGCTCTACTAGTCTTGGTCTTCTATGCTATAGTACAGGTTTGGCAGCGATATTTTAGTTGCTCTTCGTTGTATTCTTTGCAGCCTGTCTATGTCCTTTTTTACGATATGGCCTCCATGCTTGAATACAATATTCCAAATGTGATCTAACTATTGCTTTGTACAGGGGTACAATTAGCTGTTTCTCATTATACATGATAGTTCTCATAATTAGCCCTATAATTTGATTTCCTTTCGAAGCAGCAATCCCACATTGCTCTGAAACTTTCATGTCAGCACTAAATGTTACTCCTAAGTCCTTTTCTTGTGTGGTTCTACCTAGTACAGCATCCCCCATTTTATATGTCATTTCCATGTCCTATGTGTATACATTTACACTTCCCAAAATTGAATAACATTTGCCATTTTTCTGACCAGTTAACTAATTTATCTAGATCATCCTGTAAACTTTATTTATTTGTATCATTAGTAACCTTTCTGAATACCTTTGTGTCATCTGCAAATTTGAGTACTTTGCTAGATAGGTCATCTTCCAAATCATTTATATATATATATATATTATATATATATATATATATATATATATATATATATGAGTACTTTGCTAGATAGGTCATCTTCCAAATCATTTATATATATATATATATATATATATATATATATATATATATATATATATATATATATATATATATATATATATATATATATATATATATATATATTAAAACAGTATAGGGCCTAATACTGATCCCTGTGGTACCCCACTCAAAACATATTTCCAGTTTGAAATCTCACCATCTACTATTACTCTCTGTTTTCTGTGTGTAAGCCACTTTTCTATCCAGTTGATTACATCATTACCTATGCCATAGGCTTATAGTTTAAGTAATAATCTTTGATGTGGCACTTTATCGAAAGTTTTGTTTTGGGCACTAAAAGTGCGCAAAAACACGTTTTACAAATATACGTCCGTTTTGTACCTGATCCGATGGGGAGTGATGCAAAGAACACATTAGCATCGAAAAAAATTGGTAAAAGTGTCATTTAATAACGTTTATAATTTTAGCCAGACTAATACATCTTTACCCATCCCAGGCATGGTCCATGGACCATGTCCATGGTTTATTATAATTGGCTCAGTGTCTGTATGACAGCCAGTCTTTTACTACGTTTTAGAATAGACACTGCACATCTGTCATGTTGAACTTTTCTCCAATGTTTCATTCATACTTAGTTTTAAATACATGGTAACCATAGATAGTCCAAAATTGGTAAATTTCCAACTCAGAGCAACACGCAGATCTCAACGGACGCCGTTTGCAAAGTTATCTTGCAGTGCCAACCATGGTGCCATCTGGTGGATTAATACAAGAAACAGTGTTGCCTCCTGGCGGAAAATCTTTCGTCATTTGTTTTTACACAGATTTAGGAAAAAAAAATTTTTTAGCATACTATACGCTTAATAGGACAAATACGGTATCTGAAAAAAAACTATCAACACAAATATTAATACTCTCTCACATAAGTTGAAAATTGAGACTTAATTATAACACCTGCTCATATAATCAAAGGAATATTCATGTGCACCAAAAAAAGCCTCCCTAAGCAATACTTAATTGCAATTCGCCAGCAAACAGCTGTCTCCCAGGTTACATTTTTATTAATCCAGAATCTTTATTAGCAAAATAAAACAAGCCACTTAAAAGTAAACATTTTGGGAACAGATAAACCTATAAATATACCCCTGGATAATTCTCTGGTGAACTGAATAAAAATCTCCAGCAGTTACATTTTAGAAAACATTTCTTGATATCTGATCATCTCTGTCCAACATTGCATGTTCTGAGCCGTCACTGACAATACACTCACATATAACTCACTGACACCTATAATGTATTAGCAAATCTACTACTTACCGCAGTCACCTTTTTCTTTCGCAACTTCACATAACCTTGTTGGATTATGTCATAAAACTCATCAGACATCTTCTCTTCTGCCAGTTGCCAGTAGATGTTTGTGTTACCTGTCAAAGGAATATGATATATGTCATAACAGTGCCCTAGTCTCAATACTGTCTTCTTTACTGAATCTTTACCATGAAACATTTATTTTCTGCTCTTTCCTTGGTTTTGCTGATGTTCTGTGATGATTTATTCATGCACTGAAGGTACGTCATAGTACAAAACTATGCAACTTTCCATAACCTAAATTTTTTAATGATTGTTAATGTGGAAGTGATCAATCATCAATTGTGGAATCTGTTTTGAAAAATCATGATATGCCTTACTAACTCCGCATGTTGCAGTACATATTTTGAGGATGTATGGTAGGAAGTGGGGGTTGGTCCTAACAATTGGCGGGTAGGTTGCCCCCAAAACAGCTGGGAGATGCCTGCCTCTCTATTGGTGCAGTATTACTACAGTTACTGTGTTGCAGTGTACAGGGTCAGCTGCCAAACAAACAGCCATTCTTAATCACTGTATTATAATTCGTGAAAATCATGAGTGTCACTTGCTTGGATCAGTGTCCAATGTGTGAAATTGATTTCCTTTTTACGAAGGTGAACCATTTTTTTTGACAGCATGCAATGCACTGGTCAATGTTTAGCTAGAAGAATACAGCTGTACTGAGAATTATACTTGAGAATTACACTTCAGTGTTTGCAAACTATGGAAAGTATTTGCATTAAAAAAATTCTACAGCTCAGTTCTACAGCTGGCAGTTTTTTTTATAAAATACTAAAATAAATACTTAAATGATTAAACCATGGATTTTGACACTGATCACATTAAAAATACCATTTTTAAATGTTTTTAACATGTCTTGTAAACTGCATGCCTCAAGGAAAACAAGCACTGAAGTAATCATTAAAACCCAGATGTTTATATTATCTTGTTGAATGCCTTTTTCAGCTGGTGTTGTTTGTATAAGAACTTAGCCTCCCTTACCTATGCTACAGATTTATTATAGAATGTTCTATAGGATTTTTTTGGACAAACTTGTGTAGAATTCGGAAAATGTTATATAGAATTTTCATAGAATATTCTTTAAAAATGTGAGAATATTGTAGAATATTCTATACAATTTGTGTGGACATAGCTATAAAAAGAGTTTCTATTGTTTCTATACCATATTCTGCTATGCTCTGTAGAATTCTAAAACATTATATACAAACCTATAGAAAATTGAAGTAGACAAACTATTTCTATAAAATCAATAGTATTCTATAGTTTTCTATAAAAAACAGGGTTGTTTGATTTAAATCATGATTGAAATCACTCCAAATATCACTGATTTATTTTTTTATCGCAGATTTATATGAATTTAACACAAATAATTGTTTGCAAGCATCAAAATCAACAAAGTTTTGTGTGTTCTTTAAAGCAAAAGCACAATGTGCGCACACTTTTGTAGTTTTATTGTCACCAGATAGTCTGGTAGTCAAATATTTTATGACATTGTGTATGTTTGAGCTATTCCCTTTCTGAATGCAGTGAAGCCACACAAACTTTTCTTCCAGAGGAAGTATCTTTTCAAGTCAGAAGCCCGAGTTAAAGTCTACTTAGAGCTTGTGCTAGTTGTTACCTATTCAGTATGTTGACTCAAGTGAGACAGTCTGGGGTACAACTGTCTAATAGTATAATACTGTACCAGTTTGTATTCTGGTTAAAGACCCTTAGAGTACACAGAGCCCTGGAAAGGTGCTAATCCACCCTCTCAGCAAACAATAATTTTCACAGCTACAGCAGCAGACACACAGCATGCTTTCCTTTCCAAGACAGATTATGCAACTACACGCCATACTGTTTTTAATATATATATAAATGATTTGGAAGATGACATATCTAGCAAAGTACTGAAATTTGCAGATGACACAAAAGTATTCAGTAAGGTTACTAATGTTACAGATAAACAAAGTTTACAGGATGATCTAGATAAATTAGTTAAATGGTCAGAAAAATGACAAATGTTATTCAATTTTGGGAAGTGTAAACGTATACACATAGGACATGGAAACATGGACGAAGAATATAAAATGGGGGATGCTGTACTAGGTAGAACCACACAAAAAAAGGCTTAGGTGTAACATTTAGTGCTGACATGAAAGTTTCAGAGCAATGTGGATTGCTGCTTCGAAAGGAAATCAAATTCTAAGGCTAATTAGGAGAACTATCACGTATGAGGAGAAACAGCTAATTGTACAAAGCAATAGTTAGACCACATTTGGAATATTGTATTCAAGCATGGAGGCCGTATCGTAAAAAGGACATAGACAAGCTAGAAAGAATACAATGAAGAGCAACTAAAATGATTCCAGAATTGAGAGACATTAGTTATGAAAGTTGCTTATTACAATGTGGTTTGACAATACTAGAGACCAGGAGACTAAGAGGAGACCAAATAGAAGTGTTTAAAATAGTGAACGGTTATGAGGATGTTGATAGGAATATGTTCTTCAAACTTAAAGAAGGCAGTAGAACCAGAGGAAACAAAGCAGCATTAGTTAAGGAACAATGTAGGTTGGACATGAGAAAGTACTCTTTATCACAGAGGGTGATAAATGAATGGAACAAACTGCCAAATGATTGTGTTAATGCTAGTAGTGTGAATATGTTTAAAAATAGAATTGACAGATATATGATAAGAGCGGGCTACACATAGATGATGAAATTGTTGGACTCTCGATAAGCCAATGGCTTCCTTATCCACTTGCCATCTGGAACTTGTTGTTTGGGATGGCAATCTTGTTAAAATCTTGTTAAAATAATACGCACCCGGACTTTTAAGTAAAAAATTAAGGAAAAAAATGCGTATTACACACGGAAACTTACGGTAAGCCAAAATCATGTACCCTCTGTAAAGACATGTACCCAAATCGATTTGAATAGAGCACGTTTGGAAGAGTTTGTAAATATAAACATCTGTATATAAATGTCTAAGTACCAGATTTTAAAAAAACAAATCAATTTAAAAAAATCCGATTTAAATAAAAAAATCTTATTTCAATAAAAAAATCCAATTAATACAACTGAACTGATACAAAATCTACTATGCTCTGAAGAATTATATATAGATTTCAATAATTCCATAGAATTTTGTATAGATTTCTATGTTTTTTTGCTAAGGGCTTACATGGCCTTTATCTATATCACAGTTTAATCGCCGGGTTGACACAACATCCATTCTTCTGCCACTGACTGTCAAAGAAGAAAGACTAGCAGAACTGGATGCCTGTAGACACCTCGTGAGCCATGCACTATCCAGTGTCCGTCAAACAAATTTGTTATAAAAGCTCACATTTACCTATTTTAGAAGTGCATTGATTGTCATTAGTTGAGATATTGTGGTACCGAGGAGTAAACTCATGTGATAAGGGGGACTGCTCACTGAATGTTATTGTGCACATGCTACGGAACGCTTTACCAGTGTCTGTTAGAATAGAGAGAACATCTAGACTATATGTTTTCTGTAGGACTTCTACACTAGATGATGTTGTTTAATGGAGTCATTCAGGAAAGTCCCAAAACATTCCTGTTCCATCAAGAGTATTGTTGAACAACTGATACTTTAAAGTGAATGTTTACATTAAGTATTTATTATTTTTCCTATTAATTTAACTTACTTAAAACACTAGATAAAATAATTGTATTTAGCTATATTCCAGTTAGGTTTTAACAATAATTTTTAATTACAATATGTTTAATTAGTTTACCCTTAAATTAGTTATTAGTTAAAACACAGGTTTTTAAGTATTTTTATGTATGTAAAAAAAATTATTTGATGCATTTTCTGTATATGAATGAACACAAGGCAGCACTGTAGTGAATAACCAGGACAGATTTTTATTAACTAATTACCATGCAGACATTTTACAATGTAAAATCCTGACTACAGTGGATGACTTGAATACATAATACACAATTGCTACAAATTACACGGCCGGATGTCCTGGGGTTGTCAAATGTAGAATACATAATACACAATTGCTACAAATTACACGGCCGGATGTAAGAGTACTTAATACTGGTATAATATTGGGTGTTGTTGGATGTCAGCAACTTGTTAGCAGCCAGAACAGTCCTTGAATTAACACAACAGAATTTAACATGGCGATCGAGCCTTCAAATATTCCAATGCAGTCTGGAAAGAATTTCAAGTGTTGCAAAAGAAGAGGCTCCATTGTTGAAAAATGTAAATCATAGAATATATTATATGTTCGTAAAAAGCAAAAAAATACTTAACGTCTCAAGGCAAGCATCGTCCCAAAGCCCCAACGCTCTGCACATGCACAAAAAATGGTGCACAGTGATTCTTGTTCTGCGAATAAGGATAATTTTTACCGTATTTCGCAGAGCAGCTCTGCGAATAGCCAGTGCATTGTTTATAATGTGTTAAACGAATGATCCCCGCATTATCACTCATCGATGTACATGCAACCCATTAAATGATGCCCACCAACACATCTCCACTTTATACGTTATATATATATATGTTTGCTAATTGTCACAATTGGAGCACATTATGATCGAAAAAAATCTCAAATGTCTTCATCACCCAAGATCACAAACTTTGATGAAAAGAAAATATTTCAGTTCTAGCCCTGCCACTAATTATTATGTAAGCTGCCTGTGTAATAAAATATTTAGGTTACTGCCAGTCAGGTGAGAGATTTTTGTTGTACGGTAATATATTTCAGGAGTAGAACAACTTGTTTTATTCCTGGACCATATGAGTAGTAAACATGTTATTTTATCATTACTAGTCCAAAAGGAAATTTTTGACTGACACAATATTTATATTAACATGTCAGTGTACCATTTAGTAGTACACGTGCAATGTATTGGGAACTAAAGCTGATCTAGTGTAATTTGTATGCATGACGAGAATGTGAAATACTCCATTTTATGCACAATTCTCTTATACCCTGAGACCCTCCAATTTATACACAATTCTCGGAGTCCTCCGATTTACACGCAAATCTCCTGCATTTGCATTTCTGAAACTTAACATGTATGGTGTTGCTATGTACAGTCAGAGCTAGAGTATATATACACTAGCTCTGGTACAGTCTAACAGGAAGGAGAAGGCAGTGTTAGTTGAGCCATTTTTAATTCTTTTTGATATGTAGGGCACAATTATATTTTTATTCATAACTCAAAATTGTTTTTACTCACATAAACTATGATTATTAGTTGATCATTTCATACCAAGATAATATGTCTAGTATGCATAGATAATTATACGCAGCTAATTCAAATAGGGTTGGTACGGTGGCTCAACTAACATTTGGTTTGGGGTAAGTTGAGCCACAATGTAGCGTAAGTTAGGTAAATGCTTTATTTGTATAATTTATGAAGGCCCTGTACTAAAATTTAATAACAACTCAGCTCACACAACTACCCAATGGGTACAGCACGTCTCTGACAAGTCTACACGCTTAATTAATAAGTCGACACACTTAATTAGTGTAGGCTTATAGGCCAATTGCAACTAGTCTAACTAACTGCTAATACGTTGCTTTTTATTTATAGCTATCCGATGTCTCAATTTGCTCGGAAAAATGAATTCCTTGATGTATTTGGGGTAAAGAACACTCATGTTCATTCTTTAACTGCTGCTTAACTAACCCTCCCTTGGGCCTTGGGTGGCTCAACTAACCGCATTTCGACAATTAAGCTGTTTCAATTAACTTCTCATTAATGATGTAAATAATCTTCTTTTCTGTGCATAGTTAAACCATTTGTAAGTGCACAGACAATAAATTCTGGTTACATGCGTTGATAGTCTATATACACCAACATACATTAACCACAATAAGATTCGAAAAACACAACAGACCACCACAAAATATAAAGACAACAGCCCAGAAATCTACAACCCCTATATGCTATAATCCTAAAATAATGCACAGTCACAGCAGTTATTTTTACTAAATCAATCATTCGATCGGTGTCACACATACATCAATCATCATGACATGATTATGTCACTATCCAGGATCGTCCAGTTGCACGTGTAACATTTGGCTAAAAGTTGAAAAATTACACTTAATCGTGCGGACTCAGTAGTCAGAGTACGCAAAGTTGAAATACACAATGACAAGTCTCCACCTGCTGTTGTGTGTTGACATCCGGCAAGATCCTGTCTGTTTCTCAACTTTCAAAAAGTTTGCATAGCGAAAACGAAATGCATATGACATGTCACCTGCCGCCTGAAATGTCAGTAGCCGTTAATGATGTAACTGTAATAACTTTGCAAGTACTGAGCACCTCTTAAAGTTAAATAAAAACATTTACTTACTGTTCCAGAAGTACTTCCTGTTTCTTGATTATCCAGCTGAGAGCAGGAAAGGTTCTGGTCGGATAAACGCACCTAATCGTCACACCACCAACTCGGTCCGTTACCAACTCGGGCATTGCCAATACTTAATTGTAACTTGGGAGAGGTTCCATGCAGCTGGAGATGAAATTTAAAAAGGTGTGAAAAGTGGGTATCTCCCCTCCGACAATACGAAATGTGTTTTAAAAATGAATGTTTCGAGAGGCCGTTTTTTTGTACTCTGTATATCCACTTTTTAATAAAAAAAAAGTAGAATTGTTTCAAAAGGAAGGATGTTATTTTATAAGGAAGGATCGAAAAGCGATGCGTCGATTATGCAGAAACATAAAAACGAGACATAATATCTTTGCATCTCTATTAATTTTCAGTGAACCACTGACGCACGCACCCACTCACGTCACGAGTTCCTTTTGCGGTAAAACGCGCCTTTATATATATATATATATATATATATATATATATATATATATATATATATATATATATATATATATATATATATATATATATATATATATATATATATATATATATATATATAAAGCTTTCATACATTCCTAAGGGTTATGTAAACAATCATTAATAATGCGTAAGCTGCCCTTTTTAACCATTTGGATGCGAGGCTCCAGATTGGGATATCAACGGGCAGCGTGAATTCGTTAGGAAATTCACCCGCGAAATGGGGCTCGTCTAGTAAAATTGAGACGACTGTCAAACGTACTGACTTGCAAGTTGCTAGAGACGTGTCATGTTTCTCTAACTACTGCATGTGTTTGTAATAAAAACATTTCTGGGATATAAGTGTAACATTAATTTTATACCGAGATGCAGTCGTCAGTGTGCAACCATATGGATAAAAAGATACTGTGTGTGTGCGTGCGTGCGTGCGTGCGTGCGTGCGTGCGTGCGTGCGTGCGTGCGTGCGTGCGTGCGTGCGTGTGTGCGTGCTTGCGTGCCTGCGTGTGTGTGTCAGTATCTTTTGTGTCAGTATCTTTTTATTCATATTTTTTTATTACAAACACATGCAGTAGTTAGAGAAACATGACACGTCTCTAGCAACTTGCAAGTCAGTACGTTTGACAGTCGTCTCAATTTTACTAGACGAGCATTTGTATGTTTTAATCATGTCTCCTCTTGCTTTTTACGGACCTACTCTCTCCTCTTGCTATAGTTGAGGTTTGGAAGCTTAAGCGCTCTGAGCATGTCACCATATTCGAGGTTCTTCAGTTCTGGGACTAGCTTCGTTGTTTATCGTTAAATGTTCTCAATCATCTGTTGGTCTCTCTTGAGTGTTGGGGCCCATGCTACATATTGTCATATTCAAGAATAGGTCTGACCAGGCTCGTGTATAGTTTTTTATGGTTGGTCCATCCAATTATGTAAATGATCTTAATAAGGCCTAGCATTGTGTTGGCTTTGTTTGCTACCATCCCCACTTGTTGGTCAAACTTTAGTTCATGGTCTATTTGCACCACCAAGTCTCTCTCATTTGTGGTCTCCCCAGGGTGGTGATATTCCACCACTGGCTATATAGTCGTGGTGGTGGTTGTATTGTCCCAGATGCATAACGTTGCATTTCTCCTCATTGAAGCGAAGCTGCCACTTTCTAGTCCATGCTTCTAGTTGTCTTTGGTCTGTCTGCAATGTTACTTGGTCAGATTGAGCAGTCATTTGTCGAAATATCTTGCATGTCATCAGCGATTGGTTTTAGTTTTTTTTAGTTTTTCATGTGATTTGTGATAACCACTGGTTTTGAACTCATTAAACTTTGTGAGTCTTGATCTTCCTTTGTTTCCTGGACATCTTCCTGAAAATAATGTTGTTTATATATTTTCATGTACTCTAATAATAAATTATTACAGTGGCCTAATTTAAGAATTAATTAATACGTCAGCAAGTCTTACATGTGTATGTATGTATCTATATGTATGCATGCATGCATGCGTGCGTGCGTGCGTGCGTGCGTGCGTGCGTGCGTGCGTGCATGTATGTATGTATGTATGTATGTATGTATGTATGTATGTATGTATGTATGCATATGTATACGCATACGTACGTACGTACGCACGCACGTACGAACGATCGTGAACTATTACATACGTCTTCTTCTTCCGTTATTTCATTACCGTCACTAGGTGTACGACAACGTGAACGGTGCTTGTGCGCGCATGAGTGAATGGCCGTTGTTAAAATGTTTGTAATACAAAATGTACGTGTACGTGTACGTGTACGTGTATATACGTGCTGGTGCTATTTAAGATCAAGGGTCGCACAGTTATACGCGTAGTGGCAATGTCAACGTACGTACATACATACATGAGATAGTACTGAAATAGATTCATTTTCCGTTGAAATACGGTAAAAATAAAATAATTGAAACATTAGTTCGCGTCAACACAACGTCTTGTTGATAGTTTCATTTCCCGGTTCAAAGGTCAGCCCTCACGGTAAAATGGCGGATGACTCGGAGGAAAGCGCGCATCTGTTGCTAAATTCGCAGGGACTGGGTTCGGAACTGCTTAGTCCGCGACAGCAGGTTAAGAGCCTGTACGAAAGTCCGAATGTATTGGGTAAATTCAGTCCGTACACTGGCCGAGAAGATGGCAACATTAATATCATCAGCGCGAGCAGTTCTGTGCAGAACTTGGCTCTCGAGTCCGAGACAGACCACATCGTGACAGTCTTCGTTGTGGCGTTCGACACGAAAGCCGGTACGTTATGCACTGATTCGTAAATGATGAACTTTACAACCATTTCAAGAGTAGGTACGTAAAAATAATAGAATTTGTCACATAGAAAATGCTCTGGTTGTGCTTATTTCTGTACATGGTTATACGTGTCGGATGTTTCGGCCCAGAACGGGTTCGGCCCATGCCATGGGCATGGCCATGGGCGGGACCATCCAACGGCGTGAACGGTGAAGTGTTGTCGCTCGCATGGACCGAACCATCTGTGTATGCAACCGGTGACAGCGGGCTCCGTGGGCCAAAACGCCTAACGAATTGTAACTGTTTGCGACTTGAATGTTGTAACTGTGAAATGTTATACGCTACAGTATTATTATTTTCGAACCAATATTGCTTTTATTACGTTCGCTATTTTCACTAAATTATTAGCAACTAATCTTGAAAAACATAGAAATGCGGTAAGAATTAAATTGTTTTTTATTAAACATAATGCCGATGTACAATTCACTTTCATCATGCCTGCCAAGATCAAATTCAAAGACAGCTTATAACACAAACAAACAATTATAAGGCACGTGACAAACCGCGACAATAGAGAAATTGAGAAACTTGAGTGACACCTCTTTGCAACTTATGTTATTTTATTTATATTGCGCTATAGTCAATCTACATTGTTATTATAATATTAACATGTGAGTGTGTTAAATGTGTTAAATAAAATATGTGTTAAATGTGTTAAATTAAATACTTTGAAACTACTAAATATTTTTTCAGTCAGGAACTTTAGGATGTGTGGGTTGTTACTGGCAACTATCTGATATAAATACGACACAATATTTCTGACCGACAACAATATATTGGACTTTGGCCCGTCAGCGTTGTGCAGAATCGTAATTATACCATTATCTCAATTAGGTGTAGTCGCAAATTCCCTGAAATCACTTACGCCTGATCCAACACCTAAGTTTAGAATCAGCCATGTCGATGGCGGCATGTGGATGCAATAGGTGAGCACCAAGGTTGTCATACTTCGCCTCTGATATGAATTTAGAATTCCGTGATGACAGCAAACAAGCCAGTACCTCGAACATATAAGATATATGATCACCAGCCATATTGTTCTGTAATTTGGTAATTTTATATTAAACACTCAACGTTATTAAAAAATTTATGACGTAATATAAGTAATACAACATGAACACAAATGCAAACTCAGTCAAACCACACAAAAGCAACTAAAACAGGCACGTCTCACCGACTCTAGAATCGGTCTGATCCCGACTGAGACCTGAACATATATATTAGTTATTACTGTAAAGCTAATGAGCCTGTATTTCAGTCAGTTACCTTTTAAAGAAGGCACTAGCTATTCGCATAACTTGGCTCTGTGAATAGCTAGCCTATTCACATCATCCAGCCAATCTGAAAGCATAGTTTATCATAGAGCTTGTATCAACAAATATGTGTTTATTCTCGGTGCTTTTATTTATATTATATTATTATATTTTATTTATATTTCATTCTTACCTCGTTTTATCTATGTCAAACTGTTCATTCCATCATACTGCATCACATTAGGTAAACAGATGACACATGTGATGATCAAATATCGTATTTAGGGCACTTTTGTGGTCCAAATAGCGCTGCGAGATGCCCCATGGTTACCACGCGCAACTGGGTGATAACTGCAGAAGAAGGTACATTTCACAGCACTATTTGGGCAACAAAAGTACCTTGAAATGCAATGTTTGCTAATAATATTTGCTCTTTGTTTACCTGAAGCGATGCAGTATGGTGGTTTACACATTTTGTGCAAGCCTTAGGTAAGAGTAATATATAATAGTAATAGTAATAGTAACAATTACAATTGTTCAAGTAATAGTAATAGATGGAACAGAATGCAATGTAATATTAATAGAAAGCAAAGTAATAGTAATTGAGCTGTTACTTTGCTATTACAATTGAACATTTTAATCATGCCAAAATTAAATTTCATTGAAAATGATCACACCAACATTTTTTTTATTTTTACGTACTGGGACAGTATATTAGTCAATTAGAGGAATGTGCTTGTCTCTTGCAGGCAATGTGGTGGAATGGTACATGCCAGATGACATGGAGCTGGATGGAGTGGAGTTCAAGGCAATGGCGAGTGGCTCACACACTCTCACCAACGACTTTGTGTAGGCTCCTTGTTGCTTCTGTCAGGCTTTTTATATATACAATAAATTAATAGTTAATAATATAATAAATTAATAGACTTTGTCTAGTTTCTTTGTTGCTTCTGTCAGGCTTTTTATATGTTTAATAAATTAATAGTTAATAATATAATAAATTAATAGACTTTGTACAGGTTCCTTGTCGTTTCTGTCAGGGTTTTATATGTACATTGTATAATAAATTAATAGTTAATATAATAAATTAATAGATTTTGTGTAAGTTCCTTGTCGTTTCTGTCAGAGTTTTATATATATATATATATATATATATATATATATATATATATATATATATATATATATATATATATATATATATATATATATATATATATATATATATATAATAAATTAATAGTGGTAGACTTAAAGGTCTTTCACATTATGTGTATATGTGTGTATGTATGTATGTATGCGTAATGATATTAATCATTTGAATAGCAAAATAGGACATAAACCTGGTATTTATGTCAAGTCATATTTTTTTGTATCACGTTTTTATCAATGCTCAGAGGGGTAATATGAACTTTCATGTCTAGGATATGAGTTACTTTCCTCCAACAAAATTAACTTAAACGTGTCTCTTGGGTGTCCTTCATAAGATACTAGCCGAGTTACCCAGCATTGGTAAAAATCATGTCCAACTGCCGGTTTTATGAATCGTATGTGGATGTTTAACATAGATCACGTAACTGGCAACGATTATAGAAAACACTGATCTACAATATTATATGGTCAGTGGTCTTTTTGTACTGGCCAGTAAGGACAGTGCTACAGTGTTACTATAATTTAGCAAGTTTTTTTTTTAAATTAGCATCTCTGGGTAGATACAATGTTACTATGAAGTAGCTAGTGTTTGTTTGTTATACTATTAGTCCTGGAACTGATTTCCAAAAGAGCCTTAAAACAAGAGTTGGCTGCACCCCCTGCCAACATAGGTTTCTTGATATTTTCTTTTTAATTGAACTATAAACTAATCATTTCCAAGCATTAACCAAAATTTTAGGTGTCCATTCTATTAGAAAAACGACTTTTATCATGAGTGATTGGCAAAAATTCTCAGAAATAGCTGATATCACAAAATATGCCATAAATAAAATTATTTAATTTTAATCGTTATAAATTCACGGGTGGATACATTAGTGAATGTACAACAGTACTGTATCTTGAAATGTTTCACTTTGAAGTTTCAGTTATAACTACAATACATTCAGTCATTTTGTGCAACAATTACTAACTTTTTTCAGTAAAATATATATCCTTAGTGCTTTCGTTTGTTCCCGACTTACACCCATAGTATATATATAACAGATAATTTCATATCAATATATTCCCATATCCATGTAACATCATTTAGAAAAACTATATGTATAGATGCTTTCTAACCATAAACACCTGTATGGGGTACAGACAAACTCTAGTAACTTTAAAAGTATTAAAAATTTCTGAAAACACAGCTGCAAATATATTGGCATAATTATTATCTTTACAATGACATAGAAAACAAAATAATTCCACAGTTGCAACTTCCGCTACAGCCTTTTTGAAATTGTGACCTCCACCCTCGGGGGCCCAGTTCCACATGCGAACCACCCATGTCCGTCAGAAAGGCCTCCTGGGTCACCGTGCAAAGTTTTGTCCAGATCGGCCCACATATGCGGCCGTTCATAAGACGCAACAAACAGACAGGCACTTTGATTTATATATTAGATTAGCACTGAATCTACACAAAATGAAGATAAATGTGGCCAGTTTATTCGAGCATTTCAACATATACAGAAGTACCCCATCAGCATGGAGATGTCCAGATGTGACTGCACATCAACACTCTGTTTGCAGATATTTCCGGCATGGTAAGCTGTACGGACTGGCCTGTTTTGCTAACATGTCAGTGGCCAGTGCAGCGGAGAGAGGGGCGAGAATGAAGTCAGTGGGCATCCTGGCCACCTCTTACACTCTCCTCTATAGACACATGCAGTTCCTCGAGACGCAAGTCAGGTAGAGTACCACAGTGAGCCAAACACAGCATCCAGTCACCCATAGCGGTACGAAGACTGGTTAATTTTATTGTAAAATCATGGTATACAGCAAAAACTATAAAAATATATATTCTACCATCTTGACAGCCCAAAATTGTTTTAATGAACCATAAAACATTTTAAGATATAATTTGACCTTTTTCTGTTTATGAATATCAACCTTTCCATTTAGTACATTTGTGAACAGTTGTCGGGAAAGAGCACGGTTTATTGGAGTCAGCTGTTCATTGGACCATGTAATTGGCACGGCATCTGCATGTTATGGCACCCATAAAATGATGTTCCCACTGCAAGCATGTAAACATAATAGCTGCCAGCTGAGTGGAACAACTAGATAGTGTCCCCATCTGGTGTTACGCAGTTGGCATCACTTTTCAGTTGTATTACACTGGTCACCAAATGACATCACTAGTGTTAAACAGTTACCTTATTGTCTAGAGAAAAAAAATTTGGTTTATGCTTATAAGAACAGATTCCTTGACATTTTTAGGGCCCAATCTGTGTCAAGCACTGTACAATACACTTATTGGGTCAAATATGGTATAGATATAGTTTATACGAAATAAGTTATAACTATGAAAAACGATCAGACTTTGTCCTTTTAATCTGTGTTTCTGATACAATGTAGCAATAGAAATGTACACCCACTGGAAAACCCTGTAGTACTAAATAAAAGCAACGTACCATACTTTTATTGGTTGGCGAGTACCAATAAATTGTTCACATCACAGAATATTTGCGCAATATTTGGATATATGAATAACTAATGCTAATTCATCAGATTGATGCAAAACATAAAAAAAAAATATCAATTAATGAAAGTCGCCATTCACTGTCTCCTATTAGATGTAGTTTTAATGGTATGCCAGAAAAGCTTCTTTTATCGCAATACGCACTAGCTATTATTTAAGGGAAGTTATGGAACTGAACCTAGCTATAACCTCATGTGGTACTTCGAATGAGGTATTTTTTTTATTTAATTCATGCTCCAGGCAGTTGTATATGTAATGAATACTTTTGCAAATATTGCCATACATAGATCTAAATCAAGGCTAAGCTGGTGTCTTCTAGTATAATTCAGTAAAATGCATCAAAAAAGTTTCTGTTATTGTTACATTACATGATTTGTACGAAAATCTGTTAGCAGTTCAGTTTCCTGTGTCAGTTTGGATGTTAACGTTATGCCTTCAGACACCAATTAGAAACTCCACAACATTACCGTCAACTCGAGGCCTTCTGGGAAGACAAGAAGGGCCTGCTGCCACCTAGTGGATCGTCTCAAAGTGTCATGACATCATCTTCCACATCGAGTAGCGACATACATTTAGACCTGAAGGTACCGATTGTTGCAGTGGCTTGTGTTTGTATGACATTACCAATTGATGTAAAGCATGGTGGATAATTTCAACATCATTATTCTAAGTCATTTTGATTTATGCTCATATTTGGTGTTAAGAATTCTTAAAATTCTAATGTAGTCGGAATGACATCATGAGGTTTTGTGAGGACCATATGATACTATGAAATAAAAAAAAAACACTGTGAAGAGACTACTTTCTCATCAATGCATGCTCAGAGAAATTATATTTAGTAAAACTAATAAAGATATCATTTGTATAGCATTTAGGAATCTCATACCAAAAAGTCTATAACTGAACTTACATTTTTAACAAAATAGCTGAAGCAACCGGCTATAGATGTGGACAAGGAAGCTGTTGGCTTATCGAAAGTCCAATAATTTTCCTGTCTGTGTAGCCCTTGTCAGATATTTTTCAGTTATGTTTTAAACATATTTGAAGGAGTTGACTTTGATCATTAGATTGGGTAACTTGCAAGAGCTAGGCCACTTTTGCCATCGTTTTGCTGAATTTTTTCTGTATTCTACCAAAAATTTTAATAATTTGTTCAATGATTTCATCAAAACACATTTGCACAAGCGAGCTAGCAAGTCATACTGGATAGGTTTGATTTTTCATGTAATGACCTTAAAATGAGACAAGCAAAAAATTGGTAGATAATCTGTGCCATCTATTTGTTTAGGTGGCGCACCCTGCCGGCTGCTTCACCCAGTTCATCAACTTCTTCAACATCCACATCTTCTCCCTGTGGAAGTTTGCTCTCCTCGGCAAGCGTATTCTCTTCTTCTCTCCACCTCCAATTGGGTCTGTTTGCTACCGCGGTGAGTTCGACTATGTTGTACTCAGACATATGAAATCACATACAAAGCTTCCTCATTACTGAAGCAAACGCTCCAGATTGAAAAAAATTCCTCAGCGGGATCATACTTAACTTCTGCTTGATAACAAATTTGCTATTTTATCTGCCTAACTTATATGTTAATCTAATGTATCAACTTAATGTAGTTGTTTATTTAACTGATTTATTGAACTAATTTTTTAACTTGTCTTAAAAAATTTTTTTTTTAAAAAACGTTTCCACTTATTTTAAATTAACTTAGTAAGTTATTATCTTATTAGCACCCTTGATCAGGTTTTTAACTTTTGACTTTGTTTCAGTTTACGTCACATGTTGCCTGGCAAACCATTCCCTTCACACAAGTGTTGGCAGCACCCCACCAAAGCCACACTTCTATGTGAACGTGGCCGACATCAACTCCCTAGAGAGTGAAGTCTCATACATAGCTTGTAGGTATTTGTGGTTTTATACATTTTCATTTCATTTACGTTTTTAATGTCAACAAAATAAATGTAACTTCTGAATTTTGTCATTACTAAGAGCATTGAGATGGCAGTATACCTATATGACTAATAATGTTTTAAAAGCACCTACGGAGTAAATAGCTGTTTGAAAATTAATTTTATTATGTGAGAATGATATCTTCAGTTATCTAAGCAAATGGCATGTTCTAATGACGTTTCAAAGTGGCAGATGTACTGTGAATTTATAAAAAATATAATCACCCTATTTTTTATGTATCAGGCACAACGGAGAAGATCTTTGAAACGAAGAAACACCTTTATGATGTGTACATCAACTGCGAGGATGTGACAACGACGTGTCAAGCTCTCGATGAAGTGCTCAAGATAAGTGACGCAGACAGAGACAAGCTGCGCAAACTGAACAATCAGAGGTAGGTACCTGGAATATTGTGTTGTTTATCGCAATGTCAACGTTCCATCAAATGCACGTGGTTTATATTTCTTTTGATGTTTTAGAAGCTTTGGCAATACAAATACACCATAGTGCAGAACAAGGGTCGTCAGTTAAGATTACCGTGGTACCGTATTCTACCCAATAAGCGTACAGTATGCTTGAAAAAAATTGGGTCTTGGAAAAATGTCAAGGAATCTGTTCTTATAAGCATACACCAACAAAAAATGTTCTCTAGACAATAAGGTAACTATTTAACACTAGTGGTGTCATTGATGACTAGTGTAGAGCAACTGAAAAGTGGTGCCAACTGTTTAACATCAGATGGCGACACTTTCAGTTATTCCACATTAATCAAATTACAATAATTGTTGATCCTGCTGATAAAAAGGGTTTTCAATATGGTGTATCTAAATTTGTGAATGGCTGACATAATTTGAACAAAATGAACCAAAAAGATTTACACGATTATTTTGCCATGCACTGAACCAATCGCGTATCTATGCCAATACATGCTCATTTGCGTTTGAAGTTATTTATAGCATTGCGATTTCTGTTTAGTATTAGTGGGCGTTATTTTTGGTATGAATCATACTTTGCTGATTCAATAATTTATTAAATAGTTGCATTCTTTTCTTTGACGTGAATATATCATTGTTCCAAATACAAAATTATGTGTCGTACTTCCATCAACAATTTCTCGTGACTTCACCGTTATAATTAGTGTTATGTTATGCACCAGAGACACTGCGGGTTATTCCGGGTAGTGTCTATTGAATGTAGTGCAGTAGTGATATTTATGTGTGTTTCTGTTGCTGCAGGTTGGCCGCCCAGTTTTCCCAGCAGGAACACAGCAGTGGTGGGACCATGGACGAAGAGGAGGTGTTCACATCGTGAGTACTTACAACTCCACATCCCACAGCAGCTCAATGAATGATTATTGTGATCATGAGTACTTACAACTCCACATCGCACAGCAACTCAATGAATGATTATTGTGATCATGAGTACTTACAACTCCACATCGCACAGCAACTCAGTGAATGATTATTGTGATCGTGAGTACTTACAACTCCACATCCCACAGCAACTCAGTGAATGATTATTGTGATCGTGAGTACTTACAACTCTACATCCCACAGCAGCTCAATGAATGATTATTGTGATCGTGAGTACTTACAACTTCACATCCCACAGCAACTCAGTGAATGATTATTGTGATCGTGAGTACTTACAACTCCACATCGCACAGCAACTCAGTGAATGATTATTGTGATCATGAGTATTTACAAACCGTTTTGTTAAAATCGTCGTAAAAATTTGGACCTGATCCGATGAAAAATAATTTCAGTTTGTCCGATTATTTCGCCAAAACAAAACTTGCACAAACATGTCATAGTGGATACTAGATACTGTATTCGACCTAATAAGCCTACAGTACGTTTGAAAATAAAATTGAGCCATGGAAAAATGTCAAAGAATCTGTTCTTATAAACGTTTCTCTAGGAGTCAGACCACAGTTGAAAATTGCATTGGTGGCCATGTTAACGTTTTGTTAGATTATAAGAAAACGTGACCACTAAAAATTCTGAAACTTTTTCACAGCATCTGCCATCATCTCATTGACATGCTGACCAAGTTTTATCATAATCACATACCTCCAGCTCTTTTAAAACGCCCCGACGTGCGATGCCCATCAATTTTGACAAAAATAGCCTTGTATTCATGCGCCCACGTGGCCCATAGCAGAAAAATTCCCATAAATCCCTCCGCCTTTTAAACTCTCAAAAAAATGCACCATTTCACAGCCAATAGCTTCTACAAACAAACCTGTGAATATGCCTGCTCAATTGCACTTATGTCACATCATATGAATTCTTTAAATTCACATATCGCAATTTAATACGCCCTACATTCGTGTGAAACAATAAACAGGAAGGTCAACTGTGGTCTTACCCCAAATAGGGAATTTGTTTGTTTCAGAAAGTGTCAAATTTTATATCAAGTTGCGGCACAGTGTATATGTAGACACATTATGGAACACTCCTACTTGTCAAGTCATTATTATTTGTTTGACAGCCAAGTCTAAACAATGCTTTGTCCGTATTATTAGCTGAAATCCAGTCACATAATTTAATTATAGGTCGATTTTGACACTTGATAAATCATAGATCATGTACACTAGATTTACATAGCACTGCGAACCAATGAAGCCTGTTTACTGTCCCTTTGAATATACTAATGAGTTTATTTTTAAATTATTATTCATATAATTGCTTGATTTTAAACCAAACGTGGCATAACTTTGTAAGAAAATTGGACATTTTTCACATTTAACAGGATTTAGGGTAAATTCCAATGATTCAGGTTTGTCCAATTTTATTGTTTATGTGACTGCTTTCATACTTCTAGTTGATAAGATACAAGGAGAACGGCTTGATTTCAATACGCCACCATAAAAGGGTATCACATGACCAGATGCCAGTCGCAGCCAGATTTGAAAATGCTGATCTACGCAGTGCTTCCAGTGGGTGTGACACAACCAAAATACAACTATTCTGTCCAAATTTGTTACACAATGTTGCTAACGCACTGGGCCACAAGACAAATATCACCAATGATCGCTCTAGTCCAAAATGGTTACCTGTTCCGTCACATACTTATGTCATACCCCCTAATTTTCGCAAACTTTCCATTTTGGCATCCGATCTGTATCATGATGTTCGTGATTGCTACTGCTGTCTGCCTTTTCCAAGCAAACTGTTCACTTTTCCTATCAACCTGTGTCTATGGGAATGATTATATCTTATGTTAACCACTTCAGAGTTATGGTTAGCTAGGGATGGGGTTAGCTAGAGATGGGGTTAGCCAGGCATGTGGTTAGCTAAAGATGGGGTTAGCTACGGTTAGGGTTGCAAAGTACTGCACACAACATGAAATTGGTATTGATATGTGGTGAGCAGACATTTTGGAAAGGCAACAGTTATTGTTGATATTAAAAATTGCTTATTGTACACTTTTAGCTTACCACAAGTTCTATAATGCTATTTTAGCATATGAAAAATAAAAAAATTGTATTTATTAGCAATGAAATATCATATTAAACATCAACTTGCGCAATATATCAGCTCGTGCACATCAAACGTTATAGTACAAAACTAAAATGTACATTTATTTGACATGTTTTATATTTAGTAGATCGGTTATAAGACACCTCCTAAGGGAGACTGTTAAACAGTTTAAATAGTAGCGGCGTTTAACCAGTAATGATCTTGTTCACTAGATGGAATCTATAACATACATATAATAATATAATATTATCCAGTCTGACACCGACAATTGTCTAAGTCAAACACACACAACATGGGACAGGTTAGCAACCGTTTTTATTTATTTATTTATTTTCCAAAATATGAGCCCTAATTATATTATCATAATTGCAAATTATAAAAATTATAAGAAATTTGTTATAACAAACTAATAATTTCATCCAAATTACGTGTAATATCCACAATTAAGCTAATAACAACGACCAAAACATAAGCATATCAACATTTTATAACCGTGTTTGTGACCCCGACTTCCGTCTATTTGGAGTCAGACCACAGTTGAAAATTGCATTGGTGGCCATGTTAACGTTTTGTTAGATTATAAGAAAACGTGACCACTAAAAATTCTGAAACTTTTTCACAGCATCTGCCATCATCTCATTGACATGCTGACCAAGTTTTATCATAATCACATACCTCCAGCTCTTTTAAAACGCCCCGACGTGCGATGCCCATCAATTTTGACAAAAATAGCCTTGTATTCATGCGCCCACGTGGCCCATAGCAGAAAAATTCCCATAAATCCCTCCGCCTTTTAAACTCTAAAAAAAATGCACCATTTCACAGCCAATAGCTTCTACAAACAAACCTGTGAATATGCCTGCTCAATTGCACTTATGTCACATCATATGAATTCTTTAAATTCACATATCGCAATTTAATACGCCCTACATTCGTGTGAAACAATAAACAGGAAGGTCAACTGTGGTCTTACCCCAAATATACAATAAGGTAACTGTTTAACACTAGTGGTGTCATTTGGTGACTAGTATAGAATAACTGAAAAGTGGTGCCTGTTTAACACCAGATGGCGACACTTCAGTTGATCCACACTAGGCAAATTACAATAATTATGGATCTTGCTAATTGAAAAAGGGGGTGTACATTAATTAGGGCATGGACGCTTAATAGGTTGAATATGGTAGGTTGAATTTTTATGTGAAATGAGTCTGAAAGAAGACAAAAAAATCGAATGACCTTTACTCTATTTGTGCTAGACTTACCACTGCACAGACAAGAGGTGAGTGCCACTTGTTCACGCTGTGCTAAAGTATGTTGACTTTAAGAGACACATTGACTATAAGAGGCACTTGGTTGTAACATTATTAAATTGTGACAACATGAAACCTTGCTGAAGGAGCTGTGTAGAATACATCGGCTCGTGTTGTGGTGAAGTAAAATGTTGTTATATTTGTAGATTCTTCTTGGAGCTGAACGAGCATCTTCTGCAGACGCTGATTGACGTTTCATCATCTGACGACCGGACGCTGACGTCTGATCACATGAAGAACATGGGACTTGACCCGATCGGTGATCGCAGCTTCCTTATGGAGCTGCTCGAGGTCTACGGCATCGATGTCATGCTTCTCGTTGACAATCCCTGCTGTCCAAAATAAGATGGCAGACATCCTTACAATTGCTATACCTGAATTGTAAACGTTCTATATATCGGTACTGAGCTGATCGTTATAGCTTTTAAAACGGTGCAGTCACTATGGTCAGTCATCCAAGTAAAGTTCCTTACTGAAACAGTGACAGTTTTTGACACTGTTGACAGTGTCAGGTGATGCAGAATTGAGCACTACATCTGCTGTTGCATGTCATTCGAACATGGTTGACTGACTCGATGATACAGTGATGTTGGTTAATATGCCAATTTCTCGATCTTGTGGTTGCACAACATCAACTTGGGGTTAGAGGCATTAAGCTTGCTGCTGTCTGCAAGCTGCCATGACATGCCATGTGGAGTTATACCATCTTGAACGAATCCAGGATCATGAATGACTGAGCATTAGAGCTTGCATGAGAATGTAAACTGCTACGGGTGATTTAGTTAGCTGCTGGAGAAGTAGTCATTGCAGGATGTCGGTGGTATGGGTGAAGGTTGTAGCTGTGTGGTCATTAGTCATTATTATTCTAGTATTTATATATATACATAAGTGCTAACATGCACACATACACTCTACATCCACATTTGTATATGTATGTACCATATTCGACCTAATAAGCATACACCAACATTTGTTTCTTAAGTCAATAAGGTAACTGTCTAACATGAGTGGTGTCATTTGGTGACTAGTGTAGAACAACTGAAAAGTGATGCTAGCTGTTTAACACCAGGTGGCAAAATTTTTCAGTTGTCCCACACTAGTCAAATTATGATAATTATTTGATCCTGTTGATTAAAAGGGGGTGTATGCTAATTAGGGCATGTACGCGTAACAGGTTGAATACGGTATGTACAGGTGAAACGTATGTCCGCAACATGCACTATTATGCCAAAATCACGTAAATTGAGTTAAAGACTAGTTTTTGATGTTATTTACCCGGCAGTTGATATTGGTAGAAGTAAAAGTGTTTTATGGCAATACACATTATGTGCCACACAATTGACTGATGAAATAACGGTTGTTCTATCTATTGCTTTATCACATGCAATGGAAAATTTTATTTACCAGAGTATCTCAAAATGCATTAATTGGATATGACATGTTTTGTAGATAAACGCTTTATATATAATATATATATAATATATATATAAATATATACCCATGTCGTTGTTCAGCTAACTGATGCTTTCAGTGTACATGTGTGAGTGCGTGATTTGGTACAAATGTTTCTGCTAAACCGTTATCATGACATATGGCTATATTGGAATTATAAAGTTGTGTTGTTGGTAATTGTTACTTTATGTCTATTAGAGCAATTCCAGTTATGGTAACTTTTTAAATTCCAGTTACAACTGTAACTCTGTGGTCTGGCAGTTGTCTAGTTGGTAATTACATAGATGTCAACATCTGTTCATGGAAAAATGTTCATGAAAGCGGGAAACAGTCTCCTCCAGTCAACTTTCATTGTTTTTGGCGTTGTCGTTTCTTTTTTGCCATGAACACACATGCGGGAAAATGTGAAATTGTTTGAGACCAAAGAAATAAAATGTACCTAGAATGGACTCGTGTGCAGCAAATAGATTGATTTTACCATGAATTGTTTTTGTTTGCGAAAATTACCAAAAAAGTGGGACATTTTTTCCAAAAAGCAAAAAAAAAAATTTAAAAGCAGTATTTCCTGGCGGTGATGTTGACACATGTAATTGTCTTGTTGCCAATCCTCTGATAGATAACTGCATGTAGCTCTCTGGGTGGTAGCTGGTAGCTCTCTGGGTGGTAGCTGGTAGCTCTCTTGGTGGTAGCTGGTAGCTCAACATGATGTTTTCTATGAATACTTTGTATAAAAATAAATAATATTATACAAGTGAAGTAGGCCCCTTGTAGCTTTATATGTCATTGTTTTATCTAACAGTATTTTTGTATTAACTGCTGTTCATTAACTACAGTATGAATATACTGTATAAATTAAAAAACGTTTGTATGAAGTTGTAATTGTGCCCAGTAACCCAGTGTTTTTAATAATTCATTCCATATAGGTGTGCTTTAAAAGTTATTTAAATTTGGGGCAGTTTTTGGAGGCTGTGCTGTTGCGTATAGCTTTGTTGGTACACATAACTTCAAAAACTTGCATGGAAAGTGGTGTTTCATATAGAACAATCAGAAGTCTTCTGAAGTTTACTGACGTCATTATTGGGCTGTATAATTTATAGTGCCCATGGCATATAGAGACTATAGGTGTGCTATTGAAGTTAATACATGGAAATTGCATCTGCGTTGATAGGTCGATGCACAATGGCATTTACTTATATACCATGTATTCAGGAAACGCTGATCTCAGTGAGTTGTTAAATCATGTTGTTTTTGTTGGTATATATAATATTTCATGTAAATGAGTTAGTGCTTAAATGTCTGCAAGACAAATACAAGATGTACCTATACTTATTACGTGTTTCATTGTGGTTTTACTTGCCAGCTATTTGCTACTTGTGTGTTGATTGTTTCTATTTTTGTCTCTGATGGATGTACATTATTACTTTCCCGGCTGCCTACAGTTGCTTATTTACTGGCAGAAATATGTAGTGTTCAACTGAATTGTCAAGGAAACAGAAAAAGGATGTATATATTTGCAGCCTTGAACAACATTGTACATCAGGATTATGTATGTGAACTGCTGAATAAATAACCAGTATGCTTGTTTGAGCTTCACAGAAGTTAGTTTTATGATTGCTGACTTATTATTATCTTCTTCTTTATGCAGCAAAATTGCAGGTTTTGCATCCTCCATAAATGTTGTCAAGGCAGCATATCCTTAGTTGTTAGTTAAGAGCCTAAACTAAAATTGTACATGCTTCTCCAGAGCTAGGCAGAATCGTCCGCCCCATTATTACAAAATGCCTTCGGTTTTGCCGAGCGTGTCCTTCATCTATAGAATAGCAAAAGCCAGATAGAAAACACTGTATGGCAGTTGACTTTGTCTACTCCAGAGCTGCCAAGTTGCGCCGAGACGCGCCGGCTTGATATGGACACTGAAAAAGGGTGCCCACTTTCCCAACAGTACACGAGGTGGCAGCACTAAGTGTGTAATACACATCAGTCTTCTGGAACGCCATCAAATTACACATCAACATGATTGGAAGACTTTAAAAAACGAAGTTTTATTGGAAGCAACTATGCACGCACACTCGAACCCGCAATCAGCCTCCTGTCAGAACTCAACTGGTCGTCACGTTGGACGGACACTGAACTGCTACAATAAGTCTTTATTAATTTCGAAATGAAAAATGACATACTGTAGACTAGACGTCTAGCATTTGTACCCACCCCGCACACGTCTGGCTTAATTGGAGAACCTCTGTTTTCTACTACTAGTGTGCGCCTGGTTGTATGCCCATGTAGCCTTTTATGCATTCTTAAGTAAGTCTTGATGGCTCAAATGTTAATGGGCAATCCATTGCTAGTTTGACAGTCAATATATGCCAATTCAATGACGCGCTAAAGGAAGTATGTGGCCCTAAGTCATCAGGACCATCCATCCTTAGCGCAGATGGGAACATACTAAGCACTGACAAGAAGAAGACTGTTGAAAGATGGGCTGAACACTTCAGTAGTGTCTTGAATCGTCCTTCAGCCACCAACAATGAAGCAATCAACCTGCCCCAAGTTCCAACAAATGAAGCACTGGGTGACCCACCAACTCTACCAGAGACCCAGAAAGCACTGGATGACCCGCCAACTCTACCAGGGACCCAGAAAGCACTGGATGGTCCCACCAACTCTACCAGAGACCCAGAAAGCACTGGATGACCCACCAACTCTACCGGAGACCCAGAAAGCACTGGATGACCCGCCAACTCTACCGGAGACCCAGAAAGCACTGGATGACCCGCCAACTCTACCGGAGACCCAGAAAGCACTGGATGACCCACCAGAAAAGGTCCACCAACTGTTTCTACTCATGTGGCAGCAATAGACTATCCCAGGAATTCAAAGATGCTTCAATCATACATCTGTACAAACACAAAAGGAACCGTCAGTCCTGCGAAAACCACCGAGGCATTTCACTCCTCTCCATCGCAGGCAAGATACTCACCAGGATCCTGCACAACCGTCTCACACTGCACCTCGACCAGGGACTCCTTCCGGGGAGCCAATGTGGATTCCGGAAAGAGCGCGGGAAAATAGACATCGTATTCGCTGCAAGGCAGCTTCAAGAGAAATGCCAGGAACAACATGCCGACCTGTTCTCCACCTACGTCGATCTGACCAAGGCCTTCGACACTATCGTGAGGGCCTGTGGAGGGAGGATCATGTCCAAGTTCGGCTGCACACGGAAGTTCATCGCCATGGTGAAACAATTCCATAATGGCATGCATGCAAGGGTCCATAACAACGACGAGACATCTGAGCCATTCCCTGTTACAAACGGTGTGAAACAGGGCTGCGTCCTAGCACCGTCATTGTTCAGTCTTTGTTCTCCGCCATGCTGACGGATGCCTTTGGAGATGGTGACATTGGAATCGGCATCAGATACCGGAAAGACGGAAAGCTGTTCAATCTCAGGAAGCTTCAAGCAAACACCAAGGTTATGACAGACATCATCAGAGAATTTCTGTTTGCTGACGACTGCGCCCTCAATGCTGGGTCAGAAGGAACGCAGCTTCGACAAGTTCTCTGATACATGCAACGACTTCGGCCTTACCATCAGTATCAAAAGGACTGGAGTAATTCATTAGCCAGCTCCAGGGAAACCGTACGTTGAGGCCAGTGTCACAGCCAAAGACTGAACATGGTGAACAGATTCACATATCTAGGCAGGCTACACGCCAAAGCCTGGAACAGAAGCGAGAGGCATTAGTCTACAGACCAAGCTGAATTAAGGTATATACAGGGCAATAATACTCCCAACTCTGCTATACGCCTGTGAAACGTGGACAGTGTATCAACGTCACGCCAGGAAGCTGAATCACTTCCACACAACCAGCCTCAGAAGACTCCTCGACATCAAGTGGCAGAACACTGAGGTCCTTGCTCAAGCAGGCCTATCCAACATCCACACCATCCTTATGCAGTCTCAGTTACGATGGGCAGGTCATGTAGCTCGCATGCCAGACCACCGGCTACCGAAAAAGACTCTTCTACTGTGAGCTACAAGAATGTAAGCACACACAAGGGGGGGAAGAAACGTTTAAAAGACACCCTGAAGATCTCCGTGAAAACGTTTACCATCAACCCCAACACCTGGGAACACGCTGCTCAGGACCGTGCTGGGTGGCGCTCCTCCCTGTACAAAGGCGCTGCAACCTGTGAGACAAACAGAACTGCTGCAGCAAAACAACGGAGGCAAGCCAGAAAGCCAAGAGCCAGCGACTCCCCGACAACACATGTGGCTCCCATCCACTGTCCACACTGCCAGAGAACCTTCCAGGCGCATATTGGCCACTTCAGCATGCGTGAATCCTTATTTGTGTTAATCTAAAATTATTCATTGAAACGGCCGATACGCGTGAGATTTACATATAGCTACGTGAGAGCGTGAGATGGAAGCCAAATGCATGAGTCTCACGCCAAACGCGTGAGACTTGGTAGCTTTGTTCATCCTGCATATGTAGTTAAATGCTAGATTTTGGGATAACTCGATCTTTACATGACACGGTTGAAGAAACTGGCGCGCTACCTGGTGACTATGGAGCGCAACATAAACTAACGGTATAACTGGTATGTCATGAAGCCATTGCAACGGGAAGTCTGCCAAACTATTGAATTGAGTCAGAGAAAGGTTGTTAAAGCGCAGAAAGTGCTATCAGGCCCTTCTCGTCATTTTCGCACAACATGGGACTTTTTAACGCGGTAAGTTATTCAACAAATTCAGCCGTAATACAGGTGTGGAGAATTAAGCAAATAAACAATAATTAGGAAGGCTGCCACAATGTCATTGACAGAGGCAGAAGTCAGAAGCCCGCCGATCGAGGTGAAGGCTGACTGAAATCACTCTTAGCGGCTTACGACATCAAAGACGAAATATACGTTTATGACGTAAACATATTGTGAATTAAGAGAAAAACAGAAGATCATTGGCAGAAGTTGTATATCTTGATAAGTATCTTGATAAGTAACCTCCGTACAGCTACACCGTTGTAAGCTTCGCTACGTCTATGGAAGTATGGTGACGGTCTATGGATCCTATAGGCTATAGCTATGTCTAGTAATAACATGCAGAATCCTGACTCATGAATGATGAAATAGATTCAGGACAAGTCACCTGCATAATACAACGATTTAATATAAATTATTGACGTGTATGATGCCCAAATCTTGAGAAGACGTTTTGTTCATAACTCGGATGCTTTCCCATGTAAAGTTTTAAATTTAATACAATTTATTACTGGTGGTGGATATAGATTTCGCACTGGCTATTTACCGAGCAGCTCTGGAAATAACGGGCCATAATTCGTTATTTCCCAAACAAACCGAAAGCTGATTTAACCAATCAAAGCGCAGGATGGAATACTTCCTATTCCCCTGCCAATTCAGAGCGGGTGTATTCATTAGAGATCATGCCTTAGTTATACTTCCTGGTGTGTTACAGACGAATGTAGGGCACAGTAATTTTAGATATGTGTAATTTAAAAAAAATCGTAGCAAATATAACAGAGCTGCTCTGAAAATAAGCCTCTGATCGGCCCTTATTTTCAGAGCATGCTCTGAAAATAAAGCTGTGCAGCTATGAGTTTATCTAGTTATTTCTCCACATTATTTCATCTACAAAGCAATTATTTCCTTAAAAATACAAATATAAATGTAGCAGATATAACATAGCTGCTTGAAAATAAGCATCTGATCGGCCCTTATTTTCAGAGCATGCTCTGAAAATAGCCTAAGCCTATAGATTTTGGCATTGTAAACCCACCTGTTAGCCCTTTGGGCTGACAAGTTGTATCAGGGCTGGATGTACATACCGGGTTCTGTTGATGCTTCAGACCACCCGGCATAAATACCAAATGTGGATTTAAATATATCTGTTATATTTGTTATTTTCAGGTGCTGTGGTTGGCCATTGGAATGTATGCTGGAGTATATATTGACCAACATTATCAGGTTTGCATTTTGTAGGAAGGACGTAATAATTTATAAAGTGTATTTTGACTACATTAATACTATATTAATAATGCATCCGTATTTACAGATGTGTACGAGAATGTAATTACTACATTGAATTGTTTGAGCATAGCTCTACAAATGTGAGAAATATGTTATGAATTGAATTATGTGAATTATATATTTAAATGGTTTTATGAATCACACATGTATAGGATTTACGGTGGCATTTATTTGTAGCAGTTATTGTTGTGATCAGGGTATGAAGTACGCTTGTATATTCTACAGAGAACACGATTATTAGGTGTATTAAATTATTAATTGTTATTTATCATTATAATGCCAACTATTTGTACAAACTATCATCTATGTTGACTTTATTGAGGTGATCCTATTATATTTATTTTTGTTAGTGTTCTTTGCATTTATTAATTATTGCGTCCAGCCTTCTTAACTTTCTCATGTCATTGTTGTAGATGCCAAACGTTGATGAGCCAAAAGAGATAATCAACAAACTAAGAGAATTCCTTGAGCAATATAAAAAGGACAAACCCGGCCCCTCCAAAGGCAGTTGATGAAGATTGGTGTATATGGACATGGATGATTCTATTGTACAGTGGCGTGTGATGTCTTCCAACTGCTTCTTACTAGGTGTGCAACCAAACCGCGGTTTGCATGAGCACCTCGCCAATAGTGGACACTCTAATACAAAACTGTGTGTGTGTGTGTGTATGGTGAGCTGATCTTGCAAGCAGTACAGTGTTGGTGTGGTGCTTAAAAAGTGGCCTTGGTACTGCTGCACATGGCCAATGTTTCCTAAGACGTTTACATTATATATCTATATGTACATGATTAAATAAAGATGACTGATTTGTATGACTGTGTGCATAATGTAGTAAAGGAACGCAAACCATGTGTACATTTTCACCTGTATTCACCTGTATTACCAACACAATAGTGTGACAATTTGTGTACAAATCATTCCCCAAACAAGATAAATTATTTTGTGAACGGAACGTAGAACGATTTTCATCAATTGGATTATTCATTGGTTGTCAATAATTGGCAGCAAGATGTTTATACAACGTAAAACTGGCTTATTTTTATTTCAAACAACAATATGTTCAATGAAAGATCACAATATCAATGTATATTATTTTTAAGCAAACAAAATGTTATAAATAATAATAAATTATGTATCAAAATGTCCTGTAAACAACTGCATCAACTGAGAAAGATGATGGTAATCCTCAAGCCATTTTTTATTTTAACCAATTAAATTTGTTTATATAAATATTTTAACCAATTAAAATCATTGTAAACCTTAAATACACATCTTAGTATCTACATATTGCATTGATCCTAACCACAATCCGCAGATACTGAAAATATAATCATCTGAGCATTTCATCTAAATAGCAGTGCAGTTACACACATCCATATAATGTGTACCTGCACATTGTCAATACTGTTTCTGTTGGTAACTTGATATTTAGGAATGTTTATTTATCGATATTGTAATGCTTCCATTAGCTTGACTATAAAAGTACATCAACTGAATACCTATATAGAAACATCATTTACCATCCTCGCAAGCCAGCGGTAGTGTTACAATTACCCCCGGCACATATCCTTCACCCTGTACAGAAGTGCACAATATAATTTTCACTTCGTCCCACCTACTGTCATGGTTGATATGTTTCTGGGAACCAGACGGCCAAGATGCACCTATGCCCAAACTTCAGAGCATTTCCTGGAAATTCCTATCATCACCCGTCCTCCAACCAGCGACGACGAGCCACAACCCGTGTACCTGGGTTGATTAAAACTCCATCCTCAACTGATTTAGTTATCACAAATCTGGTTCATTGATGTCCAAATATGTAGTCTGTGAATAGTCTTTGCAACATCCGCTGGCATCTTTTATCTGATTTAATAAAAGATGCCTATTTTTTTTCCCAAATCATGGAAAGAATTTACTTTAGTTGTTAGATCTGTTAAGGTTCAATATAGTGGATATCCATAATGGTAACACTGTCCGAGTCAATGCAGATCATGGACTTGACTCGCCGATCACATGAAAAAGTTTTTAAAAATTTCACCAAGGGTCAAATTTGAGTTTTCAGCGTTTCCATTTTCACTTCACTTAATGTTTAAATTAAATAATTTAATAGGTTGTGGGATGATTTCACAAAAACTACATACAAAAAAGTTGCACAAATAAGCTAGCATGTTGCAGTGGATACTTTAATTTTTTGCAAAGTGAAACTGAAAGGAGATTGGCCAAAAAATTAAAAACATACCTTTAAGGCTATCCCTACAATAAAATGTTGTGCTGGTGTCGCTTTAGAATATACACTACAATTTTTACTGCCATTTGTTTCTATAATCTTAACAAAAGCATGCATTCTTATTAAACGACTGTGCATAATACTTAACCACTACAGGTTTGAACATCAACATACCTGATTTGTAATGGCCTAAATGAATTGCAGAAATCAATATATGTTACTAGTACATGTACAGTTTTAAACTAGAAAGGGTACATAAGCGAAGCTCCTGAAAAATAAAGAATTTCATGGGACAACATTGGTGCCCTGTCAGAATTTTGGAGAAAGAACATTTTATTCAATGTAAATTTCCTTCCAATTTTTTTATATCGCTGATGCACTCTTAGAGATTATGGATCTTGAAATGATAAAATACTAGCCAAGTTGTACTGGAGAAAAGGCAGTCACAAACTGCAACTTCTTGCCAGTTTCACAAAGCATTTGTACCATATGACGGAACTTATGTGGATGTTTGACATTGATCACATAACTCGGAACAATCGTAGAAAACGTGTACATAACTATGAAATCCAATTGGTCTGAGTAACGTAATCTATGTCAAACATCCACGTTCGTAATATCTCCACACCCCCCCCGAGGTAATTTTGACCTTTACGAACCATCCCTGTGCATGCATATAAAATTTCAACCCCCCCAACATACAAAACTGACGGAGATATGAGGGAACATACAGAGTCACAGACTACTTAACAGTAACGATTAATACTGTATAAAACATCTAGCATCATTCATGTAACAACCACACTACTGCATCACATGCAGTTGCAGTTCACCCCTTACCTGTGTCTTCTGAGCCTACATCCTAATTAGCTCTTGGGTATAATACAGAAGATAGATAATTATATACAAAGATATACACATACAAAGTATGTCAGATACTGTTTGTTTGCTGGTCGACCGACATCATGAACAACACTGTCCAGACTTCTGGTGCTCATCGTCCTCCCGAGGTTGGATAGTCGGCATCATCAGCGACTTGTCAAACTTAAACTTCTGGTTCTTTGCAAGAACGTTGGCAATGTCGGTAAACATCTCCTTCACGCCTTCACCAGTCTTGCACGAAATGTTGTACGTTCCGTTCAGGACCGCGTCGCACTGGATCTGAAAGTCGTGGACGTCACTGTCCGTGATCTGTTCGCCAGGGAGCGCGGCCAGATCAATCTTGTTGCCACACAGGAAAATGCGAGCCGTGCTAGAGTGCATGATGATGTCGAGGATGTGTTGGGAGACGACGTTGAACGACTGGCGGTCGGTCGTGCTGTAACACAGCACGGCGGCACTCGCGCCCTGGAAGTAACTTGACGACAGCGTTGCGAACCGCTCGATTCCAGCCGTGTCCCACAATTCCACCTGCACAAGGCAAAGTACATGGCTGATCACACTGTTGTTTAGCATTTGTGTAGACTATTTTCAATATAATTATTCTCTTACCAATTTATGGCCTGTAAAATACTACAATGTATGTAAAGCGTCAGAGCAATCTCGATAGATCGGGCACTACATAAGTACTTTTTTTATTATTATTATTCATCAATGGTAACTGAACCGTAGTTCTCAGGTCGACAACTATCTCACTAGTAGCTACAAGCTAGCTACCATACTTTTTATGAATAATATTTTTGATGCAAGTTTCAGGGTATTAAAATTTTCATGAACAGGACTCAACAACGGAACTGTGAAGGATACAACTGTAAATTTATCACATAGTCTTAGATTGTATATAACACTTCTTGCAAAAAACTGGAATGCAGCTTCCCAAAGCACGTTACTTACCCTGATCTTGGTGCCGCTTGCACTGAATTCGTTCACTGCATGATCAAGTCCGACTGTTGACTTTGGCCCCGTCTCCACAGTGAAGGTGTTGTCTGTGAAACGTCTGAAGATGGAGCTCTTGCCAACACCGTACTCGCCACAAAGAATCACCTTGAATGTTGGGGTGGTTGTTGCCATATTCGGAACATTACCACCACATCAGCATCTGCAAGTGAAGTGAAAGTAAAACATTACCACCACATCAGCATCTGCAAGTGAAGTGAAAGTAAAACATTACCACCACATCAGCTTCTGCAAGTGAAGTGAAAGTAAAACATTACCACCACATCAGCATCTGCAAGTGAAGCGAAAGTAAAACAGCCCAGGGAAGGTTCACACAGGTTCATTATTGATACAAGATAACAAATTTCAAGGGGCTGAATCAGGTTACTTTTAATACTTAACTGTAATCTTCATATGATAGTTTTGATAAATATAAGAAAGGAAAATGATCACCAACCTGTGATTGAGCCCGGAGAAATGAGCAACTTTTTTGAAAGCAAAACCATGATGGACTGTAATAATGACAAACTACAAAACTGGTTGTCTAAATCCTTAAAATTACAATATTACTGTCATTGTATGGAAGGGATCATTATGGTGCCCAATATATTTTTCACAGGACTCGGATAACATTATAAGTTTGTGGATGCGATAACGCAACATGTGCAAGCATTAGAATTGCGCCACGGAATAAGCATGGATCAAACTGAAACAAGATGTTATTTAAATGATGTGCTAAACATGGCATGCGATTCACATCACAGTGGCTTCCTAACTAAAAGTTTTCCATAAAAAAATCCTAACATAAGTATAAGGCCTAGTAAAAAAAAGAAACTAGTTTCTCGTCCCCGTCCACTTCCTTTTGGGCTGTCGCCTCTTTTTTTCATTATTTACTATTGAAAAATTTAATTGCCGTGCAAGGTACTGTTAAACTATTTCAATTCACTCTTTACCCATACAGGATGTAGGACTGGATGTGCCTTCTACAGAGTCTAAAATAAGAACTGGTTGAGATAGTCTTTACGCAGACTTATTTACATAATACCAGTCTCAATTGGTATAAATTCAGTTTTATGCCTGCGATACAAACTAATCAAACCATGGCCAAGCCTGCACATGATATTCTTAAATACATTCAATATTGTATTTGCTTCTTGTTTGTTTCTAGTCAATTTAAGTAATTTTCTGGTGTAACATGAATGGGCCATATTCCATTGACGTAAATGTTTCTATTCATCTGTCATTCCTGTTAAAAAGTATTGTATTTACTAAATGGTAGATGGAATGGCAGGCTTTATCTAGCAATACGCGTGTCATGTTCCAATACACAAGGCATGTTCCAGAATACACGGCATGTTCCAACTACAGCCATCTGTGAAACAAATAGCAAAAAAAATCCATAAATAGTAAAAAATAAGGGCCTCCCTCTTCCTTTAAAAAAAGTCCGGACGAAAAACTAGTTTCTTGTTTTACATGGCCCAACAGTCAATGGACAATACTGTCAATTCAATACTATAAATTCAATACTATCGTTTCAATACAATCAATCAATCAATCAACATATATTACCAACATTGTTACATGAAACATAATTGTAACCAAAAAAAGATACATCAACCACTACCTAGTGACTAATGACAATAATATTATTAATAATTAAATGCTGTACATATTATAAAATTAATGTAATTTTTTAATACTAATGTTTCAAATACATAAGTCATTAGCTGTCTTAACTATATAATAGATGGGCAATTCTGTAAAATGGTCAACCATACCATAATTTTTTCAAATTTGGTTTATCTATATAAACAGGGTACCATTTTGAAAGTAAACATTTGTATTAAAGGGAAACATGTTGGTTGTACCATATTATTGCATATCATCACAAAACATTTGATGTCAAAGACGGTGGTATGGAATATGCGACTTTTCAGAAAAACACGTAGTTTTTCATCATATTTCTTTTTTCTCCCAGATTTTTTAATGTAGTAATGAGATAAAATGACATAGTATTCTAACTGTTAAATTTAATTTCTCTATGGTCAGTATGGTCAGTGAAATCCTGGTTCCACTTTAGGTCACATCAGGCATGCACGTCCCTAAAACAAAATATTTTTTATTGTATTTTTGTGTTTTTATTGTAATTGTTTAATAAAAAAAAAATTAGGCAAAGTACATTTTAGTCCTGAGTATGCACAAGTACTTAACTTTATTTTAGTCATCATAGTACGTGCGTATGTTTATGTACGTATTCGATTAGACATATTAAAGAACAGTATGATCAAAACGCTTAGCCCTACACACAATCCTTATTAGCCTTTTCTGCTTTATAAACAAAGGTCCTATAAGTGCTTCCCCACACCTATGCACAGTAAATCATATCATATTATGGAAGAGCCAGTGAACAATATACACCATAAAGAGCTTTATTATTTAAGACATGACTTGCTTAATTTGTGCATTATTGCAGTTGTTTTCAAAACTTTTGACTGTACCATTTCAATGTTCTAATTTAATTTGTCATCTATTATTACTCCTAAAAAATGTTTCTTACACACCCTGTTGATAGACAATCCATTAATACTTATATTTATATCAGCATAAATCTTTTGATTGCCAAATATCATGTAATTAGTTTTAGTTACATTTAGAGATAGCTTATTTACAGCAAACAATATATTTAGTTCTTCTAACTCTGTGCATAACATGTTACTGAGATCCGTTGCATCATAACCTCAAAAAAAAATGTTGGTGTCGTCAGCAAATAATTTTTTTTTAGTAATCTTGATACATCATATATGTCATTTATGTACAATGTAAATAGCTTGGACCCTAAAATAGACCCTTGCTGCACACCACATCAAAATCACAGTCACCTATACTAACATATTGTTTCCTATTGCTAAGATAACTCTTTTAGCCAATTATGTGCAAGTTGCAACATGTCTAATACCATAGTGGTCTAGATTTGTGAGTAATAGTTTGTGATCTATAGTGTCAAACGCATTCTCCAATTCTATAAACACACTATAGTTTTTTATTTCCTCAATCAACTCTAGTAAAGTCAGAGTGATGTAGATCTATTGGTTCAGAAATCATACTGACTTTAACTTAATATACTGTGCCCTTAAAAAAACAAGTCCAATTTGTCATGAAATAATTTTTCAAATATATTTGAGAACTGAGGCAATAACAAAACATGTCTACAGTTAGTGAATCATTTTTCTCTCCAGTTTTATACAAATGAATTAATTTGGCAAATGTATGTGAATGGGATTACAATCTGATCAACAACTGTTTTGATACAGTCATATTAATAGCATATTGCAATCTTTGGTCCTGGATACTTTCGTTTTCGTTTTGTTAACTACATTTATGACATCATTGACATTGTTGTTGATACCACCACCAACTATTTGTTACTATTATTACAGCGTCTCACATTCGTGCCTGGAATTCCTGCATAATCTACCAATTTAATGTTGAGTCTAAACTAAGTTAAGTTAACCAGTACATGCAACATCACAACTCGGTGACAGTAGCCTTGCGAACGCTCATTGGTCATTATTAAGTATATATATCACTTAATATCGCTCACAAACCAGTGTCATATTTTGGCAAAATTATTTTAACAACTGGTAACAAACTAATTAATTGTTTCATATCATTGGACTATAAGCTAAGCTGTTGCGAAATTTGCAATTACGCTGTGTACTTGATAACCTAAACCAAGTTACGGATGAAACACTATCGCATTACCAGAAATATCAGCAACCAATCACATGATAGGGAGTGTTCAGTAATAAGAATCCTTCGCTAAAGGCGCACTGCACTTTAAGACTGGTACCGAAAGTCCACCGTGCGGCGCCACTTGTTATATGCGCATGAAACGGGAAGGGGATTGGGTAAAACGACCTCACATTTCGATTACGTACAAAAGTTGAATGGCAATTAACATAAATTTAACAATTTAGAGTTTTTTCATTTATATAAGTATTAATGCTACAAGAAGGATATTATGCCGACTAGAAATGTAGGAAAATGCACTTTTTGTGAATGAGTTCACTCTTTTTAAAGTTTGATCTGTTTCGACAATTACGCTTATTTATATCTAATGATTAATGATTGTATTACAGTTACACGATTGTATATATTTTTAATGCATGTGCGTATAATTATTTATTTTATTTAAAAAGTGTTGACATGTACTTTACACGACACAGGCGTATACCGTATATTTTGTATGGTTTAGTTTTAATGCGTGACATGCGTGTATATTTATGACTTATGTATATTTTATTTGTATTTAATGTGTACACGCACGTATACACACACTCGTTATTTTCATATGAAATAGCTCAACATTTAAAATTCGGACTATACCTCTGGCTCTGGGCATATATAGTTTGCAATTATTATAAGTGCGTGCGTGCGTCTTGCATTTATCAAAATGAAATGGGTCGAGTTAACAAGTGTTATTTATGTATACGAAATAAAATATAAATAAATAAAACTTAACTATAAATGTGTTACATTGGTATTTATTTAATATTTATAAAATGGGGTTCAGTGGATACTGAATATTGGCACAAAATTTTTACATTTATAAAAAACTAAAAATAGCCATTTTCAATAATCAATATTTGGACCAATAAATAAAAAATTCCTTAGATAAGTGTCATTTGACAATGCAGGTCAGAAATTATTTGAAGAAAAGTAAATTTGGGGGTAGAAAACAATAAACAATCTGTGATTTATCAACAAGTTTCGAACGAACCCCGTACGTATTGTACCAGAAGTACCAAAAAAATATTTCTAGCCTGAAACACACTTGCTATTACATGTACTTTTATTGATCAAAATGGGGTACAGTTGATACTGAATATTGACACGAAATTGTTGCATTTATATAAAAAACTAAAAATTTACATTTTCAATAATCGATATTTGGATCAATAAATAAAAAATCCTTTGCTGAGAGAAGGATATGGGTGTAACAAAGGCGTGGATGTCACCATACAGAAGTTGTACGACTTGACAGAACATCGATATCACACATCACATCACTCAAAAAAACAACCCTCAAACCCCTTCGATTGTAGGCCAATTTCATCAACCTCCCGGCACTGCAACCCGATTCCCAATATATTAAAATAATTAAATGCATCGACTAAATTCATTAAACGATGTCGATGGGCTGCTCATTCATGGATATGATCGAATGCAAATATTTCACGCACTATACATGTTGCTGCATTTGGCACCTACCAATTAAAGCGCGGGAAACCAGACAGGTCTATTCTATTCGACATAGAACAAATGAGTTAAGAATGTTCTTATAAAGCGCGGTAATAAAGGTTTTTTAACATCGCTCCTGTTTAGTGTTCACTGGCTCTCCGTGGACAGACAAATAGAATAGATCCCACGTCAACTGACGCGCCATCACAGACACTCAATTCAGAATAATAACTGCTCCCCGAGGTTACTGAACCGAAATAAGGCCAGGTAAAAGTTCATGGTTCATCCTCGTGGGGATAGTCAGTGTATACGGTCATGGTCTGAATCTTTTGTTTGGTTTGCACGATTCACATAAGAATGAATCCAAACGGTCGCGGTGTATCAGCGAGGCAGGTGCTGTGGACTGGACGTCGCGTTACACGTACAGTTAGTCTCCATGTAGCGAAGGCACATAAACAGTAACGACGCGAGTAGTAGGAAAATGACATCTCTCGTTGTTCGATTCGTGCTCATATGTTATTTCATTCATTCCGCCTTCCGCCTAGTAGACGCCAACCCCATCCATTCGACATCCGTCACATCGCCTCCGTCCGACAATTCCGGGAATGACACAGCTGGCCATGCCCATGAGGAACATGAAGTGCACCGCTATCATGTTGCCATGGTGGATTTCGCGCGTATCGCTGGCCCGTTCGTCGTCACCGGCTGGATCCTCCTGGCTAGTATCGCGAAAATCGGTAAGCAATTTAAACCGTAGCCATGGACAATACGTTACAATCAAAATCAGCAGTGCGAAGTAGTAGTCATTGCCTATTCTCAGAGAACATATGTTTGAAATAGAAATTATTATAGTCATTGCCTATTCTCAGAGAACATATGTTTGAAATAGAAATTATTATAGAAAGGCCTACAATCTAAATCCTGTGTGGAATGCTGCCTCCCCCAGGACCTCCATAACTCGTACACAAACTGGTTTGCTTTTATCTACTATTGATGTACCTCATGAGGTTTTCAGCTGTACTAACCCTAATTGTAATGATGAAGCCCATCGCACTTTACTATGCAAACTTTACAGAGATTCCCATCAGGCTGCTAGAGAATCTTTTCTCATCTAGTGGTCTGCTCGGAGTCCTCGTCACGGTCCCTTGTATGATATAATGAAAATTAGACGTGTTCATTTTAAACGCAACAAAAAACTTTGTGAAAAAAATGCTGACATTCTTAAAGCTGAACGACTTGCTTCTAAACTGTGCAATAATGATCTCAAAAACTTCTGGGAGGACATAAAACATATGAATAATGCCAGGTTGCCAAATCCTAGCAATGTTGGTGGTGCTTTAGGTGCGGAAAATGTAAAATATATGTGGCTTCATCATTACCAGTCCCTACTTAACTCTATACCTGGTTCCCCAGCCAACTTCAAGAAGATCAATGAGTACTGTAGCAATGTATGTTTTAATGTTCAAATGATTGTTTATGTTAAGGAAATTCAAGATATAATACATGCAATGCCTATAGGCAAAGCCCCGGGTTATGATAGTGTAAGTAACGAACATTTTAAATATACGAATGAAAAACTTCACATTCTCATGTCACTGTTATATAGCAGCATGTTAATTCACGTTTTTTTTACCGGATGCTATGATGATTACAATCATAGCCCCCATAATTAAAAATAAGGCGGGTGACCTGTATGATAACAACAACTACCGACCCATTGCTCTAGCCACAATTGCTAGTAAATTATTTGAATCTTTGATATTATCCAGGGTTTCTACTTTTTTAACTACAAATGTAAACCAATTTGGATTTAAAAGGCATCACTCAACTGAAATGCTCATCTTTTTATTAAAAGAACTCTTTCAACACTACATAGCGAATGGCTCATGTCTCTATGTTGGATGCCTCTAAGGCCTTTGACAAAGTCATCCATAGTAAATTATTCACCAAACTAATTTACCGGGGCTGTCCTTCTTTTATTGTGCGCATTCTCTACTACTGGTACAGCACTCAGAAATTCATTGTCAGATGGTGTCATAGCTTCTGCGAATTTTTTACCATTTCAAACAGTGTTAAGCAAGGTGGAACCCTTTTTCCACATCTTTTTAACGTTTACATGGATGACTTAAGTGTAAATTTGAATAAACTACAAATTGGTTGTCTTATGCAGGCACCATAAAGAACCATATGATATATGCCGATGATGTTTGTGTTTTTCCACCCAGTGTTGCTGGGTTGAGAAAACTCACCGATTGTTGTGCCGAATATGGCAATATGTTTGATATAACATGCAATGCCAACCAAATCTTTCTGTATGGTTATTGATAACAAACCTGAGGACAAGAACAATATTTACCCTGTTGTTATCAATAACCATAAACTTCCTCACACTGAGAAATGTAAATACCTTAGCCATATTATAAACAGTAATCTTACTGATGATGATGATATTGCCTGGCAGAAAAATGTGCAGGCAAATGTTTTAGCCAGAACATTTAACTTATGCAACAGTATCATTATAACAACTTTATTTAATTCATACTGTGGTTCAATGTATACCCCAAGTCTTTGGTGTAATTTAAAAAAAACAGAGCTTGAAAGGTATTACTGTTGCTTATAATAACAGTTTTAGAATTTTACACAACTTGTCACCCCGTTCGCTACTAATTATGTAAAACCCTTTAATGAACACACAACATGTACTTATATATATATATATATATATACTTATATATGTATATTATAATGATGTCATAAATATATATATATATTATAATGATGTCATAAATGTAGTTAACAAAACGAAAACGAAAGTATCCAGGACCAAAGATTACAATATGCTATTAATATGACTGTATCAAAACAGTTGTTGATCAGATTGTAATCCCATTCACATACATTTGCCAAATTAATTCATTTGTTTAAAACTGGAGAAAAAAATTATTCACTAACTGTAGACATGTTTTGTTATTTTGTTTTATATATATATATATATATATATATATATATATATATATATATATATATATATATATATATATATATATAAGCCGACAGGGTTGAAAAAAATCATGATTTTAAAAAAAATCTGATTTTTTTTATTTATTTGATTTAAAAAAAATCTGGTATAACAATGTCATAAAATATTTGACTATCAGGGTATCTGGTGTCAATACAGCTACACAAGTGTGCCCACTTTGTGCTTTTGTATTAAAAAACACACAAAACTTTGTTGATCTCGATGCTTGTAAACAATTATTTGTGTTAAATTCATATAAATCAGCGATTAAAAAAACTGGAAGTAAAAAATATCATAAATCAATGATTTTTTTTTTTTGGGGGCGATTTAAATCAATGATTTAAATCAAATGATTTAAATCAAACAACCCTGTAAGCCGGTGAACACTAAACAGCAGCAATCTTAAATTTTTTTATTACTGCTTTATATATATATATTTTTTATTCTCACTACATGTACCTTTAATGTTCAACATGTGTGTACATTTATGTTTTTTGTATTGTATGTATATATATATAGGTATATATGGGCTCTTGCCTGAAATTAAGCATTTATTATATTATTGTTATACTGAATTTAGGAAGCGATATTAAAAGCGATGTTAAAAAACCTTTATTACCGCGCTTTATATTATATATATATATATATTTTTATTCTCACTACATATGTACCTTTAATGTTCAACATGTGTGTACATTTATGTATTTTTTTATTGTATGTATATATATATATATATATGTATATATATATATATATATATATATATATATATATATATATATATATATATACATATATATATATATATATATATATATACATATATATATATATATATATATATATGTATATATATGTATATATATATATATATATATATATATATATATTTATGGGCTCTTGCCTGAAATTAAGCATTTATTATATTATTATTATACTAAATTTAAGAAGCACAGTTCAAGATAAATTTGATCATTTTGGACAGGTAAATTCAGAGCCAGAGCTAAGGTGTCCAGTCGCTCGGTTTAATAATGATAGAATTTGCGTTTTTTCTAAGAATTTGACAGAATCTGACACTGTATTGATTCTTAGCCAAAATACACTGCCAGAATGCAAATAAAAAAAATGTGCCAATTTTGAATCTGGAAATACATTATTGCATGTCAGAAAATGCACAGGAATAAAGTAAAAAATTCCATAGTGCATAACAAATTCTTCTGCCAAGAAGGTTGTCTCCTCCTGCACTCTCTCCTTGCTGATGTGGTGTGAGTCCCACAGCGTCAGATCTTCATCAACCTACAAATGTTAGTTCTTCCTCTCATTTTACATGTTGGTACTTGTTGATGTGCTAGGTTGTATACGATAGACACAAAGCAATGTATGTCAAAATACATTTATTACATGAAAAGTAACACTTATCTGAAATGTGCGACAGCGTATCGAGAGCAGAGGGGCGTGCCACTGCATGTAACAGCCATGAAATGTCCCAGTATATAAAGTCCATTCATTAACATCCCCCTTTCTGTGGGAAAAGTTAAAAGTCCATGATGTAGTCCTGCATCCATTTGGGAGGGTTTCTGGTCCTGCTCGGCCTGGCGCCACCCACTGGTGACATCACTGTGGATAGCAGTTCTTCCGGCTCTTGTTCCACTGGGTTGCCGCCATCGTGCCTGGCCACCAGCTGGCTGGTTGTCGCTTGTCTCATCATTTTCAGGTTGAGGTACCCAACTTGGATCTGCTGAACTGACACTGCCTGTCTCAGAAGTTGTGCATTTTCATAGGTGTAACCTGTTTCGATGATAGGTATGGCCACCCGTCTTTCACTGTGTATGATCTGTCTCTCCTCGATCACTCCATGCTTCCATCTGGCTTCAGGAAATGGTGCTTCTTCACACTGTATCTCCTTCGCTTTGACGGCTTCATTCGATTTTGCCACTTGACCGGTTGGTAGCAGCGACTGAGTTTGTCTCCCAAACAGAATTTGGGCTGGAGATACACCAGCATTTTGTTTTGGTGTGTTTCACAACTCGAGTAGCGCTAATTGCTCATCACCTCCACACCCCATTGTCTTGCGCAGTGTATTCTTTGCCAATGCCAACTTCACAACCGCTTCTGCCTTTCTGTTGGATCTTGGGTACATCGGCATTGATGTCTTGTGTTCAAATTTCCACTGATGTGCAAATTTCTCAATTTCTGCTGTCATAGCCCATATGCACTGCATATAATCTATGCTTCTTCTCAGACCAAAGTGCCATTGGTATTACAATTCTCTGGCCTTTGAGGATAAGGACTGCCTTCATGACTCAGTGTGTCGCATATGACGAAATATTTAATTGCTTCATATGGTACCTGTTCCTTTCTGTCCAGCCATCCATTTTATGATCAGATTGATGACTTTCTGCATTCCCTCATCTTTCTGTGTAGCTTCAATTACCTCCTGGATTGTCTTGTTAAGTATGTCTTGAAGGACATTGATACACACATACCTCACTTTCTGGCACCTCCAGGTGGGCACGGCTCAATGTATCAGCTATGATGAGTTTCCCACCCTCTACGTATTTGAACTCGACGTCATATCGGTACAACCTCAAGATAAGTACCTGCAGTCGTCTTGGCACCTGACTTAGGGGCTTCGTCAGAATGGCTGCGAGTGGTCATTATGTATCACGATTTTGCGACTGAATGTATATTGGTCAAATCATTCTAGCCCAAATATGACAGATAGCAGCTCTTTCTCGATTTGTGCCCATCTGCATTCTGTTGGCATGATGGTCCTGGAGGTGAATTCTATCGGCTTCCCATCCTGCATCAGTGCTGCACCCAGTCTGTCTTGGCTACTGTCAACATGTAGCGCAAATTCCTTGTTGGAGTCGAAGTAGGCCAACATCGGCGTGGTGGTTATCTTCCTTTTTCACTGTCTTGAATGCCTCTTCACATTGCTTGGACCAGTTCCATACCACACCCTGCCTTGTCAAACTTCGTATGGGTTCCAAATCGGTCGCTAGGTTGGCCACAAACCTTGCCAGATATTGGATCATGCCACAGAATCGCTTTACGGCATGAATGTATGTGGGCGGTGGCATTTCCAAAATGGCCTTGACTTTGCTTTCATCTGCTTGAATGCCTTCTGTGGTTATCTTGTTGCCCATGAAGATCACATTGTCTCACTTGTACTCTGCCTTCGCATTGTTCAGTTTAATATTCCTCTCTGTGCATCGCTCTTGCAGTCATTTCAAGTTGTCATGGTCACAGTCAGCCAACATCTTTGTGGCCCCGCATCCAGTCACAATGATGTCATCGGCGACGCAGATCGCACATGCTATGCCTTCAAGTGACTCGCTTTTTTTTTAAACCTCGTTGTTCACTTTGAGGCCGAAATGTAATCTGGCCCATCGGTATCTGCCATATGAGGTGATCATCGTCGTTAACAGGCTAGCGTCAAATTCCACATGCCAGAATGCTTCCTGCACATCCACCTTGCTGAACATCTTGGCATTGTAGTCTGAACTTGCTGTTCTGCTTACATACAACTGCCATCTGGCTCACCCATTGCGTTGGTTCTTCGACAGGGACCAGAACATCTCGTTTTACTAGAATGTCTACTTTGGCTTTCACTGGCAGAGCAATTGGTAGCTTCTCATTTGTTTTTCGCGCTTGTTCTTTGCATACAAATCTTTGGTTGATTGTGTTTATATTTGCTCTGGTATCAAGCTGGTAACGTACATCGCAGTTATTGACCTGCATCATCGCTGTGATTCGCTGTTGTACCTTGTGACCATTCACTCCAAATATTAACTCGTGCGCTTGTAACCAATCGTCGCCATCTTCCGTGTCTCTCTTTTGGCATTTTGCCTTGAAATGATTGGCACCATGACAATAGGAGCGTGTCTTTCCCCGGGCTGGGCATCTTAGTCTGCTCGGTTCATGCGAATAACCGCAATACTGACATTCCCATCTTGTGGTGTCAGTGGTTTTTCTGTCTTGAGGCGATGTTGTTTTGGGCGGCTTGCTGCTGCGAACTTTCTCGATATGTCGTTCCAGATTCACATCATGGATTTGCTTTTGTGTCGTTTCAAACGTTCTACATATCTATATGGCCTTCTCGAGAGACAGCTTGCTCTCATGAAGAAGCAATTCTTGCAGTTTACCTCGTGTTAAGAAAACAATCTTATCTCTCATTGTTCGGTCCTCGTCCTGATATTCACATAATTCTGCCATTTCACGCAATTCTGTTAAGAAAATATCAAATGGCTCCCTCCCCTCTGCATTCCAAAATCGGAAAGAATTCACAACATTTCCTTTGGGGGCACAATATCCCTCTAATTTTTCCATAACCTTGGTAGGCAGTAACTTGTCTCCGTTGCTTTCCCTGGTGAACTGATCATATACCCAAATAAACTGTGCTCCTGCACAATTGAGGATTATCGCCATCTGGGTGTTTGCTGGCTTATGTCGCCGTGTTGATGTGCTAAGTTGTATATGGTAGACACAAAGCAACGTATGTCAAAATACATTTATTACATGAGAAAATAACAGAACAGAGGGGTGACCCGCTGCGTGCATCAGCCGTGAGGCAGGTTAGTGTCGCGTGCGTAATCGTCCCAGTATAAAAAAGTCTTTTCATTAACGGTACTTGACGCACCTCTGCACAGTGCGCACAGACATGCAAATGTGTAACCTGCTGTGAACACCATCGCTCATGAGCCATTGCAGAAGCATCCACTGCGTGGCTTAATCAATTCTGCTAACCACCTCGCAAGAGGATGCGATTGGGTGGATGGAGCAAATGATAAATCATTACAGTGGCAATTTACATGCTATATCTTAAGCAGTCTTGTCACTGATGTTGTACCTTTAAGATGTGTTAACGCATGGCCAAAGCTTGCCTCCAGTTACTGTGTTGCACCTTGTTTGTATATGAAAAAAAATGTCCATAATGACTATTCCTGTGTGATATTTAAATGCTTGCTAGACCTTGTTAAATTTACGGTTTACAGCTTATTAATTACATAAAAAATAAAAAATAAATTGAACACCTTTGACATAATTATTTTAGAAGGTGATGTCAAACATTACTTTATTTACCTTGGTTATTTTTGTTGTAAAGTCATGTTATATAATATTTAGAATAAATAAACAAATTCTTAACAATTAGTTAAATCTGGACTGCCGAAATGTGTTTTAATTAATGAACCGCGCTTTAAAAATATAATTTGGCAGTTTAATTTGAATGGTTCGAGGGAGTCATGTTTACATTGTATACAAGGTCGAAGTTCATGTAAACATATAACGGTCAAATTATATGAAAACAATTGTGGTTCGTTAAAACATTTGTTAGAATATATATATATATATATATATAGTTAAATACTGATTTTACAATAAAAGTTATCAAACTGTGTAGCTTTAAATCTACTTAAACAATTACTTTTTCTGGTCTGGATTCCCAAGGCTAAGTGCATCAAACAAATTTAAAATTTGTTTGTTGCGCTTAGCCTTAGGAATCACAGAACTGGGCTCATTCATACTTCAGTGACTTGTAGAATGGGTGGTAGGTGCTAGGGATCACCCCAGAAGTACACAGGATCTGTAGATCCCTGTATGTGGAAGCAGAGTTACTGAGTGGTCCTGTGTGCAGGAGTACCAGCTGAGGGTTTGGAGTTGATTGCTTGTTGCACCAAGCAAGATCCACCCAGATAAAGTCCTTGTCAAAGGCATACTTCAGGTACAGAGCATTTTGGTCATCAGCTCTGACCTGAAACAGACACACTTCCATCCACTTCACCTTCTCGTCATTGTCATCTTTGTCAAAATCTGTCAGGCATTTGCTGTGTTCTTTGAAATCCAGGAAGTCTACCTTGCATTTCTTTGAGATAGTAGGGCAGAGTGCACCTGGCCATTCTCACAGTGGAATACCACTGTTCAAGTGTGTATACAGTGATGTTCTTGGCAGCAGATTCTATTGTACGGTGAACAGAATCGTCCTCGTTTTGTATGTGCCCACCATCAAGAAACTTGTGTGTAATCATTCGGAGATTGTTCTTTCTCATAGTATACCAGTACATTGCCACAACAAAACGGTTTCTGTTTTGACCAACACAGTTATCTGAGAAGAAAATTATTTCTTTCTTCCCAGAGAGGGCTTGCTCTTTTATGTAGAAATGCAAACATGTTGATGTTTCACATGCACCTTGCTTTGCATCAGCCTCCGTTCACATAAAGCAAGATGCATCTTTGGTGTTCAGAATGTAGATGCTCAGGTTGTATGCACTGAGCTCTCTGCGATAATAGAAGTTTGACACTTCTCCATTTGGACAGTTCAGCAGTTGCTGCAGATTGAAACAAGCAACACTTTGCTCAGCATTTGTTTTTTCCTTTCCTTGTCGTCCTCCTCCTTGCTTTTCCGTGACAGATTCTTATTGTGCTGATGGAGGTTATAAGTAGCTTGCATAGCTGCCTTCTCAGTGTCGCTGGCCATTCTGAACCTCTCACACAGATAACACAAGTGCTTCTTGGGAACATGGAAGTCAAGGTTGAACTCATAATTAAAGATGTCTCGATATATCTGCAGTTTGTCTTATAATATATATGTTATACTCGTTGTCACTCATTGGTTCAAATCCCAAAAAAATTCCACTAGAATCAGACATGGTGTGACTGTCTCAAACACATCTACCCACACATGGACCCTAACTGTGGGGGTTACACATAGCAGAACTGGGTAAAAAGTAGGGAAATTATTATTAATTATTTAGCTGGGTGCATATGCATACATGTTAAGTTTCAGAAATGCCAATCCAGGAGATTTAGACTTAAATTGGAGGGTCTCAGAAAATCGGGGATTTATACGTAAATTGGGTAGTCTCGGAAAATCAGGGACTTGTATGTAAATCGGAGGGTCTAAGAGAACAAAATATTACAAAAAGAATACTTTCCATGACAGTAACAACCATGTTTTATTATCACCAATCACCAACAGTTCATATATGATACAAAAGCACATTATATATATATTCACAAATAACTCTTGAGCTCTAGACATCTGGCACAGAAGAATAACGCCCATGTCGATCTCACATAAAGCATGCAGGGTGACTTTACCAAGCATGACAGGCACATGCCTATAATTTATGAAAACCCTCACACATATATCACAAATCTACCGGAAAAGAATAACGTCCATGTCGATCTCACAGAGCATGCACAACAGACAGAAGCCTACACATTTACTGGTGAACCTTCACATAATCCCATGTCACAACCTTGGTCGACTTGAGAAGATCCTTCTCTGGCACAAAGGAATAGCAAGGATCGTCTGTGTCTGTGTAATCATCGTTGCCGAGCTGTGACCGAGAGTTAGTGTTGACTCAGAAAAACATACTCGAGTCAGCCGGAAATAAAACCCAATTAGGCCGAGTTTGGAAAATAACATAGAAAAAAAATTTGTTTTGGTTTCACTGAAAATCCAGCAGATTGGTTCTCCAGAAGATCAAGAGATTTGGTGGATTTCTAGGAGTCTCCTGGCGAATGCAGGAGACTTAACATGTATGCATATTAGGATATCCACAGCATGATGACTAGTTGATTATCGGGCAACAAGGTTGTAAGTGCCAGATACAAACTTGTTGCACTAAGTGATTACACTGCTCTGTAGATACAACGTTGTAGAACTGGGCCTCACAGACACACATGCTGGGAGGGCAGAGACAGCACTCTTACACTGACTAGGTGTGTGCTATGGGACTTCAGAACTGCAAGAACCTAGATTTGGCAGAAATGTCAGTTAGAACCATTTTGAACTGATGCAACGATTAATCAAAAAGTAGCTGAAATGAAATCAGCAATCCAATAAGAAATGAGCACACAATGTTACGAGCCAAGTATCAGTACTGTACTAAGGTTAAGCAATTATTAACAATTAGTACAAATAATTACATGTTATTGTACAACTAACAACAGCTAAAATACTAAAAAAATAACTGACCAGTGCCTAATTTTCATCATGCCACCAAGTGAGGAGCCTCTATGTGTGTGACCAGGAATCCAAGACAAAAGGTAGTTTTTTGATAGAATATTGATAAAAATATTTTTTCTCACTTAAGGAAAACAGAAGTCTTACTAGAAGTACATAGAGTAAAGTTCATGTAACTGACAACATTTGTAAGTTGGATAGCAGGAAACTTTCTCACAATACATTCTCACAGATGAATAAATAATGGTGCAAATTATCTATTTATTTAAAGACAAAATTGATAAATATATATGAAAGGCAGATTAATTAGAGACGAATAATTATTGGACTCTTGATAAACCAGTGACTCCCTTGTCCACTTGCCAACTGCGGGTTTCATCTAGATGCTGAATCTTGTCATGTGTCATAAAATCTCAGTTTGCTGGTAACACAGATTGACAAGGTTTGGAGGTCACCCCAACTGGTGTGTTCACCTTCCAAAGGGAAGTGTGTTGAATACTTTACTAGTTTATCCATACAGTGCGGACAGGTGTCCTGGGCTTGCTGATTGTTTTATTGCTGGCTAGTGAAGGCGTAGAATACACCGGCTGCTAGGCATGCCCTATATTACTATTCATCAACTTTACGTAGCACCATGTAACCCAAATACTGGTCAGTCTACACAAGGTCCATCTGACCTCTGGCCATTGTGGGATACACCTGAGGGTTATGCCCATGAAGGGTTATGACCCTACCCAATTATTGGCCTCTGAAAGTTGACAAGGAAAGCTATGCTGCTGCTAAGTTATGGAGCACGATTCTCAAATTTTATATAGCTGATTGATTGTATCTTCAGCACGTCTCAAATCTAATGACCTGATCACATGAGACACATACTTGACATTGTTAAGTGGCCATCTTCAAAGCAGACCAGAACCAACTATTCTGAAGAAAATATATATGTTATAAAATCATATTCTAATTGATTTTCCCAGAAAAGTCGATCTAAATTAATAAAATATTTAAAAATATTTGCTGATGGACTCATTCTGTGACCCGGGAGCATATGCCGGAAACTGCCGAGTAATGGGTTGAAGTAGCCATGATGTCACGTGTGGAAAACATTGCCACCAACCACACGACTACCACTATGGAATCTAGCAGTAGTGAATCAAGTCTTAGCGATGATGAAGCTGTTTTGGATTGTGATTTGCCAACAATACTAGACAATCGTGATGTTAGGCCTTATATGTTTGAGCCATCAGCCTGTGAAAATGCAAATTGTCCCAAAATCCCGCCAGATTCGCCACCTTGACTGAGTCGTGCTGGCAATTGATTGGTAAACAAACTTTTAACTGCACAAATCTTGTCCACAATCGTCTATATTTTATGATTTTCAGGAATTGATGCATTGTGTGGCCCGTCAGATTAGAGTTCCCACAAAACATTACCATACACTGTATGTGTATTCTCGTGTGTTCCACGCATGACGTCATGGGTAAAGTCAAAACAAAAGCACCTGTTTCTTCTCAGGCATGGAAATGGCCCATCTTTGTTGCTCATTTTTGTTTAATGTACGCGATAATAAAATGTGTTGCCTTCTCATTTGGTTAGAATGTTATGTTTCCTATTAATACCAGTAATTAAAATAACTAGAAAAAATGGTCACTACACAGCGTTTAACACACTAATGTGTGTTATTCAACAAAATTACACACCTTTAAAAAAAAACGCACCCAAAGCAGATACCCCTCAATTTCAGCCCAGTCCGGTGAATGATTTAAAAATATTGGTATATTGCCCTCAAATCAAAGATTTAATGTAGTAGTAAAGAAAACATTAACTTTACCAACATATTCGATGTGAGAATACAGTACTCAGAAAAACTAGCTCATTAAACAACGAAGGTAGTTATTTAGAGTTATTTTCTACCTGTCGGACAAAAATGGATGCAGTGGGCTATTTCAGTGTTGAACCACTTTGTGGCTTTTGTTAGCCACATACCACATTTACGATCCATCAGCCCCTACCCATATAAAGAGTCCCTAGGATAGTGACGAATGTGTGTTATGAGTAAATTTATGAGTGAATTTTTATCATCACCAATTGGTAGATCAGAGGCCGTTGGTGCAAAGAGGTGAACGAACATAAAAAGAGGTGAGTAGACATAGGCGTCTGGGAGGAGATACTGCCACACACACATGCGCGCACGCACCCTCATGCACGCACCCACACACACGCATGCACGCACCCTAATGCACCCACATGCACGCACGCACCCACACACACACACATGCACTAACACACACACACTGTGTGTTAGGCATGTGTTGTAGGCAACACGTTTATAAAATATATAATAATAATAATGACTTATTTATAAAGTTTAAATTGTAACCAGTGTTAACAACATATGCTCACACAGAAAACGTAAACATATTTGACAAATTGTATTCATAATAACTAGACTATATTATATCCTGATTAATAAAAATGTAATGAGGTAAAACTACAATGAAATTCGATACGGTATGTAAAAGTGGTCATGTGTTAAATAATGACTGTTCTACAATAAATAACAATAAAATGCTTGATATAAACGAAGTACAATTTAACATATAAACATGTGGCAATATTACCTACTAGACTATGAAAAATTTTAATACATGTAATTCTACAAATACTTTGCAGCCTTAAATAGACCCCTTTTATGACGAGATTTTGAAAGTACAAATGAGTGTATGATGCAAGTGAATCTTTCCACAGATGCAGTATATATATATATATATATATATTATATATATATATATATATATATATATATATATATATACCCCAGAACCGCTTGTTGATTTACCTGGCCATTTATTTTATCTGTCAACATCTCTAGTGCCTGCAGTTACATCTTGGTGGGTCATCAATAAACGCGTTCAAGGTGACCCGTAGTCTTGTTACCCATCTTTATCATGCCACGCTCTAGTTCACTAGATATTGACCTTGACTTTCAAACATCAGCTGACTCAGTTCTTCGCTGGAGTAAACAACTAGTTATCTTTTTCCCTTCCTAAGGCACTATTTAGGCCAAGTTCAGCTGATTTAGTGAATCAAGTTCGATGTGACCCTCCATTATTATGTACACTATGAAGATACACTGTACAATGAAGTAAGTGGTGTTTGTAACAAAATGAAAAAGCAAGTAAAAGTCAGTTGTAAAAATTCAAATGAAAGGTACTAGCCAAGAAAAGTATAGTAATTAGTTATTTTAAAATTTTTACAGCTTTATGGGAATTTTGTGTATACATAAAATAATTTTTGTGTGGCAATTTGGTACTACTTTTCATGAGAAGAAGTTGCCATTTTTTATAGTCGGTCATGCCTGACCAAACACAGTCAGTGCAAGGTCATACAAGGAGATGGGGTTATGTAACATTTGTACACTGGGGCTGTTGAAAGAGACAAATGTGCTGATTGATGACATGAGAAGGACACTGGCAGAAGAGTGCAAATAGGACAAGGTCGTCCGTCAATATACTTCAGTGTGGTTACCTGTTATGGAATAAGGCCCTACGGTTGTTTATTCTGAAGAAAACATATTTAGTTGCGTACGCATCGATTATTTAGCACATATTATAAAGTCAATAAGTGTTATTAATTATATTAATTATGAAATCCACAAAGAAACTTCATTGACATTATTTATAGACTATACTGTATTATATATAGTTGAGTTATCTAAAGTAAAGACTTACTTCATTCACCTTGTCATTGACGATGAGATAGTGCATATTACAAAAGGTATAAATCTAAGACGTTTAAACTAAAATTTAATGAACAATTATAGTTGCTAATTCAGCATAAACTCTGACTCACGGATTAGGAAGAAGTTGAAAAATGACACCAGGTTACCACGGAATTGGGTGATGTCTAACGTTAGGATAATCAACTATATACTAAGTGTCACTGACAATGTCCAATACAATAATATTTATTATCTGTACGGCTTGCTGTTTGATTTAACGTGTGGAATTTTATTTACTTAACCATATATTCTGAATCACCTGTATGTTATAAAGGGTGTCCGTCAAAAAAACTAATTGTTGTCATACAATATATAGTTACATTTTCCCAACTATTTTAATTTACAATAACTATAATGAATAAAAACCCATGTACAACTGAGAATAAAGTGGGTATTTACGGCCTTACTTTTGTACATCAAATACCACAAAAAAGAAATCAGAATTTGTGTACCCCATAAATAATGTACAGCAGGTACGTGGCCGTTAACTTTTTTATACAAAACACATTTCATTACAAGAGAGAATATCAATCAATGCTAAGGTATGCTGCTCAAGAAACCCACTGGAGAACGTAACAGCTTTAATAAAAAACATTTACAAAAAGGTTAGCTTAAATTGCGACCGAGAGTAACCATTTTATCTGCTAGACAAGCGTAATCAAAATTAAAATTAAATCAAAATTAAATTTCGCTTTATTTTGTTGCACTTAAACATCATACAAGACTATCTTCATTGGGTTCGTGAGTTAATTAAACATTTGTAACTCCAAACACAAACAAAATACAGGAATATTCCCATCAGAGGAAAGAAGCAACACAGGTGTTATCACATCACTTATGACAAAACTTCCGATTTTTGCGGTTTCTATTGTCTCGCAAATGTCGGCTGTATTCCTGCAGTGTGGTGCAGCCGGATGTTTACCATAAGGTGGAGCACCATGGACTCTATGTGGCAGACATCGCACTTTAAAGATGGAGAGATCCACTCTCTCACCTAGTCATGCAACCATGTTGGCCTTTACCCTCTCGTCATGTATGCATTCATTGGCCGCTTGTCGGTATTGACCTTCTCAAAGGTCGACACAACCAAGCAGCAGGCAACTTTGTGCTGCCAGACCGACCTTGCACAATACTATTGTAATAAAGACAGCAGCAAGATGCAGGTAGCACATGAATAGGATCAACAAATACATCAGCAATACTATAATAATGATAATAATAATAAAATTATTTCTTTGGCGCCAATATCCTCAGAAAATCCGAGCTCAGTGGCGCAACAGAACCAAAGCATTAGGCATTCTCGTGATCATGTACAATGCAAAAAGTCATCAACTGATGGATGGAGGTGCTAAGAAGCTAAGGAGGATAGGCAATTTTAAAAAGATAGGTTTTCAGATTACGGCGAAATGATGCTACATCATAACATGTAGACCTTTATTACAACAATTTATTTTAAATAAACACACTTAAAACATTTAATTGTGATTTAGTGGTGAACTAATATTCTTACATTAGTTACATTATTAAACTACTATATTTCTGTTTCTAGGATGGAGTAATATTTACAAACACTTGTATATTTCAGTGAGATTGCCCACAACCAAGGGTGTTATTGGGAGCTTTCTGCAACCCCTGTATCACCGGCTGGAACTGAACCAACCACAACTCACTCAGATACTAGTGTGTGTGTGTGTGTGTGTGCTTTATAGTAACCGCTAGAGACCCACCTTAAAAAGAACTACAGCAAATGTCAACAGAGCTTCCTGAAAGAAATATTTTTGATGGAAATAAACAACTCTATAGTATGACGTACCTGACTGCTCCGGGGGAGAGAGGTCAGCGGGGGTGGCTCACTGACTGCTCCGGGGGAGAGATTCAGTAGGGGGTGGCTCACTGATTGCTCTGGGGGATAGGGGTCAGTAGGGGGTGGCTCACTGATTGCTCTGGGGGATAGGGGTCAGTAGGGGGTGGCTCACTGATTGCTCCGGGGGAGAGGGGTCAGTAGGGGTGGCTCACTGATTGCTCGCCTCTTGGTTTTGGAAGGCTGCGTGGCATTTGTTTGTGTATATGGGTCTTTGTCATTTTTGTCAGAATCTATTTACAATAGGAGTCGTTTATGTGCCATGTTTGTCTGTGATTTTTTTCTAAGCACCACATAAATATAAGTGCTTTTTGGTGTCATCCTACTTTAATGTACTTCATTCATTAATTCACATTTGATGTATATACCTGGTATATGCAGATTACATTTTTATTTTGAATAAATCAAATGTGAAAAAAGCGAGGGAACGTCAGCCAAGTATACTCTTAGATTTGTCATGCTATTTTTTAATGAATGAATGACTCATGAGTTTATTTCACAATAACAAAAAAGTTAGTACACAATACACGAATGATTACACATTTCAATGAATTTGTAGAGGAAAAACAAGGTAGAAGTATTTTAACTCGATGGCAGGAATCCCGGATCATGATTTATCACTCACAGATCCATCAACGCAAAAATCATTATAAGTTTACTACTATTGTATATATTTCTAATCTAAAAATGTATGTCCTTCACATACTACCTTACTTCGTTCAAGGGAAACCGAAAAAATTACATTGTTCCGCATTTTCCCCAAGCGTTGTTACAATTTATCGCCGAGCAAAACTGTCCATAACCCTTCCACGGTCTAATGTTTGCGAGCACCTCAACATAAAAAAACCTAGAGGGCGCTGCTGCATATACTTTACCATTGGACTGGGCGAAGTAAAGCCTCTTGTACCCTCTTTTGGTCATCATTAACCGCGTTCAAGGTGACCCGTAATCTTGTTACCTATCTTTACCATGCCACGCTCTAGTTCACTAGCCAATTGCTCCTAGAGCACTGCTCCTTTGGGCTGTTTGCCGTTGACCTAGACTTACAAACATCAGCTGACTGTGTTCTTCGCTGGAGTAAACAACTATTTATCGTTTTTCCTTCCTGAGGCACTATTTAGGCCAAGTAGCATTTATGGTTTAGAAATTAGACTAACATTGGCAGCGTTACTTGTCAAATTCAAATAACCTTCATCGTGTCATTTACATTATATATGTTTTGAGGTTAGCTGCATCAGACTTGATATGGGTAAACAGTAAGAGTTGGCGTGTATGTATGTAAAACTATGTATATGACACCTGCATGGAACACCAACTTGATCGATGTTAGCTGATTTGTGACACATGTCATAGTGACCTAAGACATGCTAGCGTTTTACCATAGCGCAAATAGTTGACCTGTTAGATTAAGTATGTCCAACTTTTATTGATCCTGTGGTGTAGTCATGACTTTGTGGGACAGTACTTAATGACCCCGCATATTGTATACACACACATCTTCAATCAATCAATGTGACTTTATTTGGTTACTCATTTACAGTATTGTTTCATGTACGGTGGTAAATAATTTCATTTGGTAACTCAGGAGATTCTCTGGAACGAGAACCACCTATTATTAGGTATAGTAATCTTATAATGGAATGATGCTGCAAATTGGAGATTATGTTAATAATATTAGATGTGACGCAAATAAAAAATTACAGTCAGGCATTTTAATCCAGCAATCTAGCACAATCTAATGACTTGAGGTAAATTGATAATTGAACAATTTAGTGAATATTTGTTAGTATTTGCCAAAAAAATATGTTAATAATAGTAGATGTGATGCAAATAAAAAATTATAAGTCATCGTAATCCATCAATCTAGCACAATATAACAACGTGAGGCAAAGTGATAACTGAACAATACAGTAAAGATTCGTTAGTATTTGCAACAACAAAACATGATTTGTTATAGACAACGACATGTATGCGCTCCTACAAGTTAAGCCGAATCAAGTCTAAGTGGGAAATTAGGACATGTTGCAGTATGTCGAGAGCAGGCAGTTCTGAAAAAAGAACTTTATATATATATATATATATATATATATATATATATATATATATATATATATATATATATATATATATATATATCAGCCACAACCATTATCTAAACATAGCCTTTGCAAAAGTTTCAAGGATATCTATGATACATTTACTTCTTAGCTCAAATGTGAATTTTCACTGATTTTATTTCCATTGGCAAATGTTTATGTTCACTATGAAGATACAATATAGCAAGTGGTGTTTGTAACAAAATGAAAAAGCAAGTAAAAGTCAGTTGCAAAAATCCCAATGAAAAGGTCCTGGCCAAGATAAGTATACTAATTGGTTATTTTAAAAAATTGTGCCGCTTTAAGGGAATTTTGCGTATACATAAAATAATTTTTGTGTTGCAATTGAGTACTTTTCATGAGAAGAATTTGCCTTTTAAAGTCTAAATTGTCCACACAACTATTCGGTCAGTAGGTCAATGAGCCATTAACTAGTCTTTGAACGTGAATTTAGGGTGATGCTATTTTGACACTGTCGGTCATGCGTGACCTGACCGTGTCTGGCCGTGCATGCCCAGCCGAATGTCATGCAAGGAGACATATGAGGGTTCTGTAACATTTGGCACGTAGACAGGGGCAGTTGAAAGAGACAGATGTGCTGATTGCACGAGAAGGACACTGTGTCAGAAGAGTCGTAAATAGAACAACTGAGTCAAGGCTCTAGCAAATAGTAACTCAACAATGAGGTCATCCGTCAAGATATTCAGTCTGGTTACCTCAGTCCTGGTGATTCCATCAGGGCATCATCTGGGTTTTTCTCTCGATCTCTTCCCAACCGTCTTAATAATAAGATGATAATAATAACCTTTATTTATATAGTGCCATATATCTGGATATAATATCTGTTCAGGCGCTTAAATTACAACATTGATAAATTAATTGAATATAATAAAAGTTATAAATCAACATAATAATAATGCGTACGTATAGGTAAGAGTAAAAAAATACCAAATTTAAATATCAATGTATAAAGAAGAACAAATTTATCTAAAATAAAGTAGCGGCTAAATATATGAATCAAAACTACTGAATAGAAGATTTCAACATTGATAAATAAACTATTATAATAAAATTCATAAATCGATATAATAAAGATGCATAAGTAGAGGTAAGAGTTATAGCTAAAGTACCAAATTTAAATATTTCCCTGTACAGATGATCATTTCATTGGTGGTTATATAACATTGCATCTTTTGTAAAAAAAAAACCGCTAGTGTTTATGGGCAGTCACATATATTTGCAAAGTCCAAAAACCATATAATATTACGTTTTGAAGGGCGATGGTGTAGTCTTCTTCATGTTTCACAAAAACGATCATTCTCTCCTAGTGAGTGAAACTGGTATTTATACCAATTAATGCTATTGTGGACATCAGAACTGGGCAGTGGGTGGTGGGTAGTGGTAGCCATGTCATGTGACTTGTACTAAGCTGTCCATTTTATTGTTCTTTTATATGTGTTTGTACAGAGCACGTATTATATTATACATGAATTGTTTGTACAGAGCACGTATTATATTATACATGAATTGTTTGTACAGAGCACGTATTATATTATACATGAATTGTTTGTACAGAGCACGTATTATATTATACATGAATTGTTTGTACAGAGCACGTATTATATTATACATGAATTGTTTGTACAGAGCACGTATTATATTATACATGAATTGTTTGTACAGAGCACGTATTATATTATACATGAATTGTTTGTACAGAGCACGTATTATATTATACATGAATTGTTTGTACAGAGCACGTATTATATTATACATGAATTGTTTGTACAGAGCACGTATTATATTATACATGAATTGTTGTAAGCGAACGAATATATGGCGGTTTTGCACACGCAGCAAATTCATTGCAACTAGAGCCAACTGGCAATTTTAGCACGGGGGTTTTTGTCCTACATTCTGCCTGAGGCCTGCCCCCCATTCTGCCTGAGCCCTGCCTCCCATTCTACCTGAGCCATGCCTCCGCTCCATGTATTCAGTTCATCAGCGGGGCATACATGGAGTGTCATTATTATGCATTGGTAAAAAAATGACAGTCAATTTGATCGGCACAGGGTTGGCAGATTTCTGACAGGATGGTTCCTACCGTGGTTTAAACTATCTTGTCAGAAATACCTTTCTGATATCAGAATATCAGAAACTCCGTTTTAGAGACATTTCCTTTAAAAAAATTATCACATGCCATTTTGTTTAATGTGTAGACTGTATATTAAATCAATGTAGCAGAGTTCGCAAGTTTCTGACGAGGTGGTAAATACCACGGTAAATACCATTGTATTTACCGCCTCGTCAGAAATACCTATCTGACATCAACATGTCAGAAAATCAATGTAATAATGTATTAGTAACCTGTTACATGTCATATACAATTGCAACTTTTACTCTGTGCAGTCTGTTATGTTTGTATTTTCTACCAATTTGTTAGCAGATAGAAATGATAACAGATCTATGTAATTGTTGCAGCATGGTTTCACTTGGCAGCTAGTACAACTAAATTTTATAAGAGTATTGTCTGAGCTTGCTTTTATCATATGTTCACCTATCTGTGCTTGATGGAGGTATACATTAATTGTCTCAATGCTTTTTATTTAGCAACTTGCTTGGCCAGCCACCTATTGCAACACCTTCACATAGAGATACACTGTTACATGTGAAAGAAGTGCAGATTGATTACCCACATTTTTTTAGACATTTAACATTGCTAGTAGCACCCCGTCGTGCACCATAATGAAGGGTGGCAGAAAGTAATGGAAAAACAGTTGCTAGATGCAAGTATTGTGTCACCCAAATGTGATAGAATGCTGATTCATCACACCAAGTGCAGCTGGTTCATCACACCAAGTGCAGCTGGTTCATCACACCAGCTGCAGAAAATCATACCTTTCTGACATCAGAATGTCAGAAACTCCGTTTTTGAGACATTTTCTTTTAAAAAAATGATCACATGCCATTTGTTTAATGTGTAGATTGTATATTAAATCAATGTAGCAGAGTTGGCAAGTTTCTGACGAGGTGGTAAATACCGTGGTATTTACCGCCTCGTCAGAAATACCTCTCTGACATCAACATGTCAGAAAATCCATGTAATAATGTATTAGTAACATGTTACATGTCATATACAATTGCAACTTTTACTCTGTGTAGTCTGTTTGTTATGTTTGTATTTTCTACCAATTTGTTAGCAGATAGAAATGATAACAGATCTATGTAATTGTTGCAGCATGGTTTCACTTGGCAGCTAGCTTTTAAAAGAGCAGAACAGGTGCACAGCTTCATGGTATAAGATTAGACAAATCGATATCAAAGAAAGATTCAAAGCTACAACTACAACGTCTGAGCTTGCTTTTATCATATGTGCACCTGTCTGTGCTTGAAGGAGGTATAAGCTGATTGGCCCAATGCTTTCTACTTAGCAAGTTGCTTGGCCAGCCACCTATTGCAACACCTTCACACAGAGATACACTGTTACATGTGAAAGAAGTGCAGATTGATTACCCACATTTTTTTAGACATTGTCATATTGAATAGTGCCTTTAACAGTGCTAGTAGCACCCCGGTGTGCACCATACTGAAGGGTGAGACCACCATACTGAAGGGTGAGACCACCATAATGAAAGGTGAGACCACCATATTGAAAGGTGAGACCACCATAATGAAGGGTGAGACCACCATATTGAAGGGTGAGACCACCATATTGAAGGGTGAGACCACCATAATGAAGGGTGAGACCACCATATTGAAGGGTGAGACCACCATATTGAAGGGTGAGACCACCATATTGAAGGGTGAGACCACCATATTAAAGGGTGAGACCACCATATTGAAGGGTGAGACCACCATATTGAAGGGTGAGACCACCATTTTGAAGGGTGAGACCACCATATTGAAGGGTGAGACCACCATATTGAAGGGTGAGACCACCATTTTGAAGGGTGAGACCACCATATTGAAGGGTGAGACCACCATATTGAAGGGTGAGACCACCATATTGAAGGGTGAGACCACCATTTTGAAGGGTGAGACCAACATATTGAAGGGTGATACCACCATATTGAAGGGTGAGACCATCATATTGAAGGGTGAAACCACCATATTGAAGGGTAAGACCACCATATTTGAAGGGTGGCAGACCAGCTAAGGCTGTGTGGGAACGTTTTGTTTAAAATGGAAAGTAATGGAAAAACAGTTGCTAGATGCAAGTACTGTGGTCACCAGATGTCACCCAAATGTGCTAGAATGCTGGTTCATCACACGAAGTACAGAAAATCACAAATTTATATTGCATGTATTAGATTCTGACAGTTTCTGATAGATTACTGACAGTTTCTGATGTCAGAAACCCGTCAGAAACTAGTTTCTGATAGATTACTGACAGTTTCTGATGTCAGAAACCCATCAGAAACTAGTTTCTGACAGTTTCTGACATTGTCACGTCAAAAATACCTTTCTGACTGTCAGAAACCCAACCTTGGATCGGCAACATGCACATTATCTGAAGTCCCACACCACGTATTGATGGGGTGGGTGATGGTTCGAACCAATTATCTATTTACACTACATGTATTTTGGGAATTTGAAAACTGCAGATATCACCACTAAGTGTTTAGTAGCTGTTTATTTATTAAGCACCTTACCTGGGAGACACTTATTGTTTTTTGTACATTTCCTGAATTCTGAATTTTCCTCTCAATTCATGGCCACTATACCATCCGTGAGAATTTCTCTAACTAATTCACTGACATATTTTATTAGATTATATATATTTATATAGATTAATGTGACCTCTCAAAGCATGTTTTGAGATGTAAAAATATTCACCCTTAATTACACAATATAGCTGCAAGTGTGATTTGTGATTTGATGCCCTATATGTGTTGCATGTGTTGGATACAGAAAACATACCCATAAAACATGGTATTTGTCTCAAGGGTGGTATTCTGGCAATGTTCCCCCACCAGAATTTTCATCAGGAGGTCTCCAGTAGGCTCCTCAATTTTTGCCATTAGTGGTATCACTGAGCTGAATGATGGGGTGTGTACACAGATCACAGCGCAGATCACAGTGCAGATCACAGTGCAGATCACAGCGCAGATCACAGCACAGATCACAGCACAGATCACAGTGCAGATCACAGCGCAGATCACAGCGCAGATCACAGCGCAGATCACAGCGCAGATCACAGCGCAGATCACAGTGCAGATCACAGCGCAGATCACAGCACAGATCATAGATCAAACATCATAGATCAAACATAGTACAGATCATAGATCAAACATCATAGTACAGATCATAGATTAGACATAGTACAGATCATAGATCAAACATCATAGTACAGATCATAGATCAAACATCATAGTACAGATCATATTGCAGATCATAGATCAAACATCATAGTACAGATCATATATCAAACATCATAGTACACATGATGGACTGATGTGTGGAATGGGTATTGCAGCATATTGCTTGTTTCACACTAGGTTTTGAAAACATTTTTGATGGTTTTACGGAGTTACAGCCAGATATATCCTCTGGCAAAATAGTAGTGGAATGCATCAGCATAAAGCCATAAAGTGAAGCACGATAAAAAACCATGATATGATTTTAGCATAACAACGTGCATTTATTGCCATGACCTGAAGGTCTGTTGGGCCTGTTTCGTTTAATAGGGTTATATGATTTCCATCGTAAATGTAAAGAACATTATAATTGTGAGAGAGGAAACGAAATGTGTAAACTGTAAGCTACATGACGTATTTCATTATCTACGTCAAGTAAGAGTATTGGACAAGACCAGGCTGCGTGTGTCTGACTGTGGACATGATTCCACAGAGTGAGATTTCTAGCACTAGCTCGGGATGAATGTGGTCACTTTTGGTGTTTGTTTGAACAAAAGTAATGAAAAGAAGCATTTCTAACTTCAAAGTGGTCTTTTGAATGAAAAGCGCAGTTGAAATTTTAATGAACTTTAGCAGTATAAAATGGAAATGACTTCAGATCCTTGTCTGAAATTGTCCAGGTTTAAAAGGAGTGATGGGTGGAGGAAGGGAAGGAGGGTGAGAGGGAGGGAGAGGGCACATAGGGAGGGTAGGAAGAGAGAGAGGGGGGCTGTAAGGGTACATCTACTTTGTTAACAGGAAGAACCATTTGGTACAGATGCAGGAAGTGAAATTTGGAAATTTCCTATCTGCTGGGCAAACTTATAGTGTTACCAGTTAATGTTTCCAGATTGCAAGAAAGACCCAGTGTCCATATGTAATGGTATATGTGTGTATTTAATATTAATGTATTATCAGATTAGAATTGTATGTTCAGCAACAAAAGAGAAGGAATTGGATAAATCTTTTTGATTTATCTTCTACTTGTTTGCTCATTGGATCACTTTCTGCGATTTAATTACATATAAGGTTCAACATAGCTATGCAATAATTTAATACTCTTAGTGAAATTCCCTGATTATCCCTGATATTTCCTTAATTAAACTAATGTTGGCAGAGTCAAATGCAAATATATATAAATATATATATATATATATATATATATATATATATATATATATATATATATATATATATATATATAATATATATATATATATATAATTTATCTGCATCAGGCTTGGTGGTAATGAAATGTTCAGTCAGTGGGAAAAAAGATATTGCTGGCGAAGGTTCAATTCCATTTTGTTTCTCTGAATAAACAATTCAGTCTTTTAAATGTACTTTCTGCAGTCTGACTTTCAGTGTATTTGTAATTTTGCTTTGGAAAGACATACTAGTAAAAAATATATGATAAAATATCAAGTGTTTCTATTTTAAATTCAATCATCTGACTATCAATGATTTTATTTATACTTTGTTAACAGGAAGAACCATTTGTTACAGATGCAGGAAGTGAAATTTGGAAATTTCCTATCCGCTGGGCAAACTTATAGTGTTACCAGTTAATGTTTCCAGATTGCAAGAAAGATCAGGTGTCCATATGTAATGGTATATGTGTGTATTTAATATTAAAGTATTATCAGATTATTATTATTGTATGTTCAGCAACAAAAGAGAAGGAATTGGAGACATCTTTTTGTTGATTTAACTTATACTTGTTTGCTCATTTAATCACTATCTGCGATTTCATTACAGATCAGCTACATAGCTATATAATAATTTAACATTCTTGGTAAATTCTCTGACTATCCATGATTTTTCCATTGTATTCAATTTCCCTGATTTTTTATATGTCTCTGTGACTTGTGTGGACCCGGACATTAGCACATTATCAGTGTCTAGTTGAGCCTTCTGAGTTTCAATACATTGTGCATTTGTTCGCATGTTCTTTTCATGGAGAGTCACATGGTATTGGTTTTTAAATGCCCCCAGATAACAGTACACTTCATCAAGCTATACAGTAATGTATGGAATACACTCAAGTTTTGTGACATAACCCAGCTTTAACTGCAGCTTCTTATCTATTGGCCACTCACACAAAACTACATGAATGACAATGCAGTGCTGATAAACAGATATCTCAGGGTGACCTGAAGTCAGTATGGAAACATAACCTTGTATAATTGATACGTTGACTGTCCCTCCTGAGGGCGAGATCTCTCTCGGGCATCTGTTAACCATGAGGTTGTAACAAAGGAACGATAGCTGTTTTGTAACAGCAAAATGTACCCCTGAAAATATTCGACCTTGCTGTTTAGTATGGCTGTCGACAATTTCCAATAACTGCGGAAAAGGTTGATCAGACTCCGGCATTCGATCACGTGATTGGCATCGATCACCTTCATCTTTGACCTAAAAAATACTGAATGTGTTTTTACCTAAAACAGTCTTCCAGGGTTATGCGTTCACTCCAGTGACCCATCCTCTCATGCTATTACTCCGTACACGTCATCCTTTTCACTTTCAACCGTAAGGCCAAATAAAAAATCCTGGTTTCTCGTAAGAACTTTTTCGAAAAGTAAATTAAGGATGAGGTTTTAGTATGCGGATGAACAACTATCAAAGGACTGTTTTCAATCATCAACAACATCAGAGGTGTGCCAAGTGTGATGTTTACATCCCAATGCAGAAGTGTACAAAAAGGTGCCCTTGGCATGGATACGTTTTTTAAATACACATTTATTACAAATTTTATTGCTTGGATAAAAAGGTATTTAGAAGACAGTAAAAATAAAATAATAAGTTTTGCGCCAACAATATTCAAATGTGTGTGCTGATGAGAAACCAGTAAATATTTATAACGCCTAAACCCCAACAATCATACCAGACATTTTTAATGTTTGAAACTAGCAATATGATGTATGGTAGACTTGATTGTTTGTGATGCTCTTTAAATAAACAGTGTATGTGTCTTAAATCTGATAAATCTTTATAGAAGGCCCCCCTCAGTATGTGGTAGATCATCAGGGAATGGTATTAAAATTCCCTTTTGATATGAAACAATGTCGACATATTATACAGTTGTTATTTAACCTGAGACCAACAAACCGCTACTGATATTCAAAGCCCCGGTGATTATGAAACCTAGCAAATTGATTCTGATCCACTTGCGTAAGTGACCCGGCCTCCTGTGGATTCAACAACTACATTTATTTTCTGTTGGTACACTGCGTTTAATGCTTCACCGCATTTATTTGATGTGTTGATAATATTCACTAGGCGCTTCTATTTGTGAACTCGATCTAGATAATAACAACCCAGTTCATTGTACTTACTTGTGACAAATAATAATTGAACCAACAGCAGCATGAATGAAATGACGAAAAACTTAGGCGTAGTTAGGTTTTAGCCCCTTGTTTATGAAGTTTATGATCTTCCTCATAATCATCAGGAAGATGCCAACTTCAGCATCATTTTAGCAGTGATGAATCTCCATGTGTCACAGTTTTTAGTTACTCGGTCTATCTGTATGTAGCAAGGTGTCTTTAAGTTTATGACCCCAAATTTACCCAACAATATTTGACACTCCACAAGTTTAAGATCCTCAACTGCATTTATAGCTTTGATTTTCCGCAACTTCATTATCCAAAATGCTTCAAGTTTATGATCCTAGATACACACAGCTTGCAATCCCCACACAACTACATAGCTACAGAAATGTAGCTCTGTTGACACTTTATACTATACTTCAATGACACAACTGAAACAAGAAATAAATGAAACACACAACCGTGTTGTTATTGTGACCTGCAGCTTTCATTGTCATTGTGTGTACCTTGCAGGATTTCACCTAAACAACCGACTGTCCTCCATCTTCCCCGAGAGCTGCATGCTGATCATCCTGGGACTTGTCATCGGTATGATCCTGTACATCAGCAAGGTGGAGGGCTACACCCTCAATGCAACGACCTTCTTCTTCTACCTCCTCCCACCGATTATCCTCGACTCGGGCTACTTCATGCCCAACCGGGCCTTCTTTGACAACCTGGGCACGATCCTGCTGTTCGCCTTCGTTGCAACCGTGTACAACACCCTCATGATTGGGTTGTCGATCTGGGGTTGCTCGCTGGCTGGGATTTTCCCTGCCATTGGGAGTATCAAGTTCCTGCACTGCCTCGTGTTCGCGTCGCTGCTGGCAGCTGTCGATCCCGTCGCCGTGCTCGCCGTGTTTGAGCAGATCCACGTCAATGAGGTCCTCAACATCGTGCTGTTTGGAGAGTCATTGCTCAATGACGGAGTCAGCGTGGTGGGTAACTGTGTGTGGTGTCTCCCTCTTCAATTCATTTAACCCACCGCAAATCAATATTCCAATCTTCAGAGAACTGAGACTTGTCCAGTTAACTCTCCCTCTTCAATTCATTTAGCCCATCATGAATCAATATTCCAATCTTCAGAGAACTGAGACATGTCCAGTTAACTGTCCCTCTTCAATTCATTTAGCCAATCATGAATCAATATTCCAATCTTCAGAGAACTGAGACTTGTCCAGTTAACTCTCCCTCTTCAATTCATTTAGCCCATCATGAATCAATATTCCAATCTTCAGAGAACTGAGACTTGTCCAGTTAACTCTCCCTCTTCAATTCATTTAGCCCACCACAAATCAACATTCCAATCTTCAGAGAACTGAGACTTGTCCAGTTAACTCTCCCTCTTCAATTCATTTAGCCCATCATGAATCAATATTCCAATCTTCAGAGAACTGAGACTTGTCCAGTTAACTCTCCCTCTTCAATTCATTTAGCCCACCACAAATCAATATTCCAATCTTCAGAGAACTGAGACTTGTCCAGTTAACACTCCCTCTTCAATTCATTTAGCCCATCACGAATCAATATTCCAATCTTCAGAGAACTGAGACTTGTCCAGTTAACACTCCCTCTTCAATTCATTTAACCGACCACAAATCAATATTCCAATCTTCAGAGAACTGAGACTTGTCCAGTTAACACTCCCTCTTCAATTCATTTAACCGACCACAAATCAATATTCCAATCTTCAGAGAACTGAGACTTGTCCAGTTAACACTTCCTCTTCAATTCATTTAGCCCATCACGAATCAATATTCCAATCTTCAGAGAACTGAGACTTGTCCAGTTAACTCTCCCTCTTCAATTCATTTAACCCACCACAAATCAATATTCCAATCTTCAGAGAACTGAGACTTGTCCAGTTAACACTTCCTCTTCAATTCATTTAGCCCATCACGAATCAATATTCCAATCTTCAGAGAACTGAGACTTGTCCAGTTAACTCTCCCTCTTCAATTCATTTAACCCACCACAAATCAATATTCCAATCTTCAGAGAACTGAGACTTGTCCAGTTAACTCTCCCTCTTCAATTTTCATTCAGCCTATCATAAATCAATATTCCAATCTGTTGTGCGTGAGTAGTTAAATCAGGTTACTTTCAAAAGTTTGAATATCCTTATGTCATAATATGTAAAGCCAGATCACTCTTGCACTTTTTTATTTTGCCTGTCAAAAATAATCTGATACTTTTTCTGATGATTTCCTCAAAACTAAATAAGACAATTTGCACAAATGAGTAGTAGTAGTAAGTAAGTAAGTAAGTAGTAGTAAGTCGTAGTAGACAGGTTTGATTTTTCGCAAAATTCTAAAATGAGATAAGTAAAAAAATTGCATTCACCTTTAAATGTCAGTTCCAGGTGAAATATTTGTTTCCTTTTTGCAAGGAGGGTATGGTAGTAATGTGACCTTGCCATCGTTTATGTAAAGGCATTAGTCGGCATCATCTATAAATAAAATGTATTCTTTGAATTTGTGATTTGTGAGAACGTTTCCCCACTTTACTGCTTCTAAATTAGAACATCTGTCACTTACTATTCAGGCACTGAAACATACTTAATGTTTATCATGCTATTTATAAGTATCCACTCTCTGCCTTGCAGGTACTTTACCACATGTTTGAGTCCTACAGCGAGATTGGAGGTGAAAATATCATTACCCTTGACATAGTTGCCGGGGTCGGGTCATTCATCATCGTCGCCCTTGGGGCAACCATCATTGGGGTCATCCACGGACTCATTGCCGCCTACATCTCGCGCTACACAAATGAGGTGCGCGTCATTGAACCTCTCATCGTCTTTGTGATCGGCTACCTGTCGTATCTCTCTGCAGAACTGTTCCACCTGTCCGGCATACTCTCGTAAGTAGACATGCTACACATCAGTCGATGGTCTAGAACCCATTGTTTTATTAGACATTAGTACATTATTAGATTTACTAATTGTATTTAATGTATATAATATGTACAATTAGGTCACAATGTAATTCCGTGTTGTTATTAACATGTCATGATAGGTGTTTGCGTCTGTGTCTTGGTTGCACAACCAGCCGGTTGTGAATTTGTTGTAGACTGACAGTGAAGATGATGCTGACACCTGTTGGAGTTATAGAAACTAATATTGTTTAGTTGTCATCCTCCAGTCTAATGTAACATTATGTTTGCTTTCATTGGACATTGCTTCTTGAAATTGTGTGGCATTCAATGACCTGGCATTAAAGCTGTGCTAGGCTAGCAGCTAACGAGACATCAAAAACCACTGAGTAATTATCTAAGTAACGTTTATGCTATAGGCCTTTTTAAAGGTCTGGGTCTGTATTTGTGTCATAACAAATTATCATTAACCAGTAATGAAGTTGTAAATAAGGGAGACCCAAAAAAACATTACAATTGTTTACATATAAAAATAAATATGTATGTTCTAGAACATGATATTATTACCATTGTATGTTCTTTAAAAATGTAATTATTAGCAGACATGTTGGGGGGCTGATTTGAGTCCCATTCGAGTCACCCATTTTCATGACTTGTGACTTGACATCGAATTCCGAGAGATGACTCCATGCTTGACTTGGAGGTCACAGACTTGAGACTTGACTTGCCAGTTTGTGACTTGCGAACAAGCCTAGTGGCTTGAAACATGCACAAAAGAAGACCATGTCATTGTGATAGGCCGCATCAGACACAATAATTTTGAAGTAATTATTATGATCGGCTAATTTTGTAGTGGGGCAGTGTCCGCCAAATTTCCCGCTAAAAATTATCGCAAACAAACTACAACAACCATGGCTTTTGTGAGCCCTGTTGACTTGGGACTTGATTTGGAGCTCATTAACTTGACTTGCAGGTAAGTAGCTTGAGACTTGACTTGACTTACTAGTTTGTGACTTGCCAACAAGTCAGATTATTAACATTTGGGTGATTCAGAATGTTTCTAATATTAATGTTTCAACTGCTTGCAGATGTACATTCTGCGGCATCACAATGAAACAGTTTGTCGAGGCAAATGTCTCGCAGAAATCTCACACAACCATCAAGTACTTCATGAAGATGCTGGCGTCTGTCTGCGAGACCATCATCTTTATGCTGCTTGGCATCTCAACGGTGGTCGACCACCACCATTGGGACACGGCATTTGCCTTGATTGTGCTTCTATTCTGCCTTTTCTACCGTTCTATAGGTGAGATTACTGTCCTGTCTTGTCTACCCCATCCTAGGTGAGACTACTGTCCTGTCTTGTCTACCACATCCTAGGTGAGACTACTGTGTAGTGATACATTTCTACTACACAAATAATGATTTACGGTGCTAATTTTTTTATTTAGCATCCGGCGAAGGGTGATCTTTGATTTACAAACATGAATACATGTAAATTCTGCATTTTAATTAATATATTTACATAGTTTAGCAGGATGCTTAGAATGGAAAACGGCACCACCTAACAAACATGTTGCATACCGATACTTTGTCATGTTGTCACAGGAAGCATTTTCAAATAAGCTTGTTTAATTGATTAATTACACATGTGAATCTACATAAACACAGTCCCTTGATCTGTGCTATCTGATATATGACCTGGTGGCAACATTCTGAAGACAAATTGTTTGGTTATACTCAACAATATATTGTGTATACCTTATTTTTGTGAATCATAAAATACCTAAAATATTTTACTAGTAGATCTTCAAACTCACATATTTTACTAGTAGATCTTCAAACTCACATTGTGTTGTATAAATGGTGAAATGTCTCCAGCAGTTGTTTACTTGTTGTTGACCTAGCATTACTTATTACTTATTACTTAGCATTACTTATATAGGCACCTTGTAAACATTACACAATTTCCATTATATATTACTTAGTGTTCAATAAATAGTATATATAATATAATACTTAGGCTCACAACTATTGTATATATTCAAAGGTATTTCATCATGTAAACATACATCACACACTGTGTGTACACATTTTATTTGCTATGTAACCATGCTTGATACAACTTCATCTTCATCATCATCATCATGTGGTGTCATCCCCTCTTGGAAGGTCAGCTATCACAGACAGCTACTCGTATCTGCATTGTGCCATTCTAACCAGATCTTCATGTTCTCCATCCATGCCTAGCAGTTGTCTCTCAATATGGCTCTTAGTCTTCATCTGCATCTTAGTCAGACAAGCAACCATTTTCTCCAATATTTCCCTTTAATTTCCTTCTTGTCTGACGATGTGACCAAAACCACTTCAGTTACAGCTATTAAAGACACAACAGCACAGACAACACACGAGTGTGTGTTGTATATCAACAAGTCATTATTCAGTGCATATAGTGTCTCGTATTTAAGTCTATGTCTAACACGGTCCCATATAATGTAACCAAATTTGTCAAATTTTTCAATGTTGCAGGCAAAATAATGAAGCTACTGTTGTATGTTGACCACCATTAGGTTGACAAAATAATGAAGCTACTGTTGTATGTTGAGCACCATTAGGTTGACAAAATAATGAAGCTACTGTTGTATGTTGAGCACCATTAGGTTGACAAAATAATGAAGCTACTGTTGTATGTTGAGCACCATTAGGTTGACAAAATAATGAAGCTACTGTTGTATGTTGACCACCATTAGGTTGACAAAATAATGAAGCTACTGTTGTATGTTGACCACCATTAGGTTGACAAAATAATGAAGCTACTGTTGTATGTTGACCACCATTAGGTTGACAAAATAATGAAGCTACTGTTGTATGTTGAGCACCATTAGATTGACAAAATAATGAAGCTACTGTTGTATGTTGAGCACCATTAGGTTGACAAAATAATGAAGCTACTGTTGTATGTTGACCACCATTAGGTTGACAAAATAATGAAGCTACTGTTGTATGTTGACCACCATTAGGTTGACAAAATAATGAAGCTACTGTTGTATGTTGAGCACCATTAGGTTGACAAAATAATGAAGCTACTGTTGTATGTTGAGCACCATTAGGTTGACAAAATAATGAAGCTACTGTTGTATGTTGAGCACCATTAGGTTGACAAAATAATGAAGCTACTGTTGTATGTTGAGCACCATTAGGTTGACAAAATAATGAAGCTACTGTTGTATGTTGAGCACCATTAGGTTGACAAAATAATGAAGCTACTGTTGTATGTTGACCACCATTAGGTTGACAAAATAATGAAGCTACTGTTGTATGTTGACCACCATTAGGTTGACAAAATAATGAAGCTACTGTTGTATGTTGACCACCATTAGGTTGACAAAATAATGAAGCTACTGTTGTATGTTGACCACCATTAGGTTGACAAAATAATGAAGCTACTGTTGTATGTTGACCACCATTAGGTTGACAAATTGTAGTAGTTCCAGTATATGCAACAAAGTACATTAAAATTAATATTAGTATATTTTTAGGCCAGGTATGCTTTTTTGAACAAAATAGAATTTGTTTTGGTGAAAACATGGATGGGGTGTCTTTAAAGTGTTCTAACATGAAAAGTAGTTAACATACAGCCATACAACTGATACCATGATGTATCTTAATGATAGACCTTTCCAATGATGTCTAACATTTTGCAATAACTTAATTATCTCAAAATGGTCCAGCATAGCTATCATTATTTGATGCATGTGTCTGCTAGCGCATTTTAACGTCAGCAATTTTCAAATGACCTAGCACTTGGGGACACCATTTATTCTGAATCATCGCTCACACGGAAATAACTTCAAGAATACTTGTTGGCGGCTGTCATTGTTGCTATGCATTCTTTATCCTTTCGCGTGAGATACACTACATATCCTGCCATTTGAAACGCTTAATGTGGTAAATAATAATTTTATTCGGTGTGTGTGTGCACACGTGCTAAAGTGATGTAAAAGAAAGTAATAATATATTTGGAAGAAAGAGACAAGATGATAGTGTGCGTGTAGAACTACAATTTAAGGAGAGGAATAGATGAAAGATGTAATGTGAATTAATGTTGCCAGTTTGAGATCCTCTGTCTAAAGATCTCCAAACTTGGCGCTGTAGCTGCGCTGGCTGGCAGGTTGTTCCAGTTGGCAATTGTTTGGGGTAAGAAGCTGTACTGGATGAATTGCTTAGTAATTAGGGGGAGCTAAGCTTCAGAATGCATGTGTTGAGAGGGTCTCACAAAGGGTATAAGTTGGGGGCTGAGGTCCAGGGCAAGGTTGGTATGTTTACTCTCTGGAAGTTTTCCTGAAGAGTTTTGTGGCGAGCCAGATTAAGTTTGTTGTAAGCTCAAGAAAACCTATTCCGTCGAAGATCCATATTCCGAAAATGTTGCAAGGTTTATAAATACTTGTTTTGTTAAGTTGTATATTTATTTGCACTAAAAGACTGATGATAATAAAATATTAATTTATCTTAGTGTCTCTTAGAGTTGATCCTTGACAGAAACTGCTGATACTATGGCATGTTGGATATTGTTTAACCTTCTGGCCCCTGCAACCTGTTCTATTCACTTCATAACATTTTTGTTTATTCATTAGGGATCATCTCTGGGCTATATGAGGCATGAATGTCTTAATTGTTGACAGTCATATTCTAATGCGGATCAATATGCAACTTAACAGACTACGTATTCCAGACCAACTCAGCATTTGTTTGCATAATTCCGTAATAGAACATGTGGACAGCCAAAGCAAACTTCTGTTGGCCCAGATATGCTTGTCTACCTAGGTTAATTAAACTCTTATGAGTTTATAAATAATGTACAAAACGTTGTCCTTTGGACTTTGTGGGCTCCGCCCCTCCTGAATATGGCTCTGACAACACTTGAGTAGTTGCTAGAGTGGGAAACTGAGCTGTATAGACGCTGGTGTCCACTCGACCTGACCTGTGAAGCACCCGGTCATGGTTGGTGTTGCTTTAACTTGACCTTGTGTATATATATTTCGGCGATGGATTGTCAAATATTTGGCAGCAGATCATGCAGGTTTTGAGGCGAGTTGTTCACATTTTCTGAGCAGTCTATCAGTGGCAAATACAAGGGGCATGTTGTTCTGTATGGAGCGTGTTCATCGAGATGCAGGTAGTATCTGGTTACTGGTTGTCAGCTTAAAACTTCCTCCTCGATTGACTTGGCCCATCGTGAATCAGATTGTCAGCATAGTCTAAGTAATACACACTATTGTTAAAATCATAAAAGATTTGATTTTGATCATTAGGTTGGCCAACTGCACATATGTGAATAGCCTTGTGTCATAGTATACAGAGCTAGACCACTTTTGGTATTTTTCCTGAATTTTGACGGGATCTGGTCAAAAATTATTTACTATTTTTTCCGATGATTTCACCAAAACTAAATATAAAATTTTTACAAATTAGCCAGCATGTCGTTGCAGAAACTCTGTTATGTTATTAATTATTAGATCAGCTTCAGGGCCAAGTATATTGTCACATTTATTATTATTGGTGTGTCATGTGCTAGACCATTGCAGTGTGGGTAGATTATTTTATTGCGGCATGGGTCATTCGGAGCAGTACAAATTGTACATTCCAGCACTATGCCAGCCAGACTGTAATCAAATCATATTGACAGGTGGGGTCCATTTATAAACTCCCACTTGCTGACCTTTTGGTACTTTTGTGTGTATATGTTTTATAACATAGATCATATTTTTTCATGATAATCATGTGTTTGAGGTTATAATAACATGCTAAACTTTTACACTGACAATGTTGCGTACCCATCAGCTCAGTTAGGCTGTTGGCATCTCTTTGCAATCTCTGACCGCTTCGAGTCCACCATCTGTCCAGGGCTTGTCAATCCACCCCATTTTTCTTCGACATCGTCAGTTTTTTCCTGGTAGTTCTCCGTCTATTCTCGTACGTACCAGACTATCTGGTCTTATTTACCACTGTGGTCGTTAATGACTGGTGGTCTCTTAATGCAGGTGGTCGTTTGAGCAGGTTTGACTGTACTATTGCATTGTGTGTGTCTAGTATCATGAATGTTTGCCATCACAGCCTGTGTCTGTTTGTAGGTGTCCTCTTCTTCTCGTATCTGGCCAACCTGATACGGGTGGACCCACTCAGCAAGGTTGATCAGTTCATCATGGCATATGGAGGCCTGCGGGGTGCCATTGCATTCTCCCTCGTAGTGCTGCTCAAGGAAGACTTGTTCCCTAACAAGAAACTCTTTATGACGACCACCATCGTCGTCATCTACTTCACTGTCTTTGTACAGGTCTGTCGTGTGTTATCTACGCAGTTGATGTAATTGTATTATTTATTCTAAAACTAATGTTACAGGAGCAAAGGTCTAAATTGATTTGTTATGAACAATTTCAAGATATATTTTATGGAACATTCAGATAGTTGTTCTGTAGAAGTTTGCTACAAATCATTTAGCAATTTAAAATATAAATGGCAGATAATGTTTTTGAGCAGAAATTATACAATTTTAGCATTTTCCTAGCATATATTTCCGTGACATTATTGTGCTATGACTTCATTTCTGTGACATTGCTTCCTTATTGGGCACAGCTTTTGCTGAATAAGCGAATTAGTTGACATGCAGTCCATTGTAACAACACAAGTTTCTTTCTGTGTCTGACTAACAGATTATATATTATGCTATACAAGAAATGCAATATACTGATTCCGATTCACTGATTTCGTTTGTATATGTTGCAGGGGGCCACAATCAAGCCCCTCGTGAACTTCCTCAAGGTCAAGAGGGACCTAAAGCGCAAACCAAACATGAATGAGCGGATTCATAACCGAGTAGGTACACTAATCAGATCATTTTAATTGGGACATCTGCATGGCTTTCAACACTTGCAGCAAGATAATAGTGAATTTGTTTGGCTTAGTTTTGTGATGTAAATCAGTTTCATCTATGGCTCAAAATAGCACTAAGTTTGAATATTTCAATTCTTTGCATTTTCAGTAAATTAATTAAATTTATTTGAACTCATTAATATTTCAGGTTTGTACACTAACTGGTCAGTTTGACAGAACAGCATGGCTAAGTTGACCTGTCTGTACTATTGTAATCAGTACTACCACTGGACTAACGAACGAGATGAAGTAATTCTTTGTTAAGATGGTTGATAAGTTTTGAGGAACCGTTTTAATCAGTTCTAGCAGTAAGTTGATGGCCAGAAGCCAGTACTATTGGACAATTGATCAGTCTGTGTTAAGATGGTTAATCAGTTCTAGCAGTAAGTTGATGGCCAGAAGCCAGTACTATTGGACAATTGATCAGTCTTTGTTAAGATGGTTAATCAGTTCTAGCAGTAAGTTGATGGCCAGAAGCCAGTACTATTGGACAATTGATCAGTCTTTGTTAAGATGGTTAATCAGTTCTAGCAGTAAGTTGATGGCCAGAAGCCAGTACTATTGGACAATTGATCAGTCTTTGTTAAGATGGTTAATCAGTTCTAGCAGTAAGTTGATGGCCAGAAGCCAGTACTATTGGACAATTGATCAGTCTGTGTTAAGATGGTTAATCAGTTCTAGCAGTAAGTTGATGGCCAGAAGCCAGTACTATTGGACAATTGATCAGTCTGTGTTAAGATGGTTAATCAGTTCTAGCAGTAAGTTGATGGCCAGAAGCCAGTACTATTGGACAATTGATCAGTCTTTGTTAAGATGGTTAATCAGTTCTAGCAGTAAGTTGATGGCCAGAAGCCAGTACTATTGGACAATTGATCAGTCTTTGTTAAGATGGTTAATCAGTTCTAGCAGTAAGTTGATGGCCAGAAGCCAGTAAGTTGATGGCCAGAAGCCAGTACTATTGGACAATTGATCAGTCTTTGTTAAGATGGTTAATCAGTTCTAGCAGTAAGTTGATGGCCAGAAGCCAGTAAGTTGATGGCCAGAAGCCAGTACTATTGGACAATTGATCAGTCAGTCTGTGTTAAGAAACTTACAGCCAACCCGCCTACACGATGTAGGTGCTGGACCTGGGATAAAATCTCCCACATGAGCGCCAAGCCGTCAACACGACTTTTAATTGTATATCAGTTGTATGTGAACGTCTTCATTTATGGCATTAAGCAAAGTACTGAACCAAACAAGACACTGACGTGGGTCCACTCTAAATCAGTTGATGTGCTTGACAAATTTAATATTAATTATTTCATTGACAGTTCTTGAAGTTGAGAAATATGTTATTGGGCTGTATACATGAACGGTGTGTAGATGTGTGTATGGACTAACATCAGGAAACTGTTGCTATTTCAGATGATTGACCATTTGATGGGCGGCATAGAAGATATCGCTGGCCACGTCGGACACCATGTCATACGAGAAAAGTATGCATATCATTAATGCGTTGTCAATGACATTGTAGTTACATGTTACTTTATTTTAACAGCTTCCAATAACTGAAGGTACTTAACTACTTATAGTTATACAAAACATAATGTATTGAATAAAAATGGGATGCATTCGTGTGCCTGCGTGCATTTGTGTGTGTGTGTGTGTGCGTGCGTGCGTGCGTGCGTGCGTGCGTGCGTGCGTGCATGCAATAAATCGATGATTTATGCATTATGCGGTGCGCACCGTTTTAATTAAATCCTCGGCACATGTGCGTAACCGTTTTTATTGCACTGGATGTCACGCTGTGCAGGACAGTATATATCACTGGACGTCACACCGTGCAGGACAGTATATATCACTGGACGTCACACCGTGCAGGACGGTGTATATCACTGGACGTCACACTGTGCAGGATGGTGTATATCATTGGATGTCACACCGTGCAGGACGGCGTATATCACTGGACGTCACACTGTGCAGGATGGCATGTATCACTGGACGTCACACACCCTGCAGGACAGCGTATATCACTAGACATGACACTGTGCAGGACAGTATATATCACTGGACGTCACACCGTGCAGGACAGTGTATGTCACTGGGCGTCACACCGTGCAGGACAGTGTATATCACTGGATGTCACACCGTGCAGGACAGTGTATGTCACTGGACGTCATACCATGCAGGACACTGTATATCACTAGGCGTCACACTGTGCAGGATGGTGTATATCACTGGACGTCACACCGTGCAGGACAGTGTATGTCACTGGGCATCACACCGTGCAGAATGGTGTATATCACTGGACGTCACACTGTGCAGGATGGTGTATGTCACTGGACGTCACACTGTGCAGGACGGTGTATATCACTGGACGTCACACTGTGCAGGACGGTGTATATCACTGGACGTCACACTGTGCAGGATGGTGTATATCATTGGACGTCACACCGTGCAGGAAGGTGTATATCACTGGACGTCACACACCCTGCAGGACAGTGTATATCACTAGACATGACACTGTGCAGGACGGTGTATATCACTGGATGTCACACTGTGCAGGACGGTGTATATCACTGGACGTCACACCCTGCAGGACGTTGTGTATCACTGGATGACACACCGTGCAGGACGGTGTGTATCACTGGACGTCACACCCTGCAGGACGTTGTGTATCACTGGACGTCACACCCTGCAGGACGGTGTGTATCACTGGACGTCACACTCTGCAGGACGTTGTGTATCACTGGATGACACACCGTGCAGGACGGTGTATATCACTGGACGTCACACCCTGCAGGACGGTGTGTATCACTGGACGTCACACCCTGCAGGACGTTGTGTATCACTGGATGACACACCGTGCAGGACGGTGTATATCACTGGACGTCACACCCTGCAGGACGTTGTGTATCACTGGATGACACACCATGCAGGACGGTGTGTATCACTGGACGTCACACTGTGCAGGGCACTGTGTATCACTGGATGACACACCATGCAGGACAGTGTATATCACAGGACGTCACACCATGTAGGACGTTGTGTATCATTGGATGACACACCATGCAGGACAGTGTATATCACCATAGATGGCGTGTTATCAGTAGCAGTTACCCATGTAATGAATACATATATATCATGCATTAAAACATACAATTGGCATATTGTTAAAATAGAAACTTGTACGTATATATCAATGACAACTAGACATGATACAGTTTGTCTGTCTCTAGACCTCGTACTTTGCCCTAACTCTACCTACTACATGAACTTGTGAACAAAGGCAGCTTACATTGTTGCAGGTTCCAGCACATCAGTAAGATGTACTTGAAACCTGCTCTGCTGCGCAAGGGTCACATGGGGCGAGGTCGGTCCATCATGAATGTCTACCAGAAGCTGGCTGAGCAAGAGATGCGCGAGCTTGTGCACTCGAGTTCCTACACCGTCCTCTCTCAGATGCAGGTTACACCCGGATCTGCCCCCTCCATGGCACAGTTCTTCGCAAAACGCTCCAACTCAAAGATAAAGTGCGTAGTTCATTTTCGGTTGTTATTTTGATGTTTATTCCTATGCAGATCAAGCATGCCATTTGATTGATTATGAGATCAATATAAACATTATTTAAGTGTGTGAATAGTAATATGCGAAGTATTTTTAATAAAAATGCATACTTTTTAAAATCATCAAAAAAATTAATTTTGATCAGGTAACTAGCAAGTGTGAATAGCTGTGCGTCATAGTATATAGAGCCGAACCACTTTTGCCATTATTTGCTGTATTTTGACTGGGCCCAGTTGAAAATAATTTATTAGTTTCTCCGATGATGTCATCAAAACTAAATCTCACATTTACACAACCGAGCTAGCATGTCGTAGTCGATACTAAACAGGTTAAATTTTTTGCGAAATAAGGAGTGTAATGAGATGAGATGGAGATGCTGCATTGTATTAAATGGTGTAACACATTACATTGTATTAAATGGTGTAACACATTACATTGTATTAAATGGTGTAACACAACACACTTATAAATGTTATGATATTGTTTAATTTAACAGTGCATGACAACATTGTGACATTTATCAGTGCAGTGTTTGATCAGTTTTGTCTTCTTGGCCACAGACTTGATGAGACCGATGGCATCGCACATGAGCTGTCAGATGGTGACACATGTCTCGACATCGCTTCCTTGGATGCGCAGAGTTCACGCAAGATGCGCGACGACTCAAAGTCACACCACATCAGTGACGACGTCTTGTTCAAGCCAAAGAGAAGGGTGAGGTTCCTATATGTTGACCTGTAAGAATATCATAGCAAACCTAGTGAGGTTTGCGCACCTCATACTAGGAGGTAACAATATGTCTAACTATTGATGCATCGCAATAGTCATTATGACGATACAGTACTATCAATAGCAAATTTAACTATTGATAGTTATCGTCAATAGTACACTATACAAACTCTCGATAGTGATAGTTGGCGAAACATTGATTTTGGATAACAATTGTGTATATTTATCAACCTTAGACCAACAGTTGTCGATTAGAGAAGCGTCATTAATTGATTTCACATTTTTAATCAACTACCTCCAAGGCTATGCAATCGCCCCACCCAGCAATTATGGTTTGTGACTATTTTCCTGGCTAGTTGCTACTCCGTGATACTATCGCACTACCAGCACGATAGTTATGAAACTATCGCAATAGTATTACAATAGTTATATCCCTGATAGTCACCTCTACGTCATACAGATGTTCCTTGGAATAGCCTTATGTGAAAGGAAGCCTAGATTGACAGTGTGTGCCATTAGCCAAACACATGTCTGACTTGTGCACTATCAGATGATCTACGTACATATCATAAGAAGGATATAGATACGCTTGAACGTATACAGAGGAGAGCAACTGAAATTACTCCAGAACTGAGAGACCTTAGTTATGAAAAACGCCTAAAAGAATGTGGTTTAACAACCCTAGAGACAAGGATGTTAAGAGGAGATCAGATTGAAGTTTTTAAGATAGTGAATGGGTATGAAAATATTGATAGAAATATTTTGTTCTCACTCAAGAAAGATAGTAGAACTAGAGAACACAAGGTAACATTAGTAAAGCGTCAGTGTAGATTGGATATTAGGAATTACTCGTTCTCACAGAGAACAATAAATGAATGGAACAAATTATCTACAGATTGTGTAAATGCCAGCAGCATGAATATTTTAAAAAACAAACAAATATCTCGGGAGGGTGGCAGATGAAACCTGAAATCCTGACTATGACATACTTGCTCATTTATACCCAAAGTGAATCAACAATCCAGTGACAGTTTTAATTTTTCACAATATTATTTTGCTGCAATATTTCAAAGAAGAAATTAATCAGACCTAAATACTGTGATTATATTTTCAGCACTCTCACGCGCCAACTCGTCACATGTTACCGTCACAACCCGGTGAAGAAAGTGGACATCTTGTTGATTTCTACAAGACACGACCACTGCTGCGTCACCGCTATGGAAAATCACGGCACTCTGAGCATGCCGTGTCTGTTGACCCCACCAAACAGTCCAAGAGGGTGAAAGTCTTGAACGGTGATGAACCAGAAATAAGCAAACCTCGCAAAAATGTTAACTTTGCTGCTGGTGACGATGCAAAAGGTATGTCACGTTTTATAATGCTGGAGGGGACATTCATAAAAAGCAGTGTTTCATTTGCTGTGCCAACAATATATAGACATGTCAGTTGGAATCATGCTTCAGCCAAGCATAATTAGTTGTTGCATTTCTTCTCTTGTTCTGTTTTTTTTTTTAAATTATTCTTGTGTAGAAGGTATATTTTAAAATGTGATTTAAGATCATTTGTAGACAAGTTTAAGTTTACAAAAAAAAAATAATGTTGCATACATTTGCATTGCATATTTGTTTTGCAAATCTTCTTTCATGTAAAATTGTCTTTGTCCTACTGCTTTGAGGCTATTGTCATGGCAATCTTTGTGAAAGTTTAGACTTGAAATGTCTTCAGTAATTTGGAAAATCACAAAAATTAAACCAGTTTTCTTTAATAAAATATTATAGAAAATGTTACCTGCATAACACAGTTAGTTTGGACATGTTTATTTCACATTGAAGCTAACCCTAGGGCAACAAGGCTATTGCCATGGTAATATTGGTAAAAGTTACCTTTGACATGTAATTTCTGTAGACGGCAAGCCAAGTGATGAAGAGGATGAGGATACAATCAACTTGAGTGGCTCTGATGATGAAGGGGGGATAACATTTAGTGTGGATGTCAAGGCCAGGACCCCAGTGGGTGAGTGGTGCTTATGGAATAAGAATGTTAGTCATGTATGTCTTCCTTTTTTATATTGTCAGCTTCATACTAATTTCTTTATTTCTGTAGATATAATTGTTACTAAATGATATTTCTGCAACCACTGACAGAACTCTCATGTAACATCATATATAAGTTATTCAGAGTACAACATAATAAGTGATACTGTACTCTTGCTGACTACATACTTCCATAGAATTAATTTTTTTTTTTTAATTAAGATAAAACAATCTAGTAGATTATTTAACATAAATGCACATTACTTGTTTGCACTGATATATTTGTTCTTGCATCAACTCACTATTCTATTGATACAAATATTTGTTTGCTTTTGATTCTTTAAGTAACTTGCAACATATATTGTCTTGTACAAAATGTTGGTTGTGGCCTACTTTGAATATGTTGGAATACGTTTCAAAGGATGTTTGCAATTTTTATTAAAATTTTTGTTGGTATAAAAACATAATTTTATGTGTTGACTGTGGTCATTTTAAGTGTAGCTGATGTTTAGAACATGTCCAGTCTACTCCTGTTCCAGTGATTCATAACCAACAGTAAGCATGCTTACTGGTGACGATGAGTTACCCCTTCTGAAATGGGCCCCACCAAGTTGTTCACTTGGCGAACAGCTACTAGAAACCTAACTGTGAATTTCTGCCTCATCTTCAGAAGCGGCCGAGAGTAACGGAGTGACATCTGCAGAGAGTTCGTTACCATGGAAACGTAACACAGGGCGGGAACCCGTGTCTGCCCTGCGGATGCACTCGATGTATTCCAACGAGCCAGCCATTGGAGAAGCGCCCCCTTGGGTTGAGGCTGGCATCCCCGAGCCCATTCCAACTGTAGAACTCGCTGAAGTGCAGGTTATGGCGCCACCTGATGGCTGTTCAGTACATGACACCATGTGGCCGAATCGGAGCAAAGAGGCAGAGAGAAACAACTCGCTCGGTAAGGACGCCTATGAAGAAATCGAGCTGAAAGAAGCACCTTCGGAATATGATGAAGGCACTTCTAGTCGGTTGCCATGGCAACGTGACTCAGACGAAACCTCCGAGCCAGTCCTGGCACACGATATGTACGAGACCGAAGACCTGAATGTTGTCAGTGTGCCGTCCCCGTTGCATGACAGCTGTGATGACATAGATGGTGCCGCCAGTGATGCGGACGAGCGTGTCGAGGTGATCCCACCTCTGCCATGGCGTCAGAACAGTGACGAACCACCAACGTCTCTCGTGCACGAACTCGACAGCATGTGCCCGCAACTGTCGTCCATGAACAGCTTCATGCTCAGTGAAGCTGAATCGAAGCATTCCGAGCCGATGCAGATCCCATCAGTGATGGACATGCCCCACATGATAGACACCAATGGCAACGGCGACTTTCTTCTCGATGACCTTGAAACTGACCAGATGGACTTCTATTCACGCGTTGCACAGTGGCTCCTTGATAGTGTTCCGGACCTACGCGACCATGTCCTCGACGAGGGGGCTGGGGCATCATCGATGCCACCATCACACGATTGCGCCACTCCCACCAGCATTACTGTAGGATGCACCACTGAGGGAGCCGTGGATGTCTAAGTTTCCTTAGTGTTCCTGACAGAATTCTCTTCATCAACATACATCAGGCTCCATGTTCAATTTGGCTACTGCTGAAGATGTATCTCCATGAAATGTGCACCACGGTACTTTCTTAGTCCAACACTGCATCCAGATATGATCCTGATAAAGAGTTACTGTTAAGAAAGAAAACGAAAGATAACATTTGTTGCATGATGAAAAACCGGTGTCTCTATCCACTTGAACAAGAGTGCAAGAGTTATATGCAAGAGTTATATGCAGACGAAATGAGGCTATTTCAGAAGACAGCATTTTGACATGGAAGCAAAGGTTATTCTTCATAATGTAACATTATGAATTTATATCACAGTTAAGTTAAATGAATGAAGCTTAAGAGGAAGTGTCATCATCAATGAAAACGACAGAGTGCAGGGATTCTGTTGCATGAGTAAAGTTATTAAAACAAAACTGGAAATTCTTGATGCAAAAATTTTCTTACTTCTAACAAAACACACGTATACTAAATGTACTCAGCTAACTTTTGAACAGCTGTCAGAAGAGCTTAGAAGAACTGCCTTCACAGAAAAATAACTAAACTCTGTTCTCAAGTTGCGAAGTCAGTGACCAGGTTGAAACTGGGAGAGGGTGGTTTTCAGTAACAAAAAACAAATGGGATAAAGAAAAACACTATTAAGATAAACTTCAGTAGATAGTATAGTTTCGCAGCTTTGGCGTATCTATTGTGTTTCACAGTTGACATTTATAGAACTAGTCTATCCACAAGATGACATTTCTGCTTGTGTGAAACCTCTCCATGACGACCAGTCTTGTTCATGGCATTGAGGATTGGGTGTAACTCTCAATGATGATCACTTCTGGACAGAGCGGCAAGTACATAGGTGACATTAGGTGTCAACAATACTGCTTCCAGGTGGGAAATACTGCTTTTTACCCAGGTCCTGCTTTCTTGCTTTTTGGATGAAATGTCCTGCTTTTTTGTAATTTAGTCATTGCATACAAGGTCATTCTACGTACATTTCATTTCTTTTTTGTATCAAGTGATTTCACAATTTCTTGTGTGTTCGTTCACCAAAGACAAGAACTTCAAAATAGTGACCTGTAAAACAACACAAATCTACGTTCAAAAAGTTCAACTTTTCGAGAGCAGCTTGACACCTACACAAGTGCGAGGCACGAAGCCTCTTCGTTATGATCATTCCTGGACTTAATGATGACAATGCGACATAACATAAAACCTCTTCATAATGATCACCCCATAAATGTTTTTTTTGCATAAAAAAAACGAAATTATGCCTCTGTTTTTTTATGGTCCTATTTTTCGCCAGTGTTATCTTTGAAGCTGCATTGTTTGTCTAATATAGGCTGTTTAATCCAGCGGTTAGCTACTTGAATAATAATGTGTTGTTTGACTTGATTGACATGATTAATCCAGTTGGTGTAGATGGTAGACCACATAGCAAAAAAGGTAGGAAATTGTGAATAATAAGGCCTAGGTACAAAAAGTAGAATTTGTGAATAATAAGTCATGGTAACTTCAGAAATCTATTGTTTCGTGAAACCTGTGATGTGATATTCTTCAGAAAAGAGGTGCTATTCTTTAAACAGTGTTTTATTTGTTTCATATGTTGTATAGGTAATAATGTTGAGTTGCCTTTCTTGGGCTGTTCGCTTGCTTAGCCTATGACAACAGTACTTATGATGAGAGTGGAAATTAGGAGATTAACTTGTGATATAATAATGAGGGGTTGCATCAGAACATATGAAACCTATTATTATTATTTAAAGCGAAAAAGTAGTCATGGTTTTGGGCCTATGCACGTATAAGAGTTACTAAACCATAATCATTTGCAACTACAATCAAGGATATCACGCCAGTGGTTTACTAAAAAAACCTTGTTGAACAAGGACTGCCATAACAAGTGCAGTAGTCTGGCAATATTCCCTCACCAAATGTATATGTAAACACCTATTCCTATACTTGCCAATACGATATGGCCACGCTGTTTGCGTCTAAACTCACCCTATTGCATATTTTGGCCTTTGTTTACTAAACTTGTTTACTAAACTTATCCCGTTCTGACTTAGCAACTTGCTTGATTGAGAGTTTGTATTGCTTCCTACAGCCTTTCGATTTCTTACAACTATCCTGTGCTTATTGGTCACCCTATAAATATGGCTGCCTCCAGTATAATTGGGATTTGATCAGAATCATGCACTTTTAGAACAAATTCTGAGAAAACCACAACCACAAAGTGCAATATTTTTTATTGTAGCTGGAAATGATTAGTTTTTGTTAACTCTGAGGTGCATTGCCCTAAAACCAAAACTTTAGTTTTTGTTAACTCTGAGGTGCATTGCCTTAAAACCAAAACTTTAGTTTTTGTTAACTCTGAGGTGCATTGCCTTAAAACCAAAACTTTAGTTTTTGTTAACTCTGAGGTGCATTGCCTTAAAACCAAAACTTTAGTTTCGCTTTAAAAAGCTCTAATATTTAATGTTTATTTTGCACACATAATATCTGGTGGTAGACACGGTTTTGTTTAATACTTGTAGAATTTCCAGTTTTATTTAGATAACACACGTAGGTAGTGCAGTACTTGAGGCACATGTTAGAGTTCAGTTTTATTACAGACAATTCTACAACTGGGTGGAATGATTATTATGTATATTTTGTTTCTTGCAGTTATTTGTTACCTGTTGATACTTTTTTCAATGTCCTCAGTACATGATTAAACTTCTGTAAGGCATTTGATGTTTCTTTTTCTCATATACTCAAGGTTCAGCTTATAATATTATATATTTGACATGACATTACAGACGTTGTTGTGTTTTATGAAGGTGTTGTGCAAGTCAAAGAAAGTAAATTTTATTTTAAAATAATTTTTGGTAAAAATATATAACTATTTTTGTGGGAAGTCTTTAATTCCCAAAATGTGACTTTAGATAAGACTTTCAAATCAAAACAAACCTCATTAAATATTTATTTTGTCTTGTTTTCTAGATTTTGTGGCAACCGTAACAATATTTTTTAGGTAAGATAAGGATTTTTGTATTCCTTGAACTTCATGTGTTTCAGTCGATTTATCAGATTTAGAAAATTGCAAATTGATGATAAACTACCCATCAAATATTTACTAATATGAGAAAAACCTTGGGGTACCACAAGGATCAGTATTAGGACCTTATATTATTCTTATTAATTTTTTTATATATCAATGACTTGGAAGATAATACCAATAACAAGCACCGTACTGAAATTTGCAGATGACACAAAAATATTTAGAAAGATTAAAAATGATGGTGATAAACAACATTTACAAAACGATCTAGACAAATTACTTAAATGATCTGAAAAATGGGAGATGTTATTAAATTTTAGGAAATGTTAATGCCTGCACACAGGACACGGGAACTTGGATATAAACAATAAAATGAGAGATACTGTTCTAGGCACTACTGTAAAAGAAAATGACAAGCGTTACAATAAGTGCTGATATGAAAGTTTCAGAGCAGTGTGGTATTGCAGCTTTAAAGGGTAATAAAATTCTTGGGTTGATTAGAAGAAATATAACATACAAGAAAAAACTAATTATATCTCTGTATAAAACAATAGTCAGGCCTCATTTGGAATACTGTATACAAGCCTTGGAGACCTTGATATTATTGTAAGGATATAGATACGCTTGAACGAATACACAGAAGAGCAACTAAAATGATTCCAGAACCGAAACCTTAGTTATGAAGAACGCCTAAAAGAATGTGGCTTAACAACCCTATGTACAAGGAGGTTAAGTGGAGATCAAATTTAAGTTTTTAAGATATTGAATGGTTATGAAAATATTTATAATTAGTTATATCTCAAGAAAGATATAATTAGAGGACAAAAGGTAACATTAGTAAAGGATCAATGTAGACTGGATATCAGAAAGCACTTGTTCTCACAGAGGACAATCAATGAATGGAACAAATTATCGACAGACTGTGTAACTGCCAGCTGCGTGAATATGTTTATAAACAAGGTTGACACATATCTCAGGAGAGCGGGTTACACAGATGAGAAATATTGGCTTCCTTGTCCACTTGCCATCTGGACCTTCACCTTGGAAGGCAATCTTGTTCAATCTTGACAGTTAATATCTTTTAAATGCCAACAGGATTATTGAAATACATTGAATGGTAAGCGAGTGATGCTTGCCACAAGATCCACACATATCTTATGGCAAAAAAGTTCATCTGACCAGTATATAATACATTTGAATCCTTATATAATGAAGCATGGAGATAATTTTCCAAGGCATGCGAGTTTGCCATGGGTCATGTGACAGTTCAAGGTGCACATGTGGAAGACACAGTAATACAAACACATTTGAAAAGACAATCAAATCAAATGGTTTATTGTCACTTTACAACATGTACATATAAACAGCAAAATTCCATAAAATGATAACTAAACTTCAATTTAATGTTATTAGTCTCACAAACAAAATTAAATTGTTATAGACACATATGCGTAGCCAGTAGTTCTGGCACAATACGAGATATGGGAATCATGGCGCCAGCCAATTACCCAAACCAAATTGTTTCATCAAATGTCTACATACAGTCGCCTCACTTAGTTTCAAGGAAGCTAGAAATGTGTATCTTCAGATGAAGCAGTAAATATCCTAGGTCCTTTCTACTCCATGTGCCAGGGGAGATAAAATATCTCGCAGGAAGTAAACATTTGAAATATCCTAGGTCCTTTCTACTCCATTTGCCAGGGAAGATAAACTATCTCACAGGAAGTAAACATTTGAAATATGTTGTGGACACCATTTCACAAGCAACACTTATCAATGGAAGCCTCCTACCACTTTTACTATAAATCATAGTATAAATTTGTCCTTTCAAATCTGCTTCATTAATAACATAGCTATGCTATCACTACCATTTTAAATACTGTACCACATTTTCATGCTACTATTATTTAGCAGCATTTTTCTATACTTGGAAAACATTTCAGATCTCATTCCCAAAGTCAAAAGCATGTCAACAGAGCAACAGCAACAGCACAAAAAAACATTAAACAATGCAGATAGATAGTAACAGTCCTGTTAAATGTATCCAAAAAAAGCTTAAATTCTGTCCCTTGTTGCATATAATATATTATTACTATTATAAAACAAATACATCTCCACTGAGCATTGGAAACTATTTCTGTGTGTCCCTTCTCTAAGGCAATTTTTAGAAAAGACAGTTCATGCCTACACACATGCTCAAACACTTGTCACTTTCATCCGGACAGCGCTGCAATTTTGAGATCAGATGCACTTAAATGATTGACTTTAAGTTTAATGGGCAACATTGTTACTTGAGTCTTTCAAAGTTTTTGAAACCAAAAATGAAATTCTGCAACCTGATGGTTGACAAATCCCGATACTTAACAATTTGCAAATACAAGAAAAGAATTACACACCCCCACCATACACAAAATAACATGTCTATGGTACACATACAATGTAACACAACCACTATAATTTATCTGCAACATATCTCGCAGTGTTGGTAATTATGTATATTAATCTCATTAAGTCATCAGCAGTGTCAGTTCAGGGTATGACGGTCAGTTGGACTCCAGCGAGGCTTTGATGACCTCCATCAGCATGGTGTCATCGTCTTGGGTGTAGTCCTGGAATACACAAGAGTCAACTGTGAGACAACATCACTATTGCAGTCTAGGGGGGTACATACAGTGTGACTGATGGTTGGGGTTAACACCACTATCACACCCTGGGGGCACACATACTATGACTGACAGTTAGGGGGCTAACACCACTGTGATAAGTCTAGAGGGGCACATACACTGTGACTGACAGGGGGTTAACACCACTATGACAGTCTAGGGGGCACATACACTGTGATTGACAGTTAGGGGGTTAACACCACTATGCCAGTCTAGGGGGCACGCACACAAGCACGCACGCACACACACACACAGTTATCAGTTAGGGGGTTAACACCACTGTAACAGTCTAGGGGGCACAGACATTGTGACTGACAGCTAATGGATTATCACTACGTTGACAGTTTAGTAGGCACACATATTGTGATTGATAGCTAGGGGGGTTAACACCACTATGGCTGTCGGGGGGGGGGGGGGGCAGGGTGGGGGGCACAGAAATTGTGACTAACAGTTAGGGGGTTAAAACAACTTTGACAGTCTAGTGGATGGGTCATTGAGGTAAATTCATCACATCTCTGCTTGCTGCAGTGGGTGTATCGTTTAGTGGCACTACTGCCTACACACATAATATTCATTGCACATCAATAATAAACCAATAAAGCCATTTCTAATATTCCTCTTTGAGATAAATCTTTGAGGGTACTGTACCACGTATGTGTCATATTCAAACTTGTGTCGTAGGTTGAGATGTGAGAGGAAGTTGGCACTCCGTAGAGTTGGGTCGCCCCACGGCATGGACGCACACACGGGACATACCTGCAATGGTCCACTTGTTACAATCAACTTCATTATCAAGAAAGGAGACAATATTCACAACTTGCATGACACATACTGCATGTTGAACGAGAGCAGCGTAACAGGCGGAGCAGGGCAGACCGGGATAGATGTGTCGTTCTTATTCCAGTTAATTAATACCCCCAGCTGTTCCTACAGTATGGAAATATGTATTTTGTTAATAGTTTATACTTTTGTAATGATTGTAGGGCTCTCCAAATGCTATCTAACAGGCGATCCACCTGTCCGGTCAGGCCACCTATTAAGCTGCCCCTGCAGGGCTCCCCGAATACTATCTAACAGGCGATCCACCTGTCCGGTCGGGCCGCCTATTAGGCTACACCTGTAGGGCTCCCCGAATACTATCTAACAGGTGATCCACCTGTCCGGTCGGGCCGCCTATTAGGCTACACCTGTAGGGCTCCCCGAATACTACCTAACAGGCGATCCACCTGTCCGGTCTGGCCGCCTATTAGGCTACACCTGCAGGGCTCCCTGAATGCTATCTAACAGGCGATCCACCTGTCCGGTCGGGCAACCTATTAGGCTACACCTGTAGGGCTCCCCGAATGCTATCTAACAGGCGATCCACCTGTTCAGTCTGGCCGCCTATTAGGCTGCCCCTGTAGGGCTCCCCGAATGCTATCTAACAGGCGATCCACCTGTCTGGTCTGGCCGCCTATTAGGCTGCCCCTGTAGGGCTCCCCGAATGCTATCTAACAGGCGATCCACCTGTCTGGTCGGGCCACCTATTAGGCTGCCCCTGTAGGGCTCCCCGAATGCTACCTAATTGGCGGTCCACCCATCCGGTCTGGCTGCCTATTAGGCTGCCTCTGTTGAATGGCGAAGCAAAGGTGATATTTGAAAAACAGATACTGGTCAAATTATTTAAAAATCATGTTTCTTTAAAACATTTGTGAGGTCAAGATGTCAGAAAAGATGTAGTTCATACTACATCACCTACATGCGAATTTAACGTCAGTTTACAATAAAAACAATCACACTTAGAACCTTACTTACAAGTTTTCAGAAATGTTAAAGAAACAAATAATTTAATTGTGTCACTGTCAAGACTGCTAAACAATAAAACATAAATAAGCAAATTGTATCACTGTCAAGATTGCTAAACTAAAAGAAGGCAGCTATAAAAAGTCTCTGTCTCACAACAGTTCAGACTCCTTAAAGTCAAGTGTATGTTCAACGTAATATCATCATCATCATCATTGGCATATTTGGCATCCGTCTATCTCGAGAGATAATGGAGCTGCGTCGTAGGTGACGAGTGTTTTGCACCTGCTGTGACTAAATGGTCTGATCTTTGTGTGGCAGTCTCTGCTACAGATGCCACAGGTGTAGACAGTTTCATGTAGAGTACTTAGTGCCTTTAAGTTTTCAGTAATGTTACTCTGACAACAGGTCAGGGTATCAGCACTGGCGAATTTGTTCATCAAGTTGGGACATCATCCAATTATTTTAATTTTTCCTACAATACAAGTATCACACTGACTTCATTGTTTCGACAACCACCTTCATCAGGACACTGAATGCTGGGACTTTAATTCTTCTTCTGCTCACCGGGTGAAGAAGGCAACAGATGGTTGTTGAAACGCATAAGTGGGTGAGATAAATAATTGTTCTATAAATGCTGCGACAGTTCCTTAGTTTTTGGATAATCAAATCTGATCATAGATGGAACTGTTTGTCATGGTGTACTTTTTACACCCCTGTTTAATGTTGTCCTATTCAAGGGTCTACGGAGGATCCTGAAAGTTAGATGGCCGCATGTTGTGTCAAATAAGGATATCCTGAATAAAACCAAGTTAAAGAAGATCAGCATAGAAATAAAGATCAGAAGATGTAAGTGGATAGGACAAATCCTCAAGAAGAAACAAGACAGCCACTGCCGATGACTTTGACATGGACACCGGAAGCGAAATGGAAAGTGGGTCGTTCAAAATCAGTCGGGTGGTAAACCACATTAATAGAAAGGCAAGAACTGGAGGAGGAGGACGTGGATTGAAGCGAAAGAGGTGGCTAAAGACAGAGCTGGAGAAGAACTGGAGAAGGAGCACTGCAGTCTCATGGGCCATAGGACACAAGGAGGAGAGGTAAACAGGTAAGGTGAAAGGTTTAATGTTACGCCACTTACCACTTTATCTGGACTTCTGCGATGTTTCTCTGTGCAGTGTTGGCGCAGACCTTCCACGTCAAGGTTCGACTGGCTGCAGTACGGACAACGAAATGTGGATCGATTCGGCAGCTCCCTAAAAAACAAAGCACTCTTCATTTTATAAAAAATGAACATTCTACACCCTATATCATACACTGGCTTACACCCATAGAGAAGACATTGCATTGCTGTTTTTCTGTGAAAGCGTGATATTTCTCCAGTAAAGAAGCTACAGTGATGCCCTCTGGAATGTGGCTCACCACTCAAAAAAAATTTCTCCAGTAAAGAAGCTACAGTGATGCCCTCTGGAATGTGGCTCACCACTCCAAAAAAATTTCTCCAGTAAAGAAGCTACAGTGATGCCCTCTGGAATGTGGCTCACCACTCAAAAAAAATTTCTCCAGTAAAGAAGCTACAGTGATGCCCTCTGGAATGTGGCTCACCACTCAAAAAAAAATTCTCCAGTAAAGAAGCTACAGTGATGCCCTCTGGAATGTGGCTCACCACTCAAAAAAAATTTCTCCAGTAAAGAAGCTACAGTGATGCCCTCTGGAATGTGGCTCACCACTCAAAAAAAATTTCTCCAGTAAAGAAGCTACAGTGATGCCCTCTGGAATGTGGCTCACCACTCAAAAAAAATGTCTCCAGTAAAGAAGCTACAGTGATGCCCTCTGGAATGTGGCTCACCACTCAAAAAAAATTTCTCCTGTAAAGAAGCTACAGTGATGCCCTCTGGAATGCGGCTCACCACTCAAAAAAAATCATATCGGGTGTGCAGCAAACAAGTAAGTAAATAACTCTAAATAACTCTAAATAACTACCTTTATGGTTTTTTAAATACATCATATATCAGTAGATCAGAGGCCAATGGTCCAAGGAGGCGAAGGAACATAGAAAATTATCTGAAAAATGGCAGATGTTATTCAGTTTGGGGAAATGTAAATGCCTACGCACAGGACATGGGAACTTGGATGTAAACTATAAAATGGGAGATACTGTACTAGGTACTACTGTAAAAAAAGACTGGAGTAACAATAAATGGGAGATACTGTACTAGGTACTACTGTAAAAAAAGACTGGAGTAACAATAAATGCTGATATGAAAGTGTCAGAGCAGTGTGGTATTGCAGTGTCAAAGGGTAATCAAATTCTTGGGTTGATTTGGAGAAATATAACATACAAGGAAAAAAGCTAATTATACCTCTGTATAAAGCAATACTGTATACAAGCTTGGAGACCATATCGTAAGAAGGATATAGATACGCTTGATCGAATACAGAAGAGAGCCACTAAAACGATACCAGAACTGAGAGACCATAGTTATGAAGAACGTTTACAACCCTAGAGGCAAGTAGGTTAAGAGGAGATCAAGTTGAAGTTTTAAGATATTGAATGGGTATGAAAATATTGATTGAATTTTTTTCTCACTCAAGAAAGATAGAACTAAAAGACATGAGATGACATTAGTAAAGGATCAGTGCATATTGGATATCCAGAAGTACTCGTTCTCACAGAGGACAATCAATGAATGGAACAAATTATCTACAGATTGTGTAACTGCTAGCAGTGTGAATATGTTTAAAAACAAGGTTGACACATATCTCAGGACGGCGGATTACACATAGATTAAAAATGTTGGACTTTCGATAAGCATATGGCTTCTTTTCCACTTGCCATCTGGGCCTTTGCCTTGGATGGCAATCTTGTTAAATCTTGTTAAACTAACATTGAATTAATTAAATTCTTTATTACTCATTCAGCATATACACATACATAGACCATTCACTAGTATGAAGACTCATCCCAAGATTGAACACAGAATGGTGAGATGACGGAAATAGACAATGCTTCTATGCTGTTTTTTGTTGTGGCAAAAGGTGGCTGGAAAGTCACACAAAAAAGAACAGTTGGTACGAACACAAGATGCTGTGTCATTACAAAAAAAATGTATAACTTAAAAAAGATAGAAGAACTAGAGGACATGAAGTAACATTAGTGAAGGAACACTGTAGGTTTAGATTAGATATCAGGAAGTACTCGTTCTCACAGGGGACAATAAATGAATGGAACAAATTATCTACAGATAAATGCTAGCAGCTTGAATAATTATGATTACAAAACAAAACTGACAAATATCTCAGAAGGGCAGATTACACACATTTGAATAATTGTTGGACTCTCGATAAGCCAAAGGCTCCCTTGTCTACTTGTCTACTTGTCATCTGGGGTTTTGTGGCTTGGATTGCAATCTTGTTACATCTGATTAAATTGTTGTTTTGTGCTGCAGTACCTGGGTACAGGCTGTGATGTTTCTGCCACAGGCTTGAACTTTGGTGATTTTGTAGCATTCCCAACACACTGGGACGTGTGGGCATTCATGTGAGCAAGTGGAATCTACAAGTCAACATGGGAACATCAACATTCATGTGAGCAAGTGGAATCTACAAGTCAACATGGGAACATCAACATTCATGTGAGCAAGTGGAGTCTACAAGTCAACATGGGAACATCAACATTCATGTGAGCAAGTGGAGTCTACAAGTCAACATGGGAACATCAACATTCATGTGAGCAAGTGGAGTCTACAAGTCAACATGGGAACATCAACATTCATGTGAGCAAGTGGAGTCTACAAGTCAACATGGGAACATCAACATTCATGTGAGCAAGTGGAGTCTACAAGTCAACATGGGAACATCAACATTCATGTGAGCAAGTGGAGTCTACAAGTCAACATGGGAACATCAACATTCATGTGAGCAAGTGGAGTCTACAAGTCAACATGGGAACATCAACATTCATGTGAGCAAGTGGAGTCTACAAGTCAACATGGGAACATCAACATTAAAATATGCACATTAACTTTTGACAATTGTACGCACCACCCGGCATGTGGCGTAGAAGCTCACTTTCTTGATGTCATTCAATAAAAAATGAATAATGCAAGTGAAGAATATTTAGTTAGTAATTGTTTCATTTAGCGATGCATTTTTCCCCAAAACAGCTTATTTTCTTATCACAGTACATAAGGTCGCTGACTTTGTTCACAGTTCATAAGGTCGCTGACTTTGATCACAGTTCATAAGGGCGTTCACTTTGATCATGGTTTATAAGGTCGCTGACTTTGATCACAGTTCATAAGGGCGCTGACTTTGATCACAGTTCATAAGAGCGCTGACTTCAATATGATTCATGATTAAATTACATTGGCTTTATTTTGCATTAAACATCAATGTTTTAAGATGCCTTCTAAATCATGCCTCAAATCAGCAACAGCCAAATAGAATGACTCAAGGTCACCAGAGAGATGTTTACTTGAAGATTCAACTATTAAGGCATACACAAATAATCTGCCAGAACTGCGTGACGATGGCTTGATACATTACAACATGCATTATCTTAGCAGGAGACAATTGTATATTCGTACCCACCTGCTGATGAGAGTGGTACTGTATACTGCAAGAATTAAAATATTTCGTCCAGACGAGACATTGTTTTTACAGCTGATCTCAAATGGGCTGGTAATAAAAATAGAATAACATTCTGAGCAGCTGTTATGTAGGTGACAGATAACTTTTTGCCCTTTCTTGTTGAATCTGATCCAAAATAATTTAATTATCTGTCCAACGATTTCACAGAAACGAAATAACAAGTTTGCACAAAAACTAGACACCAGATAGGTTCGATTTTTCTGAAATGAAAGATCAAAATCAAGTTGACTCAGACCCTTTAAACACAGCTTACTAAGTATGTATTAAGAAAAACCAAAACCTGCTTCTAATGAATGGTTTGGTAAACATTATGAAGCTCACCAACTGAGAACATCCACTGCAGGGTGCTTTTTTTGTGGCTATCACATTTGCCACATCTTTTGCTTGTTGAATATCAGCTTCTATGTAAGTTTTTCTACACACTGGGCAGACTGGTTGTTTGGCTGTGCGGACACCTTCTATACACTTCAAGCAGAATCTACAACAGACATGAACGAACTATTGTTAGTACATGTACACTTCTCCCTCCACCTATTGTGCTGCCCCTGATTATGGCCAGTGGCGTATTAGGGGGGAGGCCATTGGGCCATGCCCCCCCTTAATTTTTCCATTCTGCAGCTACATGGCAGCATGGGTGAACAGGTTTATCCCCCTTGATGGGATCCTAGATACGCCACGTGTGCACACGTGTGTAGGTGTGAGTGAGCGAGCGTGTTTGCAACATAAGGTTATGCAATTGCATTATTCACCCAAATCCATTGTATTATTTAACTTTTCGCATTGACCTTCATTGAATCATCGTTTCAAGATTTTTTCCATGATACCACAGTCAACACAATTTTCTCTTCACACGTTATAAATATGTTTTGACTACCATTGTTATTGACAGTGTCACTGACCGAATAAGACAATTTACAGACTCAAACTGCAGAAGCATGCGTGTAATAAATAAGGTTAATAGTGCATATACCTAGTGTTGGCTTCAGCTATGGCTTATGCCCGGTGCACACTGGTGACTTGTTAAGACGCGACAGTCTAGCATAGGCTACAAACCTAGGTCTTAAGTCTTACGCCTACTACTACATACTAGGGCCTAGTCGCCTGGGCCCAGGCTGGGGGTTGGAGAGGGTCACTGTCATGGGTGTCAGATGTTTCGGCCCACAACCGTTTTTGCAACCGTTGAAACTTGAAGTGTTCTCTCTCGCATGGACCAGCATGCCAGTGTATGCAACTGGTACCAGTGGGTTTCACAGGCCAAAACAACTATTGTATTCTAATTGAGAAATGGGCTCCATGGCTTGGACAAACACAAAAAATATTATTTTTTATTCATAGACATTTCCTTTAGGCCTTATTCTACTATGTCAAGCACTTTCCATTATTTGGTGGATATTTCTCTATGATAATTATATATTTTTTATTACAATATTAGCGTGTCAGCATGTGTGTATGTTTCTGTGCGCAATCATAATTTTTTTTTTTTAATGAATCAAGCTCGAGGCAGAGGGGGTTAGAGGGATCCAGGATGGTTCAGCCCATGACGGGTTCGTCCCACGCCGACAAATGGTTCGGCCTAGTCGTTTCAGCCCATGCAGACAGATGCTTTGGCCCACTTCACTGAAAGCCGCGTCGTTATTGAATTCAGCAATGGTCGATTCGGCCCACGCTAGTACCGGATTTCTAAGCAGTGGAATTGTAAGAATAGTCGTTTCAGCCTACAACCTGATTTAAAAAAAAAAAATTCTGATTGTGCACAAAAACATACGCACACACTAATATAGTAATATTATAATTATTGTAGAGCACTATCCATAAAATAACGTATATGACATAATAAATTTTAGGTTATCAACCGACTGGCTACACTATGGGCAAAGTTGGGAAATGTTTATAACTTGATTAGGCATCTGACAATTCTATGACTCATAGTGATATTACATGTTTATATCATATATTACATGTATATTTTATTTATTACATATAATATTATATATTAACATATATTTAAGAGAATAATATTAATTTACTTTTAAATTCAAGGTTATCAATTGAACGGCTAACAACGTCAGATTTTAAACTTGTTTTTTATATGTCTATACTTTGGTATATTTCACATTATCTATGTATTAAAATGCTTTTATTGATTACTGGTTTAATTTGATGCTTAAACCAACTGACTGCCTAACGTCAAGTTTTAAACTTGTTTTGCATCTTCATCTGTATATATGTTTAAGTTTAACGCATCTGTACGTTTCTCAAGATTCGAAAACGCTAATAATTTAGCACATCACATCATATTTCCCAGTAACAACACACAAGTCGGAAAAAGTCAAGTCAAAAACAATGAACGTCATAATTAAGCCATAACATAAAGTCCACGACCCGGGCCTCACATTCCAGTTAGAATATGATTAGGCCTAGAATACGATAGTCGTCTCGGCCCACAGAGCCCGCTGGCACTAGTTAAATACACGGTTGATCGGCCCACGCGAGCGAAAACACTTCCCGATTCACCGGTTGCGAAAACGGTTGGATCGGCCCATGGCCATGGGCCGAAACGGTTATGGGCCGAAACATCAGACACCCACAGCCCAGGCACAGAAGCTTGAGCAAGTAATTGTTGTCAATACATTTATCGAAACTTACACGTGACGGCACGTTAATATGACCGGCTTTTCAAATATATCCATGCATATTGGACAACTACAGGTACTTAAGTCTGATACATTTCCATCACTTCGGCTGGCCATAGTGCAACAAATGCGTAACTTATAAGTTTATGTTCATAACCAGACATGTCAAATACAAATTGCTGCACACGGAGTGCTACCGGAGCGAACAATTCGTTTGTATTTGTGTAGCCCGTGATGTGGCGCCACCGTTTGTAGCACAAACAAGAGCCTAGTCCACCTAGTCTCGCTTATCCGACTCTCGCTCGGCTTTGAGAATCTGACAGCAGGAGCGTGGTCTCGTTGTTACCCACTGTCACCACTCCATTTTGTGTAGGCGTTCCCGTGAAGCACCAGCAGCCAATCAGTGTCATTACCGGGATGCTACTCTAAACATTTTTGCCTGATTTAACTCTTCCGTTGGACAGTTATGCCAATATAATTAATTCAAGTTTAAAATTAATTCGAATTGCATCGTATAAACTGATAAAAGTTAACTCTTATTTTATGAATTACCCAAATGCCCGTATGATATCGTAATTAGCTCATTACGTATGCGCCCAGAATCTGGGTACATATATAATTTCCGCCACAATGAAAAAACACTGCACATAGGCGAAGATGTGCGTCACAAACGGTGGCGCCACAGCGCGGAGCCTGGATTAAAGGTTAAAGGGTTCATAACCAGACATGTCAAATACAAATTGCTGCACACGGAGCGCTACCGGAGCGAACGATTCGTCTGTATTTGTGTAGCCCGTGATGTGGCGCCATTGTTTGTAGCACAAACAAGAGCCTAGTCCACCTAGTCTCGCTTATCCGACTCTCGCTCGGCTTTGAGAATCTGACAGCAGGAGCGTGGTCTCGTTGTTACCCACTGTCACCACTCCATTTTGTGTAGGCGTTCCCGTGAAGCACCAGCAGCCAATCAGTGTCATTACCGGGATGCTACTCTAAACATTTTTGCCTGATTTAACTCTTCCGTTGGACAGTTATGCCAATATAATGAATTCAAGTTTAAAATTAATTCGAATTGCATCGTATAAACTGATAAAAGTTAACTCTTATTTTATGAATTACCCAAATGCCCGTATGATATCGTAATTAGCTCATTACGTATGCGCCCAGAATCTGGGTGCATACATAATTTCCGTCACAATGAAAAAACACTGCACATAGGCGAAGATGTGCGTCACAAACGGTGGCGCCACAGCGCGGAGCCTGGATTAAAGGTTAAAGGGTGGCCTGGAGGGTTCAGCCTACAGTTACATTTCCCATGGGTGGCCATGTTAACGTTTTGCAAAATTATAAGAAAACGTGACCATAAAAAATTCAAAAAGTTTCCACCAGCCGCTGTCATCATCCCACTGACATGCTGGTCGAGTTTTGTCAAAATTAGACATTTCTAACTCTTGTAATATGCCTGTATGTGCGATACGCCTCAATGTTTACCAATATTGGCATGAATTACGACGCACATGTGTCTAATCGCCAAAAAAATCACAAATATCCTTCCGCCTATTAAAATCATCTAAAAATCCACTATTTCACTCTCAACAGCTTCCGCCAGCAAACCTGGTAATGTCCGTGTACAAATGCACTTATGTCAGATCGTATGAATTTTTTTAAACGTCCTATATCCAAACTTACTATATGCTCTACATTCATAACACACCAGGAAGTCTAACTGAGGCATTACCCCAAATAGGGAAGCTATTTTCTAAGAAAGTGTCAAATTTTACATCAAGTAGCAGCACAATATATATGTACACATATTATAGACCACTCCTGTTTGTCACGTCATTATTATTTGTTTGACAGCCAAATCAAAACAATGCCATGCTCAGAATATTTGCTGAAAACCAGTGACATATTTTAATTATAGGTCCACTTTGACACTTGATAAATCATATATCTTGTATGCTAGATTTCCAGAACATTGCAAGCCAATGAAGCCTGCTTATTGTCTCTTTAGATATAGCAATGAATTTATTTTCAAATTAATATTTAAATAATTGCTTGATTTTTAACCAAACATGGTGTCATTTTGTCAGAAAAGTGACAATTTGTCACATTTAACAGGATTATGAGTGAATTCCAATGTGTCAGAATTGTTAAAATTTATTGTTTACATGACTGCTATCATGTTTCTAGTTGATAAGATACAAGGCGTACTGTTTGATTCGGATACGCCACCATAAAGGGGTATCATATTACCAGATACCCGTTGCGGCCAGATTTGGAAATGCTGATGTATGCAATGCTTCCAGTGGCAGTGACACAACCAACATACAACTATTCTGTCCAAATTTGTTACACAGTGTGACCAATGTACTGGGCCACATAAAAATATCACCAATGACTGTTCTAGTGCAAAATAGCTGCCTACTCCCTCACAAACTGGTGTCATACCCCCTAATTTTGACCAAATTTCCATTTTGGCATCCGCTCTATACCAGGCTATTCGTGATTGTTACTGCTGTCTGCCTTTTCCAAGCAAACTGTTCCCTTTTTCCTAGCAACTTGTGTTTATGGGAATGGTTATATCTTATGTAAACCACTTCAGGGTTATGATTGGCTAGGGATGGGGTTAGCTAGAGATGGGGTTAGCTAGAGATGGGGTTAGCTATGGTTAGGGTTGCATACCTTCATTTCCTTGTGCCCATGCACTTACAGAGAACTGCACATGACATGAAATGCGTATTAAGATTATTTTCTATATAAAAAGTGCTTATTTTAAGCTTTTAGCTTGCCACAAGCTCTTTCGTGCAATTTTAAAATATGGAAAATGAAAAATTGTGTTTATTAACAATAACATTTCTTATTAAACATTAAATTGCATAAATTATCAGCAGATGTACATCAAACATTATAGCACAACATTAAAATGTACGTTTGGTTAAATTACATTATAAACATGTTTGGGTTGTCTATACTCTCTGCAACACCTATAAGTTTCAATCAGTCAGATCTCAGTTGGACTGATTGTACACATTTAAATTTATCACACTTTGACCTGCGACAATGAACAATATTGATATCCATCTGTTACATAATGTAACAATGGGTACTAGAACTAGACAAGTTCGAGTTACTTCCTATAACCATAAGTAAATAATGCATACAGTAATAACCAATAATTTAATTATTTTACATTCCTAACTGCTAGTGTCACTCTAATTTGTAAACTGGATAGAAATGATTCCTTGTAGTAAATATGCATACAGTAATAACTAATATTTCACACATCAGTTGCAAAATCAGACAATTATCAATAAAAAATATTGTATTATTGTAGGGCCAGTGACTTCCGTGAGGATTATGTGCTGCATCAGCTGCTCCAGCCAAGAGGATCGACATCCAGAATGAACTTTGCGTGACAGCTTCACTAGAAATTTTGGCATGTCTAGATCAGCCAAATATTGTATATCAGGCTGTGAAATCCACACATTACACATGCATGGATTTACGAAACAGTGAACTGTAAATATATGTACACTTAGCTAACAATGTCATATAGACTTATGAACATTGCTGCAATGAGCCTATAATGTCATGTGAACATTGACATGGATTGGATATATGAAACAGTGAACTGGAAATATTGCTGCAGTGTTCTATATTATGGTCTTCCTTATAGTTCCTTTCATGACGGGCGGATGCCAACTTTGGGTATTGTCTTTTTCCATGTCTTAATATCAGCCTACAGTAAACAATAAATAAACATTACTTCATGTTGAAGTACAGGATATTATTTCATGACACAGTGAAATATGAATATTGATGTACTGGGCCTGCAGTGTACTGTAAACCAGTTTTGACATTGGACTATAAATATTGTTGCATTATTCATGCAGGAAATTACAAAGCTCTCATAATGTATAATAAATTGTGTTTTTTCAAACAATTATTTGCCTATGCAAGAATATTTTGGTGTTCTTTAAAACACTACAGATTCTACATATTTTGCCTGTCGTGTATCTGGTTTGTTGATATTCTAATATGTAGTGTGTTAATTGTAATATCCGAAGTCGGTTTAATTAAAAAGTGCATATTTTTATTGAAATCATCGAAAGAATTTACTTCAGTTCATTCTTGGTGGCTGTGCAGATTCTATAGAAAGCCCTGCCTCGGGACAGGAATACAGACTCGTTTGTTCCGGCAGGCAACTTTGCACTTTGCCGCAGTGACATTTTAGCTATACATTTGATTTATATATTTGATGATGTTTTATAAACTAAATTATTCTACCTATTTCTTTAACTAATTTAAGCATATTATTTATTTTAGTTATTTAGCCTGTTAGCTCATTTAATTTATTCCTTTTATATGTTTTAGCGCATTTTAATGTATTTTATATAATTTATGTACAACTGTAGAGCCTTTGAGCAGGTGTTTCACCCGGATACGTGGCATGTTATAAATGTTTAATGGACATCCAAAATGGTAAACTCTGTGCCGATCACATGATAAAGTTATGAAATTTCACCAAAGTGATTTTTCAGCATTTCGATTTTTACTTATAGGTGCCTCCTTCAAATTAATTTTGCGAAAAACAAAACTAGTATCCACTGCAATATGCTAGTTCGTTTGTGCAAATGAACCGGATTTACGATAGGCTAAATCATTTAAAGATACAGTTGTAATGTTTGTTGAAGCATTAAGTAATTTAATAGTGGAGTCGTAGTGCCACTAGTGGATATTAGGTAGAATTGAATTTTCGCAAAATGAACTTGAAAAAAGACAAAGCAAAAAAATGTAATTGAGGAGGCATCTTTAATTATACATAATTAAGTCTCCAAACTAAGATCACATTGTAGTAAAGTTAATTGTGTACACCATGTCACCGGTACATTTGCGGACACCACTGTCGTGCATAAATTAATTATTAATGGCTAAAATAGGTAATTTATCAATGTAAATATGTCAATGGAGGTCAAATAATCAGGTCACTGATGATTATAGAACAATGCCTACGGGGTCAATGTTGATGTTTTTTTTAATATACTAATAATACTTTAGTCTAGATTGTCACTTACATGCATCACACAAATCGGCTCTTTCTACAGCCATTCAGGTAAAAACAAATTGTTATAATTTGTTTTGACCGGAATATCAGTAATGTAATGGCTTAATTGGTCAATATCAATAATCTAACCCCACTGCTTAATTTACCTTCTTGCTTGTCACCTTTGTTCTTTCTTGGCTTTCTATGGCACACCTTGATATCAGCCACATACCCCAGTTACATATATGCAACTTTATGAGGTTTTGTTTTTGTTTGCGAACAAGGCTTGCATAGAAAATGCATAATGTAAATGGGCTACTGGTGGACTATACATTCTCTGATAGCTTTTTGTGTAGGGTCCTGATTAACTCATTTGTCTTTGTTCAGATACTCCATTTACATGACTTCAAAGGACACGGATGAGGATGATGTGAAAGAGAAAAGAGAAAGATGACAAACTTTTTTCAGCTTCCCAACCAGTCACTGGCGGCAGAAAGACGTCACTAACTCAATTGTCAAAGACTTGATCATTCATTGCTCCATGCCACTGTCGCTTGTAGAGCGCCCAGGTTTGATCATTGGTTGCTCCATGCCACTGGCGCTTGTAGAGCACCCAGGTTTGATCATTGGTTGCTCCATGCCACTGTCGCTTGTATAGCGATCAGGTTTGATCATTGGTTGCTCCATGCCACTGTCGCTTGTAGAGCGCCCAGGTTTGATCATTGGTTGCTCGATGCCACTGTCGCTTGTATAGCAACCAGGTTTGATCAATGGTTGCTCCAAGCCACTGTCGCTTGTAGAGCGCCCAGGTTTGATCATTGGTTGCTCCATGCCACTGTCGCTTGTAGAGCGCCCAGGTTTGATCATTGGTTGCTCCATGCCACTGTCGCTTGTATAGCGATCAGGTTTGATCATTGGTTGCTCCATGCTACTGTCGCTTGTAGAGCGACCAGGTTTGATCATTGGTTGCTCCATGCCACTGTCGCTTGTAGAGTGACCAGGTTTGATCATTGGTTGCTCCATGCCACTGTCGCTTGTAGAGCGCCCAGGTTTGATCATTGGTTGCTCCATGCCACTGTCGCTTGTAGAGTGCCCAGGTTTGATCATTGGTTGCTCCATGCCACTGTCGCTTGTATAGCGATCAGGTTTGATCATTGGTTGCTCCATGCTACTGTTGCTTGTAGAGTGACCAGGTTTGATCATTGGTTGCTCCATGCCACTGTCACTTGTAGAGCACCCAGGTTTCAGAACATTTATGGAAGTGGTTGATGCACGCTACAAGAATGTTAGTCGTAAGAGTGTGACAGCCAGAATTACTTTCCAGCACAATGAGGAGAAAGAACGTATGAAGACTTCTTTAAGCGGAGCCGCAAGTGTGTTTTTGACTGCAGATATTTGGAGTGATAGAACAATGAGGGGTGCCCAGGGCTTCACTGCACACTTCATGGATCGTAATCTCGTGCGACCAATGTCAGCATTGATTGGATGCGTGTGACCGCTTTAAAGGATCCCATATGGTGGAGCGAATTAGTTAGGCTTTTGATGTAGTCTGTGCAGACTATGACCTAGTGGGTAAGATCACTCATATAATCACAGACAGCGCTGCCAACATGAGAAAAGCTTTCACATTTCCCATTCCTTCAACTGAGGTGATGATGACAACGAAGTACAAAATTAACACTTATGGGAAGGGTTCTCGGAGGAAGACAGTGTTGACGTGACCCACCGCCTGACGAATGCTTGCAAGACAACTAGTTTACAGTGCTTCACCCATTCCTTACAACTCGCTGTGAATGATGGCCTGAGGGAAACCAAGGCTGATGACTTGGACTTGAGGGCTGATAACTTGTGACTTGACTCAGACTTGAGGGCTGATTATTTGAGAATGACTTGGACTTGCAGAAAATTACTTGGACCCAGCTCTGCTAACTATGATGTCATCCGGGCATTTAGCTAATTCATAAACTAAGAGTTAACTGTTATTAGTTTATATGATGCAATTTGAATTAACTTTAAACTTTGATTATGGTGATACCACTGTCAGACTGAAAAAGTTTAATCAGGCAAACAAATTTTGTTACCATCTCAATAATGACAGTGATTGGCTGCTACCGCTACACGGGAACGCCTATACAAAATGGAGTGGTGACAGTGTGTAGCAACGAGATCATGCCTCTGCAGCCAGACTCGATCTCTTTTCGGCGAATTCACGAAGGCGAGCAACCGAGATTCAAATACGTGAGACTAAGAATCATACTGTACTGTCAGTTAACTGTGACAAAGTTGATTGGTTACCTGGAATGTGGAACACCAATGAAATTGATTCTGAAACTAGCTCATCAAGTCACACAATAAAATAAAACAAAATTTAGCAATATATGTTCGTTTTGCTTTCCGTACCGCCACCGGCTTTGCGTGTCACCATGCAATGCATGATCGACACAGCGGCCGATTTTCCTCCTTCCTTTCCAGCACTCAGCGTGTTCTGTTAACTGTGCATAGTCCTCATTCAAACATAGTCAGTCTGTTTTGAGAAAGCATCACGCAAAGGTAGGTGAGTTGCAAATACCCACAAAACAGCAGCCTGCAATATCGTCAACAGATCCAATAATTAAGATAGCGTATGCCAACATCTAGAAAGTAAATAATTGTTGAAATTCCACAAATAAAAATAAAAGCGAAACACAAGTCATGGTTTTCGGGCTATGCACCAAAAAAAGTTACAAATCGTTTGCAACTACCATAAAGAATATCATTTAACAAGATTGCCATCCCAAACAACAAGTTCCAGATGGCAAAGTGGACAAGGAAGCCATTGGCTTATCGAGAGTCCAACAATTTTCTCATCTATGTGTAGCCCACCCTTATCAAATATCTGTCAATTCTATTTTTAAACATATTCACACTACTAGCATTAACACAATCATTTGGCAGTTTGTTCCATTCATTTATCACCCTCTGTGAGAAAGAGTACTTTCTCATGTCCAACCTACACTGCTCCTTAACTAATGCTGCTTTATGTCCTCTGGTTCTACTGCCTTCTTTAAGTTTGAAGAACATATTCCTATCAACATCCTCATAACTGTTCACTATTTTAAATACTTCTATTTGGTCTCCTATTAGTCTCCTGGTCTCTAGTGTTGTCAAACCACATTGTAATAAGCGACTTTCATAACCAAGGTCTCTCAATTCTGGAATCATTTTGGTTGCTCTTCGTTGTATTCTTTCTAGCTTGTCTATGTCCTTTTTATATCATGTTAGTGGTTTCCTTATATTGTTTTTCTAAAAAGTGGGAATTTCTTGTCAAATATATCCGTTTATCCAGGGGCTGACATGTTTACTAGAGCGACCGATAAGGACCTGCGCAGTTTCAAGAAATCGCTTAACCTAGACTACCGCTGTGAGATTATTATATAAAGGCTGCGGGTATAGGCAACTGACGAAAATCGTCAATCAAATGCATTGCTAAGTCAGAAATGGACTAGTTTAGTAAACAAAGGCCAACGTATGTTACATAAGTTGAATTTGGATGCAAACAGCCTGACCATATCCTATTGGTAAGCATAGGATTAGGTGTTAATTTGGTGAGCGAATATTGCTAGACTATACCGCACACTTGACGTTGGTTCGTCTAACAGGGGTACTGGTCATAACGGCGACAGATCCAAAACGGCGACAACCAAAACGGCGACAAATCCAAAACGGCGACTAACCAAAACGGCGACAATCCTAAACGGCGACATCCGTGGTCAAAACGGCGACAAGTCGAGTCGAAACGGCGACACCCAATGGTCAAAACGGCGACACACTTTGGTCAAAACGGCGACACAAATAAATAATCATCGTGCATAAGTGTCGCGTACTCATGCAACAATAAATAAATAATAAATAACGCGATGTGGATAAACCCTGATGTGAGGTACACTTGGTTAAATTAAATTATGTTATAAGTGACACAAATAAATAATAGAAATGTATAGCTACGGCATGTGTCTCCGTTTCGATTGTCGCCGGTTTTTTGTTATGTCGCTCATTAGTCAAAAATGTAATTCCAAACAACCGTGGTGCATGCATAAAACAAAGGCCAATAACTTGCACAGCAGTAGGTCAGAAAGGTTTTGCGAATGTCATTCAGCTTGCATTTTGTATTAACTACAGCACTGCTGTAGTTAATACAGTGTTTTCCTGCATTAAAATCAATAGAACATTCCGATCATCATTGGGGCATTCCGACCAAGCGGTTGAGGCATTGCGACGGTGCCGTCAGTAATGTAATACCAGGCTATGTAATTATCAAACATATTGGCTCTATTGCACACAACTCGCTTAACATTTAACTGTTATATTTGCTATAATCACAATCACTTACCACATCTCCTGCTGGTTCCTTGTCTGCTACCTGGCGTCCGCAGCACACACTACACCGCCAAATGTAACTGTTGCTGTCATCGGCTACCAGCTGCCTGTACCGGCGTTGACTGAGCCCTGTCTTACATACCCGATGTTGCCACCGGTCACAATCATCGCACTGCAGTGCCTGTTGTCGAGGCCTGACCAATTTGCAACATACCACACAGTTGTCTGTGTCGTCGTTTGGCATTGTACAATTTAACAAAATATATATAGAGATTTCACAAAATGTACGAACGATATAACACGATTTTACACACTTATATGAGGAAACGTCATGTAAAGCAGAGTGACTAGACGTGGAGGGAGCACCGGCTTTATACCCGTTCCTCTTAAGCCACTTATTGTTGGATAAAACAGTGAAACCTAACTTTGATTTGAAGGTTTTGAACTCGTGGCATAAACTGGGGTGACATGCAAGATCTACTCAGTTGATCATTTCCTTTTAAACCATTCATGGGAAACTTGGTTAGTAATGGATTAGCCTTTTGAATGGTTGTCATACAAGCAGGCCTTCGCGTCATCAAAGGGAAGCCAAGCTTATAGTGGATAACCCAATTTGGTTCGCTGCTGATGTTTAACGCATCGCCTCGTACAATTGGCAGGTGTGAATAACAAACATTGCTGCACATCCGCGATCCGGGCTTACATCTCATGAAAACCGATATTAAAGAACCTACGCAGATGGCATCGTTGCGCTCAAAAACAATACTGATATAGTTAGGGTATGATATCATGATGGCATTTTTATTTCCAATAGTAATACCCACAACATATAAAATTAATATAATATTATAATATTTATGCAATTCATTAACCGTATAAAGTTACAATTATCATCTTCATTTATCTGGTTTGTTGCCGTTCCGTTGTCGCCGTTTAGGTTTGTTGCCGTTTTTGTTGCCGTTTTGACATACACAATATTTGTCGCAATTGACCAATGGTTGTCGCCGTTTTGACCAATGGTTGTCGCCGTTTTGACCACTGGTTGTCGCCATTTTGACTTATGCCTTGTCGCCGTTTTGACCACGATTGTCGCCGTTTTGGTTTGTCGCCGTGTTGCCTTGTCGCCGTTTTGGTTGTCGCCGTTTTGGATCTGTCGCCGTTTTGGTTGTCGCCGTTTCGACTTGTCGCCGTTCTGACCTGTATCCGTCTAACAGTATGGCCGAGGCACATGAAATTGAAATGCTGTTTATTCAAAAAGGTTTTCCTAGTCAACAATTGGAGTGACATTTTTAATTGTAGTTGCAAATGGTTGTTTCAGTAACTCTTATAAGTGTACAGGGCCAAAACAATAACTTGTTTTTCTTTAATGTATAGTTGGAAGTCCGGTAGCATTCCCATACAGGTTAATACAGTAATTCGAAAACGAGGTTCTTAAATTCGGCGAGTGTTTTTGTTCGCGTAAGTTTTGTTTTGGTTTGTAAAAAACAAGTTCAGACACGTGTATTTTACCTGAGGAAGTGTGTCGTTTCAGTAGGGACGCAGCGCAGCAGAGAGCGTTGGAAAGTTTTTTGTGAATTGGTAAGTTTCATCGCAGTGACTGTTTGGCTTTCGCAAGCTTGCATCCCGACCCTTGCAGGGTTTCTGAGGGTTTATCTATCAATCTGACAATAATGAGACATGACTAGTCTATTGTTAAAGTCAGGAAGTTAGGCTTGCGCCTTCTTCCCTTTCAGTACTGGACCCACGCTAGTAGCGAACAATTCTAAGAACGGTCCTTTAAAGCTGGTCAGGCGGACATGATCCTCTTCGATCTGTCTAAACTAAAGCCTTCGACAGAGAACCGCATCAGAGATTCCTCCAACTAAAATCATACGGTATCACAGGCAACACCAATAAATGGATACAGAACTTCCTCATAAACAGAACTCAACAAGGTGTTGTTGAAAATCAACAATCGTACACTGGTGCAGTCACATCAGGAGGGCTCTGTCCTTGGTCCCACATTATTTCTAATCTACATCAAAGATCTTGATGATGGTATTAAGTCCACAATATGTCTCTTCGCCGATGACACTATACTTTACAATATCATCAAGACTGCCACTGACTCCACCCAACTACAAGATGACATCAGAACGCTTGAATCCTGGAAGGAAGATGGCAGATGGCCTTCAATGAAGCGAAATGTCATCAACTAACAGTCACCAAGAAAAGAAGTAAGATCTCCACCAGCTACAAGTTGCACGACCAAACCCTGGACAAAGTAACCAGCACCAAATACCTAGGAGTTAAGATCACTGAAAATCTCCACTGGGAAAAGCAATATACAAGCAATTACAGCCAAGGCCAACAAAGTGAGCGCCTTTGCCTACATCATCAAATGCGAGGATACAGGTCAGAACGGCGACAAGTCGAAACAGCGACAACCAAAACGGCGACCGATCCAAAACGGCGACAACCAAAACGGCGACAAGCCAAAACGGCGACAATCGTGGTCAAAACGGCGACAAGGCATAAGTCAAAACGGCGACAACCATTGGTCAAAACGGCGACAACCATTGGTCAATTGCGACAAATATTGTCTATGTCAAAACGGCGACTTAAACGGCGACAATGGAACGGCAACAAACCAGATAAATGAAGATGATAATTGTAACTTTATACGGTTAATGAATTGCATAAATATTATATTAATTTATATGTTGTGGGTATTACTATTGGAAATAAAAATGTCATCATATCATACCCTAACTATATCAGTATTGTTTTTGAGCGCAACGAAGCCATCTGCGTAGGTTCTTTGATATCGGTTTTCATGAGATGTAAGCCCGGATCGCGGATGTGCAGCAATGTTTGTTATTCACACCTGCCAATTGTACGAGGTGATGCGTTGGACATCAGCAGCGAACCAAATTGGGTTATCCACTATAAGCTTGGCTCCCCTTTGATGACGCGAAGGTTTGGTTTGAAAGGAAATGATCAACTGAGTAGATCTTGCCTGTCACCCCAGTTTATACCACGAGTTCAAAACCTTCAAATCAAAGTTAGGTTTCACTCTTTTATCCAACAATAAGTGGCTTAAGAGGAACGGGTATAAAGCCGGTGCTCCCTCCACGTCTAGTCACTCTGCTTTACATGACGTTTCCTCATATAAGTGTATTAATTATATTATTATCACAAGATAATTCGCGTAATGAAACCTATAATGTCAGTTAAACATTATAAGAGATACAACAATATTATTTCGTGGAGAAACCGTACTCGGATTACCTATATTTTGTGGACCTCTGACCTCCGTTGTTCCTAGGCGCGTGTCTATTGGTTACCCCGCTACTATATGTGATACATTCCAGCTCCGCTCACTCACTAGCAGGAACGACGCCTGGCCGCTCATTACCAATTAGATGCTGATTGCTGTCTTTTGTCCACAATGAAATGAAATATATTATAAATTGAGCCACAGTTTTGATGCGAAATGCAAGCTGAATGACATTCGCAAAACCTTTCTGACCTACTGCTGTGCAAGTTATTGGCCTTTGTTTTATGCATGCACCACGGTTATTTGGAATTACATTTTTGACTAATGAGCGACATAACAAAAAACCGGCGACAATCGAAACGGAGACACATGGCATAGCTATACATTTCTATTATTTATTTGTGTCACTTATAACATAATTTAATTTAACCAAGTGTGCCTCCCATCAGGGTTTATCCACATCGGGTATACGCACCATTATTATTTATTTATTTTTGCATGAGTACGCGACGCTTATACACGATGATTATTTATTTGTGTCGCCGTTTTGGTTTGTCGCCGTTTTGACCATTGGGTGTCGCCGTTTCGACTCGACTTGTCGCCGTTTTGACCTCGGATGTCACCGTTTAGGATTGTCGCCGTTTTGGTTAGTTGCCGTTTTGGATTTGTCGCCGTTTTGGTTGTCGCCGTTTTGGATCTGTCGCCGTTATGACCAGTACCCAAATAGATAATTTACATTGTCTTTTATCAAGTATTAACTTCTTTTTTTATATATTTTTTTTACTTCTAACGTAAATTTTATACAGTTTTATCACTAAAAAGGTGCTCGCTCCACACGCTATTCCCCTTGTAGAGTTTATTCCTCGATACTCGGGGCATCTACAGTATCTATCTACGGGGCATCTACAATATCATCTACTACAATTACGTTTACCGGTGTATAATTATATATATATATATATATATATATATATATATATATATATATATATATATATATATATATATATATATATATTTTCTTATGATGCCATGTACATCTTATAATGTGTGTACATGCCTATGAACGGGCTGGTCCCGGTTATATGGCTCTATATAAATGTTAGTAATAATAATAATGATACAATATAATAAAGAAAGAAAGGTCATTTCAGCCCACGCATGCATGCACACACACTGAACCTGTATACACTGGCTGGCGGCAAAATTGAGCTACTCGCTACACATCTGAAGAAACATTTGCGCATTTTTTTTAATACAAACAAATTGTTTGAAAAGTTGCTTTGGGTGAAATGCGCACACAAATCGAATGCTGACAACTAGTCCCACAAAATAGGTATTGCAATATGTAGTAGCTTGTAAACTTAGAAGCACCTAAAAACAGATAATAATAATGGGTGCGTTTTTTTAATGCTTACCTGGTTTACATTATAGGGCATTACAGACAACTTGCACGCAAATCCTTTGTTTTTTTGCAAAATGCTCAGGTAAAGCTACTTAATCATTAGTTACAATTTAAGCAAACTCTGAGACATCAACTTTTTGGCCATTGGTTGATTTGACATGGAATGACCCATAGGTACAACACCATTTAATTGTTATTTATTTATTTTCATTATAAAGTACAACTGTATATTACACTAATGTGTAATGGTAGAATATTTTTATTTACATAATGCGACGGCGACTTCCTTAATGCTGTAATCCCCAAACAAAAATTTATTTTGTGCATATCACCACATTTTTTGGATGGATTATTGAATTTAACACCTTGGTAATGCATCTGGATTCCCAGACTTCATCTTAAAAGCTAGTCCAGGTTTTACATTTGGAATTGGATAGTAATAGAATTTCTAGTAATGAGGAGATCAATGATAAATACACCAGGAGAGGTTAATTGGACATTATTGCACTGTCATATCAAGTTTATGATTTTTAATTTAATTAATTAATGTATGCACAAGGGTTACAAAGTCCAAATGTTTACTGGCAAAGTTTTATGTTTGTTAGTTAGAACCGTGCTTTGTTCCAATAATGCAGCGCGCCCCCAGTGCACCGGTTCTAACTAACAAACATAAAACTCTGCCAGTAAACTGTTTGGACTTTGTAACCCTCGTGCATATGGAATGTAAAGAACATCTATTATTGAGCATTCTGTGAGTCTGTATGATGCTACTGAGCAAAGAGGTCACTGCAAAGAGGTCGGATGTAACACTAACCATTAACCATAGGTTGTGGGGTGAATGAGTGGTGTGTGCCACCAAGAGCGCTCATGCATAACCGGTCACGAATGACCGAGCAGTCTGACATTTCCTCTTGTTTTGATGCTCCGATAACTTGATAGATAATAACAGTGACTGCTGCCATTGACGGTACAGCGACATTGTTTGACATGACATACTGAGTCTTTTACTGACACAGACGATAGCTGATACAGTGACAGTGGTAACTTACACAGTTTTATTTAAAAGCATTCGCAACTCAACACCGTCCCCGTCTACTGGTGTGTTGTATGGTTGTGGTAATGTTGACAGAAATGGATAAACACTAAGGGATGATTTCAAAACTTTGTGTATGACACTACATGAAATTGGTTATGTTGGGGGGAGATGTTTAGTGTTAGTCGTCAATGTTTCAACGGGTATCCACAGACCAGTGTAGTTCAAAGTTTCGCATAGCTGGGGGCTGAGGTAATAAGAAGTCGGTTTTGTGTCGTACACCGATCTTTTGAGGTCATCCCTAGCATTAACCGGTGCAATCAATGTTTTATTATTACATTAATAATGTATGTATTTTGGATTGTGATGGACATTATTCGTGCATTAGTAGTATGTCTGTCGCACCAGCTTTTAATGTTTAATTATTTTATTTTATTTTACTTATTTAATTTACATATTTATTTTTTGTTTCTAAAGTCATTTATTTATTGTGGTTCTATTTTAATATACAACTAATATTAACAGTTAGCTTTCTATATAATATATATACACATGCATTTATTTTATATGGTGTACTGCGCATTGATCCACAAAGTGGGAATTAGGCCAAGCTTTATAATTACATTAGTATTATTATTATTGTATTTCAGGGGAAACTGTTCTTAATTGAATAGGTCTGTGTGTTCCCTGGCATGCTAACAATACAAAGTCCTGGTGTTTTTCAGACGAATGATGGGACAGTTCAGCCAGATGATGGTGTCAGTGGCTTCTTTTGTTGTATTCTTTTACGTGCTGTCAACATGCATGTCCAGCACGCATGCATGCAACGAGGCAGTGTGTGCGAGTCTGGTGAGCAAGTGCATGCTGCTCAAGTCGTGTGAGTGCAACCTGATGGACAAGAAGAACTGTACTTGCTGCCGAGACTGTCATCGTTGCCTCGCCAAGCTCTACACCGAGTGCTGCTCCTGCGTCGGTATGTCGTGAACACGATAAGGGGACGTTCACATTTGTTGACGTCAGGGTTGGGAAAATCATGATTTTAAAAATTTTAATCAGATTTTTTATTTTATTTTATTTTTGGAAATCTGGTATAGACATTTATATAGATGTTTATATTTATAAACTCTTTCAAACGTGTTCTATTCAAATCGATTTGGGTATTTGTCTTAACAGAGGGTTAGCTTTTATAAAGTTATAATTATAACATAGCTTGATTTACAACAGCAACAAAACTGTCGTTTTAAAACACATGTATAATAATAATATTTTTTTGATATAGCGCCATATCCAATTTTAAATTGTTCGTGGCACTCCGCAGCTGAGTTTCATGTCCTCTTATCCCTGCAGTCCTTGCATGCTTCCTGCTTGCCGTAGGGATGTGTCCGGAGAACGACCTCAAGGACAACATGTACCGCACCAGCTCCGTGGAGGAGTTGTCTGATCCCATCCCGGAGCTCTTCAATGTGTTGACGGAGGAGGAGGACCCGTACCTCCGCTGGACGACCTACACATATCCCGCACATCTTGATCTGCTCTACTTCAAGCCTCGTGGGGCGGAGCTGAACCTGCCAATAGAAATGGGTGAGTCACATGATAGTCACATGATACCTGTGAATACCATTGGTCCTTCTATTCTCATTTGTGATGCATAACCTTGCTAAGTTTGAATGTACATTTTCTTTGTACTCTATAAACCGTCTTGCTATATGGATTGAGAATAGGTGGGTAGGAATAAGTTTGCCATGGGGTGATGTGTGAAGGGCTTTGAACAGTCTTAGGGATCGAATGCCACTCTATAAGAACATAACTTTATATGTTGTTTAATATTAAAATCCAGCATTAGAAACAAAATAGGGCAAAATCAAAGAAAATTTAAAAAAGAATTGCTGCTGAAACAATATGTTTGAAAAACTTTTTAAAAACTAATAGAATAACAGATACCATATGAGTTTATTTATTGGTTGACATTCACGGCAGTAACGGCATGTGGTGGTTGCATTATGGCATATATTAATTAATTAATTATATTGCGTATATATATTTCAGTAGATCCTTACCTAAAATATGTTCTGATGACTGTTGTTGACAGGTTCGACAGAAGGTCATCGTGTCCGACACAATGGACAGCATGTCATCGTCGACTCGACGTCAAACTCAATGAACTGCAGCGTCGCGTACATGACGCACTGCATGTCACTTGACAAGTGTCGCATGTCATGCAAGTCGATGGGTGCAGCCCGCTATCGCTGGTTCCATGAATACGGCTGCTGCGAATGCATCGGCAGCACCTGTCTCGACTTCGGCAAAGGCGAGGCACTTTGTCTGAAGTGTTCGGCGATATCTGTCGATGACGGTGATGACGACTATGATGACACCGACACAAACACGGAGACTGAAGCCGTGGAGGAAGATGATGATAATGAAGAGGAGGTTGAGGTGGAAGATAATGGCACGTAGTGGGTATGGAAGGTAAAGAATGTCAGATCTGGCAGCAAAGGTAATCCAAACCATAGTGGCTATTTGCCAAACCATTGTGCTGGCAAGCCCACAAATATTTTTTATTCCGTTATTCGTCCAACCACTAAGTTTCTCAATTAGTAGCAACATGAGGCACAATAATCACACGACACATGCATGCGCATACCTTACTGAGCGATGGAAATAGTTTGCAATAAAATGGGTTGTGCACGAGTAATGCACAACAGAAAATGCACCATTTTATAATTATAACAAAGTGGATTAGTAGCAAATGATAGATAAGCAGGTGATAAATAGGGTGAATCGTAAACTTTAACCTCATAGCAGTTGGACAGATAAGATAGATTGTAAACCTGATCTGCACAATGGTTGGGTGAATAGCCTCTGCCAATTAAAAGTGTGGTCTTTGTGCACTGGACACATCTCTACAATGTTAAAACTGATAGAAGAGAGACCAGAGAATGATGATCCCCACATGTGATGTGGCGGCATCAGCAAACATCAGTTTCTGTATAATTAGAGAGGCTTCGCTAATGGGTCAACAAACTGAACTGCTTTTAGTCCTGTGTTACAATTATATTATATAAAAAATACTCACTGTATTCGACCTAATAATTGCACCATATGCTCGAAAAAAAATTGGGCCATAGAAAAATGTCGGAATCTGTTCTTACAAACGTACACCAACATTTCTCTAGACAATAAGGTAACTGTTCAACACTAGTGGTGTCATTTGGTGACTAATGTAGAACAACTGAAAAGTTGTGCCAACTGTTTACCACCAGATGGCGACACTTAAGTTGTTCCACACTACTCAAATTGCAATAATTATGGATTCTGCTGATTAACAAAGGTGGTGTGCGCTAATTAGGGCATGTAATTAGGGCATGTACACTTAATAGGTTGAATACCTATTTGAAGCCTGGTTTTGTCATGATGTAAATGTGACAATGTGACAATGACTATTGATGGTATATTTTTGGGTTGCATGAGAAGGCATCATTTTACTTACTCTCAGCTATCTCCCTGTGTGCTTCTGTACATTTGAAATGATTAGATCCAGAAGAAAGGTTTTTAAACATGTTAACACATTTACAGTGTACATTGCTTTAATGGTCTCGAGGTCCAGATACCAGGTTGCATAAAAACGGTATAGCTATAGCATAAGAGTAATATTTTGACAAACTTTCAGCTATCATTATTTTGTTAATACATAGCAATGGAATTGTCATACAGTGATTTCTGAGCAAACACATAGCATATCGTTCTTTTGACGTGTTTGTTACCACTACGTTGCATATTATAATATGTTGGTGAACCTATGCAAATATGCTTTTATAAAGTCTTACTATTATATTGATGTCTGCACCACTTAACACATTTTCTGCACATAATATCATAGCATTTATATTCTGCAATACGAAATTTGTGGTGTAATGTATAACAAATTATATGTAGTTTTTGTCCATTTAATAGATATTATTATACAATGTTATGTATATATTATTTATGAGATTACATTGGGAAATATATAACAATGTGTTGCCCAAACAAAATATGAAATTCAATGTGTGCTGGCTGACTTTGTATAATATGTCAGTTAGTTTGCTGTCGAGGTCCAACCTTAGTAAATGAAATCATGTACATATAGATACGTGATTTGACAAGCTGTCTCGGTGTCAGTAAACGGCTAGCTGTATTTTAGTGCTGTTAGAAGCTGGGGAAGCATGCGTTGTGGCATCAGTAAAATACAAATCCAAAGACAACAGTCAGGGTTCACTGAAGTGTGACCGGCAGTTTATCCAAACTTCTAAAGGCCAGCTTATGTAAGCAATTTTTTTTCCAATTTGTCAGCCGAGGCTGTGTCACATGATAACGTGCAACTAAACTGTGTGTGTTTAGACAAACGACATGTCTAATTATTGACTCATGCCACTTGAGCTTTGATGAAAGGTCACAATGCTAGCACCAGTCCTAGTGCACCTGCCGGTCGCTGATTGGCCACTGCTGCAAAATTGCACAAAAGTGTTAGTGAGATTGTGACCAGTCACAATTCTCCTGACACAGTTGTACAAAAATTGGCCTCAGTAATCAGTTTCATGCAGGTGTTTACACAACTGATACTTGCATCGCGATATTGCTCAAAGCACTTTCAACAAGATTGAAAAAATCACCCATTTAAGCCGGCCTTAACAGCTGTAACTTGATGCGACTGAGCTAACAGCTGTCATTATCGGGCTGTCAAACGAGAGATCCCGGTTTTGAATCCTGTTGCTGCTGTTTCTAAGCTTGGGCAATTTCTGTCACTATTAGTTGCTCCAGTTCACTCAACTGTAAAAATGAGTACCTGGCTATAGGCAGTGGTGGATATGTGAACGAATAGTCTTTGCGCAGTAATTGCAGCATAGCTGAATGCTTCCTAGAGAAGTCAGGTTGGCGTTGGAATGAACAGGTCTGCCAGGAGTTAGTGTTTTGAAAAGTCCCAAGGACTGGATACCGTTACCTTTTATCTTTTTTTTTTCAAAAATGGTGGCGTATACCAAACATGTTGGAGCATAAGTGACCTATATACATAGCAGCGTATCATGTGATTAATGTCCAGGAATGTCACATGCGGTTGTTTTATTTTAATATAATGTTGAAATGGTAGTTTTATATCACCTGTTTAAGGTGCCATTGTTAGCTTAGCTTGTGTAATGATTTCAGTAATCATTATCTAGTTTATTGTACATGATCCGACGCAGGCTGGAAACATGACCTCAACGTGATGCTATTTTGTCGTACCCAGAACGTGTCTTTCGACTGAGAGACCTCGTTATCAATCAGTCATATGGTTTAGTCTGTACCGGCTTTATTAGCGTTCCTTGTATTGTGGTCTCGTGTGATTACTATGTGTGGAACTATATAGCCCTGGAAATAAGTTTTGTAAGTTAATATCTGTTTTTAGTGCAACCTCAAACCCAGAGTTCTATGTTAACTCATCATGTTGAAATCCTGTGATGTCACAGCACATTACTTGTTGACAGACACAATGACACAGGAATATTGTGTAAAAGTGTATGTTTATGAAAATAATAAAATGTTGATATTATGTAAATGCTTCTCTGTGCTTTGAAATGTAGCAACACAGACGATGCCATACTTGTACAGGTTTCTTCCAACAAACCCTGGTTCGTTTGGTTCTTGCACCTTTATCGTCCATGTTGGGGCAGTTACAGGGTTATTATCTGTTTGGTTGAACATGTGAGTGATGTATGGCTTGATTCAACACCTGAAACCCTCAGTTATGTTGACTTTTCCATATTAATGAGCAGTGATGGTGCCAAGTTGGATAATCATGATGATGCATCAGCATCATTCATATAAAAACCTTATGAAACAGTTTGTGGAACTGTAAAAAATCCATGTTATTTATGCCTTAAATAAACAGTGAAGTGTATGATTGAGTAAATAAACATATTTGTCTAACTAGTGCATAATGAACAGTGAGAGTGGAGATGAATGTATTAGTGATCATGTTGATAATGAGGTGCTATATTGAACATAATGAACAGTGAGACTGGAGATGAATGTATTAGTGATCATGTTGATAATGAGGTACTATATTGAACATATTGAACAGTGAGACTGGAGATGAATGTATTAGTGATCATGTTGATAATGAGGTGCTATATTGAACATTATGAACAGTGAGACTGGAGATGAATGTATTAGTGATCATGTTGATAATGAGGTACTATATTGAACAGTGAGACTGGAGATGAATGTATTAGTGATCATGTTGATAATGAGGTGCTATATTGAACATAATGAACAGTGAGACTGGAGATGAATGTATTAGTGATCATGTTGATAATGAGGTACTATATTGAACATAATGAACAGTGAGACTGGAGATGAATGTATTAGTGATCATGTTGATAATGAGGTGCTATATTGACCATAATGAACAGTGAGACTGGAGATGAATGTATTAGTGAACATGTTGATAATGAGGTACTATATTGAATATATTGAACAGTGAGACTGGAGATGAATGTTTTAGTGATCATGTTGATAATGAGGTACTATATTGAACATAATGAACAGTGAGACTGGAGATGAATGTATTAGTGAACATGTTGATAATGAGGTACTATATTGAGTTACGCCAGTGAAACATTTTCATTATGAAACTAGATATGATTACCTCACAAAACCAAAGAAATCCAACTTGTGATAAACATGTTTATTCCAAAACCTGCAGATACACATCCAGATCTACTGGAGATGGTGACCAGGTCGTGGTTGAACGAACATCAGACTAGGCACATAAGGGGCAACGGGAGGAAGAGGTTGAGAAGAAATGTCTCTTCAACCATTTTTGTTCACTTGTCCACGGGGACTTGAATACCTTAGGCTGAATAACTCAGAAGAAACATTGTTTTTTATTAATTCACTACAATTTTTATACAACAAAAATGCATAGTTTTAGACCATGATTTCAGTTGGTGCATTAATTGTTTGAGACCATACAGTACGCTCAAATGTACTGATTATGAAAACATACAAATATAATTATAACAAAATGCAATACAAACTTAGTATACTTTTGATATCAATATCCTGCTTTCAGATACATCTTGTCTCAATGCTCAATGCACTGACATTCAGCAACATCAATATCCTGATACAAACAAATAGATAAACGTCTATTGCGTTAGTTTTTGAGCATACAGCACGTAGCAGCTCCTACCCCCTTGAATCACCCTTTTTTTAAGCAACCGGGCTCAAATGTGATCTACCCCAACTAATAAAAATAATACACTTAACCTACTTAATTTATTAACCTGGTTATTAAGCACACAGTACACGCAACAAGTATTATTATTAACCAATCGTAACAATCCTGGAAAATATATAAAACAACTAAAATCATGTTAATTCCTCAATCAGCAGTTTGTAAGTGCAACTTTAACTGTGGCCTGCACAGCACGTTTTTTTTAGTTTATGCTACCTTATAATTAGCTTAATGAAGCAGTTAATCACCAAGCAAACTTACAAATACATAACAAAATGTTCTACACAACTACCCAGATGCTCCAACCCATGTTTGCATACTTCCCTCGATACTATGTATCAAAGTTTAACATCGTATAGCATCTGTATTTCATTATTCCACGATGAGTTTTGATACCATTACACAATGAAATGCACCTATCAAAACGTGTTGCATTTGTTTATTAGAGTAAACTTTCCCACAGAACAAGACAACTAGTTCTGAAACTTCGCCAAACCCATTTTCACCACTGACCACTGGGAAACCTGCTCCCAGCATGCAACAGGGCATGCAGAGTTTGACGGCATTCCTCTTAGAGAGGGCGCCAGCATGACTGAATGGAGTCTTTAATGAAAACATTTGGTGGTGTATATTTTATTACCATGTATAAACTATCTACGGTCACTCGTATGATCATCTCTTTATTTATTTCGTTCGCACACAACCTATTCCCACTGACTTAGGCTGTCTGAAAAATATCCTCGATTGAATTATAATTAACATAACACAGTGTAAAGGTAGAAAAATAAAACAGTTTCACACCATTCCTGATAGTAAATTGGCAAAACGAATGCATAAAGCTACTCAATATACAATGTCTATATAGCATGCTGAAGCAATACACTACAGCTAATTGGCTTCACTAGTACAATAAAAAAATGTCATGTGTCCTGTGCATTGTAGAGCATTTTGTATACTGACCCAACATGACTCGGGTCCTTTATTCACTTTACGCAGTCTTCCAATTAACATGGAAGCATCCACGTTGCAGGATGTACCAAATAAACAATGGAAGCTTCCACGTTGCAGGATGTACCAAATAAACAATAGAAATATCCATGTCGCAGGATGTACCAAATAAACAATGGAACATACATATTGTAAGATGTACCAATTCAAAATAAACAATGGAAGCACCCAAATACAAATCAAACAATAGAAACTTCCATTCTGTAAGACACGCCAACTATTTGTGTTTATTCACGACCATAATGTTGCATCATAGCACCTTGATCTTCATAGCCTGACCAATGAATACACTACTGTATCAAAGCAGCCTTGACCTTATAGCTTGACCAATGAAGACACTACCGCATCAAAGTGGCCTTGACCTTAAATCCTGACCAATGAATATACTACCGCACCAAAGTGGCCTTGACCTTCGTAGCTTGACTTCTTTCACTGTGGTCTTGTTATTTTGGGGCATTCTGCTGGGGCAGAGGGCAAGAAACACCTACAACACACACTCGATGTCAGTTCTCTCAGGAAATCCAGAATAACCCACACAAACATGTATGCACGCACACGCGCACACACTTTATGCACTATGTCAGCATTTTAATATAATATTGTCAAAATGTCATATGCCACCACAACTTAATAAATTTTAGTCTTTCTCAGCATATGTCCCTAGGGGAGACTAGACCTGGTTGACATTTTGGCACAGTATGGCCACTTGGTGGGCAGATGTTATACACAAATAAAGGAACTATTTCTACCTGTGTAAATTGGAATCTCGGTTAATAAATGAATAACTTGAGCTGTGGATTTTTCCGTTTAGAAATGAGTAACATCAGTGTTAAAGGCAAATTTGTATCGGAACTAGAAAGTAATAGGTTGAGATAATATATATCGAATGCAGACAAATAACATAAATAGTGCATGGTTTACCCATAATTGTTAAGGATTTTCTGGAATTTGCTGGTGAACATAGGATACATTCTTTATTATTCTTTTCTTTTGCATCAACAGGGTATTAACATGCCAAATGGCATGCGTATAACAAGTCATCAATTCAAAACATGTCCAAAGGACAGCTCTCGCAAATAATCTAGTTGCGCGCTATCAGATGACCCAAAGTTTCGCAAGATCGAATGAACACATCCAAGTTTGCATGGCGAGATTTTTTTGAGCATGCACGGCAAACCAGCGGACGTAGCTAATCATGTGGGTTCATTTGTGGGTCTTATATAGATTTCTATTTCTACTCACCTGGCTGCCAGAGGGACTGGACTCTTCCCGGCTCATTCCACGGAACTGTCATCGAGGGATGATGCACTGGTTGACCACCAGGGGGCGCAGTAGTTACTTCTGGAGCCCAACTGCCTGCAGGGGGCACCACAGGTGTCCACACCTGCTTTGCAGACCACCCCTTCTCGGCACCCCCATTCTGTTAACAGAGCACACAATGTATTGCAACATTCAAATTTAAAGTTTTTCAAACAGATACTTTATGTAAACATGGCTACCTACTCATACACTGTCTTTCTAGAGTATCTGTACTTCAATCAAGTATCTAGATCAACAGCTTTCTAAAGTGTACATACTTCAACCAAGTGTTTAGATCAACGGCTTTCTAGTGTGTAAATACATTAACCAAGTGTCTAGATCAACAGCTTTTAAATTAGTCTTGTTGGCACGTCACAACTTGGCAAGTCAAGTATCATTTCAACGACCTCCAAGTCTAAGTGTTGAGTCATCTTTCTGAATTTCATGTCAACTCGCATGTGAAAAGGGCAACTCAAGTCCTACTAGATTTAGCCCCTATGACTTGAGTCAACAAGTCTGTTAAATTAACACATTCCGGCATGTTTACACTGGTGTAGTGATGTTTACATGGTTACAAACCAGTACAAAATGTTAAACAGTTGTCCACTGACACCAATGTACTTGGTGTGACATGTTTACATGGTTACAAACCAGTACAAAATGTTAAACAGTTGTCCATTGACACCAATGTACTTGGTGTGACATGTTTACACTGGTGTAGTGATGTTTACATGGTTACAAACCAGTACAAAATGTTAAACAGTTGTCCATTGACACCAATGTACTTGGTGTGACATGTTTACACTGGTGTAGTGATGTTTACATGGTTACAAACCAGTACAAAATGTTAAACAGTTGTCCATTGACACCAATGTACTTGGTGTGACATGTTTACACTGGTGTAGTGAGGTTTACATGGTTACAAACCAGTACAAAATGTTAAACAGTTGTCCATTGACACCAATGTACTTGGTGTGACATGTTTACACTGGTGTAGTGAGGTTTACATGGTTACAGACCAGTACAAAATGTTAAACAGTTGTCCATTGACACCAATGTACTTGGTGTGACATGTTTACACTGGTGTAATGAGGTTTACATGGTTACAGACCAAGTGTAAACCACCAAACCACCAAACCAAGTGTAATTTACTCCAACCAGATACATATGAGATAGTGCACTGACCAGTGGCATGCCTGGGTGGATGGCTGACACAGCTGGTCTTCCGGCCACTCTCTCATCAACCACACCTTTCTGACCACTGCAACAACATTATTATTATTACTCAAATTTATAAAGCGCCATATATCTGGGACCAGCCCATTCATAGGTGCTTACATACATGAAATCATAAAATAATAAATATATAATATTAATAATTATTATAGTTATTATATATACAAAAATAGAGTACTTGATTAATATGAATAAATAAATAAATAATTATAGTAAATAAACATAGTAAATAACTAAATAATTATAATAAATAAATAACTAAAATACATGTTCATAAAAGTGTCCTCATTCACATAACGCAGGAACGTTTACTATACACGTATTACATCCTTCTACCTAGAGGATAAAATAAAATATTTTAAATAATAACGAAACCTAGCCAATTGTTCATATGTTCATGCATCACGTCCAAACCTCCTCGCTGCCAGTGTTTCTGACTACAACAGTACCCCTGGCAGATCGACCTATCGAAACGCTAATTTTTCAGTTGCTATTTTAAGTTAACCAATGAGATTGCGGGCTTGAATTTACAAGGCCGGCATACGGGAACTTCACTTTAATTAATTGGCTGTGGACCCACCATCACTGGTCAGACGGGTAATGATAGGCATTTCCTGGAAACACTTGCAGTTTGGACGCAGGCATATCTGGTTCCCAGAAACACGTTGATCAAGACAGCAAGTAGGCCGATGTACAAATGATTCAGCGTATAATTAAACACGGTGTGGGGTAAACTGACAAATCCACATTTCAACAGGTCGATATGGCAGGGGTACCATAGTACTACTACCACCCTAGGCTAGCGAGTTGGTGTTTTCACAATTCAATCACAGAACAGGGGTGCCACCTGTGGAATGCAAGCAAAACAACAAAAGAAAATTTTTGGCAACGCGATTCTCACCCATGCATGGCGCTGCTGTAGTCATGAGTCATCATCCAGGGAACCTCTCCAGTCGATGATGATTCGTCACTGCAGCTGCTCGAGTCGTAGATGGCTGACCAGTGGCGCCCTCTGTAGTCTTGGCTGGACACATGCCAAACAGCAGGAAATTAGCAGCCCGAGATTATCTAAATTATGTAATTTAGAACTCTCAAAGACACGCTTCTGGGTTGCATCAAAGTGATGGTGAATGCACGCAGTGAAACACAAACATGTTCCTCTGTGAGTACAATTAAATAAATGAACAGGACAAACAGTTGTGAGCACGACCAAGGCAGGATGTGTGTATATTTATATATATTTTTGGTTCTTTCTACGTGCACTTTTGAAGCATAACATGTTTGTATATTTATATACATTTTTACTTGTACTGTATATATATATATATATATATATATGGACTTTTTGTTTAAAATAAACATTATTATTATTATTATAATGTTCTATAGGCATGTTGTGCCAACTAATAGTATAGCGTAAAGGTACAAAAAAAATTCTATGTGGCGTTGTGCATAGTCACAATGGCTATACAGGATCGGAATAAATTACACTTGACTAAATAAAATATATCATTAGAAACAGGTGCAGGTAACGCAGTCATCCGCTGTACAGCTCGTCCTCTACTTCCCCTCGCAAACATACCAGACCCAAGGGATCTAGGCTGTGACACACTGATTAGCTCTCAGCAAGAGCACTCAGATTTTAATCCACCTAGTGCCGTTTCGAAGCTTGGGCAATTTTTTTCACTCCAAGTTGCCTCAGTTCAATCAGCTGTATAAATGAGTACCTGGCCAGACAGTGGTGGATATATGTGAAAGAACAGTCTTCGCGCAGTAACTGCAGCGTGGCTGAATGCTTCCTGAGAAGTCGAGTTGGCCCTGGAATGAACAGGTCTGTTAGGGGTGAAGTATAAAGAGTGGCCCCCAACTGCTGGATACCGCGCTATAGAAGAACTTACCTACGACCAGTTAGTAAGAAGACAAAGACCATACCATTGAGTTACTAAGCCTGTTCAACAGCTGTGGCTGTGAGAATTTCATTAAAATTTAATCGTATCCTCTTTCGAGGTAATTTGCAGAACTGACTGAGCTGCGTTATGGACAATTCTGCAGTGGCTCATGAGAGATGAGAGTCCATGAGAGTCCATAGCAAGACTCACTTGCTATGGATACAAGAATCCATAGCAAGTGACACAGTTACCCCCTGTGTGGGATCTTTTACTTTCCCTGGCATAGACACCAGGTAGACGGGACCAACGGCTATTAGTGTCTCTTCTGAAAGACATAGGCAAAGTGGGGTGAATGAAATTGCTCAAGTTTCGAAACAGCAGTAGGTGGTTTCTAACCCTGGTCCCCTCGACCGACAGTTTGACGTTTTACCACACAACCACTGTGCCTCCGTGCCTCTGCGAAGAAGCACATATACTCACCCATCAGCTGCCGTGACATATGGCCAATTCCTCTGGCCACTGCTGTCATCCACGGCCCATGGACTAGGACCCTGCATGTATGCAGGGTCATACTCCATCGGCATCTGTGTCCATCCAGCCATCCCTGACTGAGGATACTCGCCTTCAGCACACAGATTCTCGTACGTGTACATGTGGTTCATCGTGTCCTGGAGAGAGAATCCCTGCCCTAGTTTCGTTGGCCACGTGTTTGTTTTGCTCTTGTTCATGACGGTCTCCGCGGTCGTCAGACTGTCGGAGCGGCGGTGCTGGTGGTATGCAGGAGCGCCACCTGGCACAACATGACTGCGTTGACTGCCGACGGCCTTGGAGATGTTGGCGTGGCGCGGGGCAGGAACCGGCTGGGAGACGTTGGCACCACCACAGGACAATAGGTTGATGACAGTGTCCAGTTCCTCCTGGCTTGCGATGCACACGTCACCTGTTAATCAACATCATCATCACATGACATCTGCCAATCAGCATTATCATCACAAATCACCTGTCAATCAACATAATCATCATATGTCGGCTGTCAATCAGCATCTTTATCATGTTAACATCAACTAACGGTGTTGTAACTTGTAATGTCTACTATCTGAACATTAGGCATCATAAAAAATCCCGGTTTACGCGCATTTAAAAACATGAATTTATAGCTATTTAGTACAGCTTCACAATAAACTAAAAGAAATTACTATTAAACAACAACTTATTTAAATACTAAACACATGAATAATAGCATAAATCAACACACGGGCCTTCCTTTGAGTGATATACATGTAGGCATGGTGTCTATGTAGGTGCATGGTGTCTTCATAGATCAAGGCAGTCTAACTTGGAGTTGATTTCACTCACTACCAGATTGGGGTCAATTACATTGTAATTGGAATTGAAACACCAATTCCAATTCCCAAATTGTAACTGGTGTTTTGTTTTTAAAAGTAATTGGAATTGGTGAAAATGTAATTGGCATTTTCAATTAATTTTGAATTAGCTTTTTAACTACATCATGTAACTTAAAAAAAATTATTCATTACAAATAATCAATAAAATATTAATTATTTGTTGTGTACATCATATATGTTTGCCATTATGTGTCATAATATGCAGAAACTTAATAAAGCTACTCTAAAATAAATGAGTATATCTATACTTGCTCTGTTGACATACTTTTATTTCGATACGTAATTGACAATTGGGATTGTGGTGGAATTTGATTTAGCGTTTGTAGCTGGTGCGGAAATGGAATTGATATATTGGTAATAACATAATTGGCCACAGGCCTGCTCACTACCACACAATATCTGCAGACATTAATCTCATGAGGCATGTATGGCGTACTTATTCACCTTTCCAAGTCTGAATAGATAATTGGATTTACATCTTTAGCACAGACGTAGGTAATTGACCTGGCCACCCAACCACATGTACTTGACGGGCGGGACAACGACTGATGAAGAATATGACATGTAAGGAGCCGTTCAGAATTATTAACATTTATGTATTCGTACAAAGCGTACTAATCCTCACACCATCTCCCTCGGCCCCAAGTTATTTCTTTAAAATGTTGATAATTTTTCAGATTGAAAAAAAGATCGATGTAACAATGAGACAGTGCATGTATTGAACATAAAACAATAACCATCAGAATACATTTACAAACATTTACCTCCAATAATTGTGCTGAAGCTTTGTGGTTTTCTAATGATTCCATGATGTTGTAATTGTTTTCCACAAAGTTGTGAATCTCCCAGATATCAGACTGTATTATAGCGCCGCGACCATACACGACTTAAAACAATGCTAGTTCCAAAACAGTTCACTGTGTCGCATTGCATGATAATATTGTGCATGTGATCAACACTAACACCTTGACCCCCACCCTCCCCTTTAGTACCCTTTGTACGAATGGGTAAATGTCAATTGTGAACCACCCTTGATATATAGAACTGTTTCCATAAATTTTTTAAATCATGTGACAGGTGATTTTTCTTCTGCACAGTATTTATTACAACTGTACAAAACAAGCACGAGATGGAGCCTACCTCTAGGGACTGCCTTTTTCACAGCAGCCGCAACCTTGCTAATGTTCAGACAGTTGCAATGGTGCATTCATGAAAATTACTATTATTATATTATTTTATTATATTAATATTATCCTACCAAGTTAGTACTTTTATGCCTGGAGACAGGTGAATTTCTTTAAAATTTGTTGGCAGTTGGCTTTGTTATTAACTTATACACGTCTTAGCCTAGTTCTGCCTCTTTTGTAATGTTTATGATTGACGTGTACATTTGTTTTTACATAGGCGAGAGTGAGTGGTGTGTGTAATTGGATGGCTGCTTCTGGGGTGGGTGGGATAGTGGCTAACCGTGCAAAACAAACATGATTCTGAATCTGAATCTAGCTTGAGACCCTGAATCTAGCTTGAGACCCTGAATCTAGCTTGAGACCCTGAATCTAGCTTGAGACCCTGAATCTAGCTTGAGACCCTGAATCTAGCTTGAGACCCTGAATCTAGTTTGAGACCCTGAATCTAGCTTGAGACCCTGAATCTAGCTTGGGACCCTGAATCTAGCTTGAGACCCTGAATCTAGCTTGAGACCCTGAATCTAGCTTGAGACCCTGAATCTAGCTTGTGACCCATGCATGTTAATCAGTTGCAGTTAAACACACACCAACTTATTAATCACCACCACATCAACACAATAAAATCTAAAACATATGCTTGCATTTGTCATTAATATATATCTGACCTAGGAAAGTAAGATAGTGGCTAACCGTGCAAAACAAACATCTAGTATGCAACTAAAAAAAAGCAGTAATGCTGACATCTATGCCCTGATGAACACTCACCTGCATCTTTTATCTGCCCTGCCATTGGTTGCTTCTCTTCTGTCTCCCTCTCAATGCCGCTCCGTTGCTGCAAAACTGTCCTTGACTTCGGTTTGATTTCTGGTTGTGAAACCTTCCGTTGTTGTTGCACTGGCTGCTGTTGTTGCTCCGGCTGCTGTTTCTCGAAATGTTGCACCTGCTGCTGTTGTTGCTGCAGCTGCTGCTCCGATTCCAGTGACTGCTGTTGTTGCTGCAGCTGTGACTGCTGCTGCGGTTGGCACTCGAGGCCTACGAAAAACACACTCTGGCCCTCATTAGATGGCGCCACTGTCTTGGGACTGAGCTTCGAGAAAAACGATGATATCTGCTTCCTCAGACTACTTGGCGAGTCAACAGAGGGTGACATCCCTGGAGACTTAACCGGCTCCCCGTAGTGGGGTTGAACCAACTTGGCATCAATGCACAAACCCTCTGATTTGGCGTCAACCTTTGATCTGGCTGAGTGTTTGGGTAGCATGGTGGCAGTCACATGGTTTAATGAACTATTTAGGTCTTCGGTTGCCTGGCAACGGGTGAACTCTGTGATGTGTTCAGTGGCGCAGTGGAAAAACTGGTACTGCGCCTGTATGAATCTCAAGAGATTCTTGGCAATCAACTGCAAGAAACGGACATTTAGAAACTGTAAAGTAGAACAGTGCGTTTGGCCATTTGGTATATTGGCACAACAATCAATTCTTCAACAATTTGGCACTCATTTAACCTTCCTTCCTAATGCTTTCCTTGTCGAAATGACCTTGGTTGCGCTGTTAGCACTCGCCATGATATGTAACTGACAAAATGTTATCAAAACACTTTCACCAGCTTGTCAGGACTAGTGGCAGGGTGGCATACTGGTGGCATACTTATGAAAAGACAGTTTCGCCCAGGCAGCAGATTAAGTCAAAAGTAGTCGATATGACACCTTTTTTTCCACAACCTTTACACCAGCATAGCCCAACTGTGACCGTTGTGATAGGAATGTTGTTCCTATGATGGATTAAATAAATATATTAGTGAAATGTATTTTGAAAATTTTCATAATAATATTTAAGACATATTGTTGTATGATGAATTTTCATCATGACCATGTTTTTTTTTAGTGAAAAAAGCCTCCGGTTGCTATGATGGGTCACTGCATGGAAAACCAATCACTTCTGTGCATTTAGAGGATTGAATAACTGAAGAAAGTCAAGAAGCTAAATTCTACTTCGGCACAGGTAACTACAGGTAACTACAGGTAACTACAGGCAAACTAGCCATTTTTAACTTGAAAATGATGTGATATTTTGGCGATTGCCTTTACATGGAATGATACAAAGACAACACTACTGATATCTGTTATTTATGAAAATGTTCATCGAGTTGGTATAGACAATAATGATTTTCTACTAATTACATCTATTGAGATTTACTTACTCAATGTTTCAGCTACAGTAATAATTGCTTCAATGACGGAAGAGAGCAAAGGTGACAGAGAATGCAACAGAAATGCGAGATGGATTAAAGAGGTCATATGGACCAGAAAGATGACTCCAATCGAGGGGGGATACCAACTCAGCCAAGTATGGGATGGCTTGCTTGGCATGCCAGCTGGCGAGGAGAAGAAGAACTAGTCGTCAGAGAATTCAGTTTCTGATGAAGACTACTGACGGTAGCTGAAACGTTGAGTAAGTAAATCTCAACAGTTGTCATTAGAAGAAAATCGTTACTTCAAGTACTCACATCATTGTCTGCGGTGTGGTCATGTGACCCAACCTGCCAGCATGTCTGGACGTCACTGGCCAGTTGCGCCATCTCGCCGGCAGCTGCTTTCTCTACGTGCTGCAACATGTCTCTAAACTGCATGGCCATCGACCCGTGACCAGAATCCTTCAAGTGACCAGTGAACTCGTCCGCCAGTCTCGTGGCTGCGACACACAGCGTCCCTACACTGTCCATGTAGGTCTGTAGGCTGGTCAGAAGCCATGGTGGGGTCTGTCCAGCAGTCACCAACTGTCCAGTGGTCAGCAAGGTCATGGTCGGGTCAGTGTGGAATACTGACCTCGTCTTGGGTATAGGTTTCGGGCTGCTCGCCTTGGTCTTTTTCAGTACGTTTGTGTGTGTCTTTGTCTCGCTGACTAGGGTTTTACCAGACTCGCAGCAGTTCTGTAAATGAGATACATCGCCATCATTGTGAGGTCAACAAAGGTTTTGGCAATTCTATGTCTATTCCTTTAATGTGAAACTTCTGTCCTAATTTAAGAAAGAAACAGGTAAAGATGTGTTGTTAGAATAATTAATTGGTTTGTGTCTTTAAATAAAATTCTGGCTGTCTATCGAAAATAATATTAATCAAACTGATAATATATAAATATTAATATTAATAATATATTTTATTTGGTGTCGTGCCAGATCCAAAATTGTATGCGACACTTCCAAACATATTAAAAATTAATAAGATGGTCTATGCTTGCTAAATAAATAAATATATTAAAACACTATTTCTACCATTTCTTACTTTGTTTAGTTTGTTGGTGTCTGGCGCTGCTGCAGACTTGCTTTCTGTGACTGAAACATTAGGTGAACTTATGGGAACGTCTGTATGAAAGACAGAATGATCGTCTGCCGATCGGCTGCTGCTCGAGCCACCAAAGTGCCTGCGTATGTTCTCCATGCTACAGAGTTGCTTGTGTTGATGAATGAGATCTATTTGGAGGCCTGCTCCAACAGTGTCTGTGCTCTTCTGATCATGTGAGCACATCAATGTTCAAAAAAAAAACCAGCACATTTCTTGTCACGTTAGCCAAATGTCATCTTCTCCCGTGGCGACATAGCTGCAGGAGGGAGACAGCATCTAATCCATCTGGAACATAAATAAACATTTTATGCAGTTAGTGTCTAATATCGAAGCTGCACCAGTTACAGTGGTTACAAAGTTAACCAAATTAAAGATACTGAAATATAAATATAACATAAAAATGCCATAAAATATTCATGATAGATAATAATTCTGACATTCGTTTGTATTTAAGTAATATTAAAATCATGATTACACTAGTACCACTCCAACTCACAAAACTATGTCAATGTAAAACAAATACATTTAGCAATACTGACTGTATAAGTGCAAAATAGAAACAATGTTCTTATTCATAAATATGTTTATGAAAGTCTGCATTTATGAATGTGGATTTTATGGCAATTATTAATTTTTTATTACATTCTATTTCAATATATAGACATATCACATATATCCCTTGTCATATACAGTAAAACCCATTGGAAACAGTCTCCCACTGGAAACAGCCACCCCTGGAAACAGCCACCCCATGGAAACAGCCACCCCTGGAAACAGCCTCCCCCTGGAAACAGCCTCCCCTGCAAACAGCTACCCCTTGGAAACAGTCTCCCCCTGCAAACAGCCTCCCCTGGAAACAGCCACCCCTGGAAACAGCCACCCCCTGGAAATGGCCACCCACCCCTTGGAAACAGCCACCCCCTGAAAACTGCCACCCGTTCTACTGTATACGTCATCCACCTGACAGCCTATCAGTGTCTTATGCACTGCCAGGTTAGTGAGGACAACAGCTCAGGACCCAGACAACACAGCTCCACTAGATAATACGAGATAGTGTATATTTAACTTCCTTCCAACCCAGTATCCGGATAGTGATCCGTATATGGGATACCTATAACTGACCTTTACACAGACTCATAGAGTGGGATAACCGTGATGACATAGGATGGCAGAATGTTACTGTATAGGTCCCAATACAAGATATTCCCGTAAGATGTCATCAAAAACAAGAAGATTTTGTCTACAAATGCAGGGATTCCTCCATTACTGAGAGGTCCATATTCTGTTAACCAGCAACTAAAAATTTAATCCTGTGCACAGCAGATGTGTCACAGTCAACAAACGTGCCCATTTCCATTCACTATTTTTGCAAGGTGCAAAATATCCTTGAAAGGGGACACTGTATCAAAGGGAGGGAAGGAGAGAGAGGGGGAGAGAGGGGGGAGGGAGAGAGCGAGAGAGAGGGACAATATCAAGGGTGGAGTAAGATATCTAGCATAATTTGTCCCCAGGAACCATCTGTGGAATACTACTATGCAGTATGAATTGTGCGGGGTAACTTTTTTAATGCAAAATACTGACCCCGGGGGTGGGACAGTAGTCAATGTCTATAGTAAAATAAACAAATGAGTTAGTATTCCATATGGTCAATTCTACATATGGCTATGATACAGAAAGTGAAAGGCCGCGTGAAAGTCAGCTTAGTAATAGATATTACATAAACTGATGTCTTGCATCTAGGACACATTTAGAAAGAACAACAGGGCATCATGATTGAGGTGAGCGATCGCTCTCGCTCCCTATCGCTCGCGCAAATCAATAATCTAGAGAGCGATTTTTCGCTTGCATCAGTTGCTAAAATCGCTCGCTGACTGCAAGTGTTCGTCTTGACAAGGAGTTTCTTGAGTATTAGATTCACTAGGAAAGTCTATCTTCTTTACAACGCAGTGTTCGGGCTCCAATATTCGGAGTTCATACATCATCCGTCACCGGGGATGGCGATGGCAGCCCGCTGCACCAAGATTACAAGAACGGCATCGAAGCCACGGCACGATGCGCTGGTCACATGGTTTATAAAAAAGTTATCAAATGAGTGGGCTGGCATCAATGAGTGTATTATGTTTGAATGTTACATACTGTTGTATGTCGAACTGAATAAAATACATGTACAGTTATGGAATAGATGAGGGATCAACAATATTTCGCTACGATCTGATTGATCGACTACACTGTAATGGCAATCGAAAATAATAACCTGGATCTGAGCTACCGAACACGCAAATGGGTTGACACAGAGTGTAAAAGTCAATCGAACATTGAAAACATGTCGCACATGAAAACAGCGCTGTGTCGTGGCACAGCACACTGGTATGGCATTGGCCTTGCCTAGGGCTAGGCCACGTCTACAGTGATCGGCGACATGTTGCAATTCAAAACTGTTTCACCAATTGCAATGTATGGGGTCTACTAAAGTAAACATATATTTCATTATACAAGCAGAATCCTAATTGAAAATGGTGGCGCCACCACATGGTAAAAAACTAAACTAACAAATCACTCGCCTAAGTTACCTCACCTCACCTCACCTATCCTCTTCGGGCCCAGTGGCCCATAAAGCCGAAGTGAATCTCCTCCAGCTCACTGTGTCAGCTGTCTGGCTTCGTTCCAGCTGTTCTACCCCAGTATGCGTCTTTCATTTTCAATAGTTGATCGCCACGTTGTCTTTGGTCGACCAACCTTTCTTCTACCTTCAGGCATCCAGGTCAATGCCGTCTCACATTTGCTGTTCTTGTCCATTCGTAGGATATGTCCTACCCATTTCCATCTTCTTAACTTGACCTCAGTGCTGATTGTCTTCAATTTTGTTTTTGCGAGAATATCTCAATTTGATACAACGTATGGCCATCGAATTTGTAGGATTCGTCTTAAGCACTTGAAAAAAATGTATCTAACTTTCTGTTGTCTCCTTCATTAATTTTCCACGTTTCACTTCCATACAACAACACTGGTTTAACAAGTGTGTTAAAAAGCCTCAATTTAGATCTCAATGTGTATATATTTGATCTACATATTTGCTTTAGTTTCATAAAGGATACCCTAGCTTTACAAATTCTGTTAACAATGTCATCGCCGCCTCCTCCTTGCTTACTAACGTTCGAACCAAGGTAGTTATACTTGTCCACTTCCTTTACCTCTTGATCATCGATTAGTATTCTGTTTTCGCACTTGCTGTTTATCCTCAATATTTGAGTTTTCTTTTTATTTATTCTTAGTCCTGTCCTTGCTGCAAATTGATTCAGTTATCTTGTCTTTGTTTGCATGTGTGTGTAGCATGATGACATGAGTGCTATGTCGTCAGCAAAGTGAAGTTCCATCTTATCCCTGTTTTGTTTCCTGCTGTTGTGTTTCTCATTATCCAGTCCACTACTATCAAGAAGATAAATCCAGACATTACATCTCCTTGTTTAACTCCAGTTTTGAACTTGAACCATTCAGATTCCTCACTTCGTCTAACACTGCACATTCACAATCTTCGCATAACATCTGTACCATGTGGATTATCTTGCATGGAATTCCATAACTCTCCATAATTTTCCATAGACTCTCTTGGTGCACTGAGTCAAATGCTTTTTCAAAGTCCACAAACATGATGTATAGAGTTGCCTGCCATTCCACTACCTGTTCTATAATATTTCATAAAATAAATATCTGTTCTACTGTGCCTCTCCCACTTCTCCCACTTCTAACTCCATCTCTTATTCTGTCAATGAGTACTCTTCCGAATACTTTACTAGGAACAGATGTCAAAGTAATTCCTCTCCAATTCTCGCACTCTGTAAGGTCACCTTTCTTCGGTATTTTAACAATCAGTCCCTGCTTCCACGTTTTTGGCACTTTCTCTTATTCCCAAAATGTTCTGAATAATTTGACAACCCATTTCTCTGTTGTATTCATGTCTGCTTTTAATAATTCTGCTGTAATTTCATCCTTGTCCATGCTTTCCTGTTTTTTATCTTCCTTAGCGCTGTTCTAATTTCTGCTTTTGTCATTGGGTTAGTGCTGATTTAATTTATGATCAGATCTATCTCCACATCTGTTACAGGGTCATCAGGTATAGGTCTATTAAGGATTTCCTCAGTGTTCTTTCCATCGCTTCCTTCTGGCCAATCCTTCTGTTATTAAATTTCCACATTTGTCTTTCACTGCATTTGTTGTCTTACGTTTGTCATTACTTAGGGTTTTTGTAATATCATACACTTCTTTCATTCTTCCGTTAGATGCTGCTTCCATGGCAAGGTGGTCGACCCACTTCCTCTTGTCTTCACTTCTTTGTCTTTACACCTATATTTATGTAATTCTGCTTAATCCTATCTGACTTTGTCTGCTCGATGTTGTTCTTCAGTCGTTTTCTCTCTTCTACTAACTCCCACGACTCCTTGCTGATCCATGGTTTTTGCCCTTTCTTTTTGTACCCCAGTACTTCTTGAGTTGTTTCTTTGTATGCATCCTCAAAGTCTTGCCATTGTTTCTCAACTTCTTCGTCGTCTGTTTCGTCGTAGTCTTGTAATATATCATATTTGTTGCGCAACTTCAGTGAGAATTGGTCTTTAATATAATAGCTGGTTGCTGTAACTTAATTATATAAAATTTCTTTCTGATCGCCTTGTTGTTTGTTTTCTCTTTAGTTTCAGCTTGATTTTTGATCGCACTAATTGGTGGTCGCTCACAATGTCGGCACCTCTCATGGCCCTAGTGTCCATTACTGATGTCTGGTGTTGCCTGCTCACTAACACATGGTCTATTTGATTCTTTGTCTTTCCTCCTGGAGATGTCCATGTCTGTTTATGTGGAAAATGGTACCTGTTACCACGAGGTTATTGAGTCCAGAGAAGTCAACAAGTCTTTCTCCATTGTCATTTCTTTCCAGGGTTGGCCGGTATTTCCCGGCGGTAATTCCCGGTATTTCCCGCCCCGGGAAATACTCTTCAAAGTGGGAAATACTGGGAAATAAGAATTTTTAATATGTTTTTTTTTAATTTGATTTAATTTGTTTGTTATTTGTATATATGATTATATTACATTGAAGTGTATGTTAGTATGTTAATTGAAGGTGTAAAACTGTTTCGTCCCGGCCAAGGGTACTCATCAGATAGCTTTTAAGGCTAGAAAACCCATATTGGATTCTTGGCTTTCATGGTTAAGTTGCTGCTAGACTGAGAGTATAATATGCATGTGCTCTGACAAAATTTACTGAAACCTTATATACCTTAGCAAGATATGAAGCCATTTAGCACTTATTCCTGTGATTCGCTGTGAAAATTGACAGCAAATTGACAACTAGCACCCCCTTTAACTGTTTTAAGCTCATGTCTGTGGACTGTCACTGTGGAGATAATTGACACCTTTTGTTAATCAATTAAATGACTCTTCTTAAACAAACACTGGAACCATACCTGGTACATGCTTGAGTAACAGTGTAAAGATGAAGCCATGTATACCTGTCATTCACTGTCTTTGTACCACTGTATTTTTAAAAGACAATGAAGATTGACACCTTTTTGTGAAATGACACTTCTGTAGCTAAGAGTAAGGGATCATGATATAGATAAGATAGATAATGTGTTATTTATGATGAGCCATATGACCCATGAACAAATTGTCATGGCATCAAGTGTTAAATAACCAGGTAAGAACATACTTTCCATATTTCCCAGTATTTCCCACCGTCCTGGGAAATACTCTTATTTCCCGGGAAATTGCCAACACTGTTTCTTTCACCTACTCCATGGCTTCCTATTATGTTTTCATATCCTTCATTGTCTTCTCCAACTTTGGCATTTAAATCCCCCATTACTAGGAGTATGTCATGCTTATGAACACTGTCCACAACTGTCTGAAGCTGTTCGTAGAAATTATCTTTATCTTTGACGTTGGCTTCATTTGTTGGTGCATAGACTTGTATGATCGATAGCTTTACATACCTGGAGAAGAATCTAGCATAAATAATTCTATCACTGATAGGTTTCCATTCCATCAATGCTTGTTCTGCCTTCTTTGTCATCATTATTGCCACTCCGTGTCTGTGTATGTTGTCTTCTCACCATGAAAAAATTATGCTCTCTCCAGTGTTCATCTTGACTTTTCCTTGTCCCATCCATCTGCATTCACTAATGCCCATGACATCTATTTTATATTTATCCATTTCCCTTGCAAGCTGGGCTGAATTCCCTATAGAGTACAACGTTCTCACATTCCAACATCCTATATTTACATTAACTTTTGGCTTGGTTAACGGCATTGTCAGCCTAAGTTAATTTGGCGTATAAATCGCTCGCCTGCTGTTTTCAAACATGAAGCACTGAAACAATAATAAAGCTTTGGTCCCTCAGGATTGTTTAATGACTTAAGTAAACGTGTTTAAAATTCCCCAACATGAGCAGTTTATGATATGTGTATCCTTCCATATGATGCCAACCAGCCTTAACTATTAAATGCAATGAAACAAATCAGCAACCAACACAGAAGTCAGTATCTCAAAGATTCAAGAATAAGACAAACAAACATATTCCTAACTCTACCCTAAGATCTCCGTGGTTATGGTGCTACAATTTTAAGAAGCTGATGTATTCACCACTGCGTGAGACTGAGTCATTCGCAGCAGAAGTCACATTGTTGTGTACCTACATATTTCACAATCCAGTCATCTGCAGCATGTGCAGTCAATTGTGACAGAGTTGTTGACAGGTACAGTATGTCAGCTAGATTCCACTGTCACATTATTGACATTATCGACAGGTTGTAAGGGGCACAGCATTGCAGAATGAATGATGGCTAATGATTACAGGTTCTGTTGTCACAAACTATGACTCATGAGTAGAGACAAGTTTAATTACTGAAGCATAGAATATAATTAATTTTCATGTACAGCTGTACATAAATGGAGATTTTTTTTCAACATTTCAAATTCAATAAGTTAGTTGCTCATGATGAATATTTCACTTGTTTTTTTGCCAATAAAATTTGGCAAATAGATTTTTGCCAGCAACACATATTTAAAAATATTTCTGCATTTCAAAGAATTGCTTATATTTCCCATTCAAAAGTACTACTCGAAGAGCGAGTAATTGTGTACTGTTTTAATTATGTTAATGTTCATGCTTTTGACCAGACTATTACTACATTTGTAATTGTGTACACTATAATTCTGTATATGACAGCTGGAAAGTAAATTACTGATGTAGCAAACTACTAGTACTATTATTTATTACTAAATAGTATCGTTTGAGTCTGCAATTGTTACACTTATAGTTCCTAAACACTGCCTTTGCACTAACCAAGACATCATCTGAAATGGGATAGCATCAACATGCAGTAAGCATGGACATGTTTAATAAACTAATTTTTTTTATTTTCTTCTAATTAGATTACCTTCAGGTTAAAACCTCATTATAAATACACTGTTTTCTCTACATATCTAATAATCTGTAATCCAATGATTATTATAAGTATTATAGAGGCAGACATGCTAATTTTGTCATATTATGTCAACCAACATTTTTACCAAGAGATACTGGGTTTTAAATTTAAATCCTAATCTTTTTGTGTAAAACTGGGCAGTATTATCTAGCTACCAAACATCTGGAAATGATATTTGAAGATATTTGTTCTTCAGATGAGACACTAAAGCTCAGTCTTGGTCTATAGATATCTGTGCCAGGGGAAGCAAGATAATACACAAGGTATATATGTGTGGGTTTAGGGCTGTGTGCTTAATATAAATAATAAGCTTATCTATATACATATGTATGTATGTATGTATGTATGTATGTATGTACATATGTATGTATGTACATATGTATGTAAATTCACTGATGCAGTAACTTCTGACAAAGTGTGGTGCTATGATGGGTTAGCCCACAAAATGCTGTTTTACAGCTTTATAATAATAAACGTGCAACAAATTAAAGTGGCCAATTACGTCTCAAGCATGTTTATTATAAACAACCATTTCTTGGTCATGCATGTGCGTTCATTGGCAGGTGTTGGGTCAAATTATATAGTTAATATTTAGATAAACATTGGATTAGTGTTTAGATTACTGTTTGTTTATGTATAACCATTTACACTAATCTGAATCAATACACCAGGGTGTGTATGTTGTCCCAGGGGCGGATCTAGGCTCGTTGGCAGGGGGGTCTCAGTCAGTCGTTGTCATGTCATTCTACTTATGAACTGGGGGGGGGGAGGGGCGACACATCTGTCCTTCTACTTATGTAAGGGTTAATATAAGCTGGCTGCTAATATTTCAGTCTTTACATTGACACTAGTTCTGATGTAGGCCTATATACCTGTTCCTTTACTGTGATATTTGACACGGACACAGGGGGGGTCTAAGACCCCCCCTCCATGGCCTAGGGGGGTTTTGAGACCCCTAAGACCCCCTGGATCCGCTGCTGTTGTCCTACTAGTCGTGTCCTGGGGCTAGACTAGGACAGGTTTTAAGGTTAATTAGCTTTTGCCTAAGTTGGAACTTTAGGCTTGAAGTACCCTGTCCAAATGGAAGGATACACAGCAGATGAGATTTAATACTTCAAAATGCATTTTATTACGTCTGTCACATGCTAGGTAACCCAAACAATTTAAACACATGTTAGGAAACTCAACATTACAAGAAACAATATATATATATATATATATTCATTATAGAATCATGACCTCTGTACATCAACGAGCACACTGAATTGTAATCCAAACTTCCCCAAATAACACACATGCACGCACACATATAAATACACATATAATATAGGCTGTTGCTATAAGTCCGGACTCAGACGTAGTGCGGAACGGCTATTGGGCCGGCACTTCATGTGCGCATGCGCAATGAGAACATGCTGGTAAAAAATAGCAGCAGCTAAAGTTCTGTAACTGCCAGACAATTTATGAATCAGCTATGCTAGCATAGGCACTAAAACATTGCAACACTAACTGCCACACATCTCACGTAGGCGATAATTACGCCTATGTCTTGGTCTTCGAAAGGTCAAGGCATATGTTTATTGCCATATTAGAACATCATTGCCGTCAATTATATATACGTTCAACTGTACTCATTGACACTGTCAATCACCGAAGTATGAAGATATACCTGCCTGCCTAAACTAAAGATGTCTCCAATAGTTCTGAGATTGTTGGAAGAAGAGACCTAGCTATACTTTTCAAATAATGAAGTATCATTACTTACTTCATACAAAGTGGAAAGAGTGCCAGACCAATACCTGTACTACAGTAGTGTTTACGGGTCCAGAGCGCTAGCCACTTCATATGATAATATAATGTGGTTAGGACTAGCAGTCTGGTAACACATTAAAGATGGGGTGTAGTACGTGTGGCAGGAAGTGGGGAGGACGGAGGTTGGCCTCAAAAACAGGTAGGATTGGTAAGAAATGGACTCTAAAAATGGTGGGAGGTTGGCCCCCAAAACTGGTTGGAGTTCAGAGGTTGAGAGTACTGTTACCCCCATCCACCCACCCATTACCATTAAAACCTAACGATTCATTAGTACCATAATGTTTAGGTATATGTACTACAGCCAGTACAGGATATCTAAAATGTGAATTAGTTTCCTAAAATATAATAATAACAGTCATTTGCGAATGTTCTTGTTTACACACAACATGCATAGCCTGGGGCTGGGCGGTCGCCAATACAAGTTACGTTAGGCTACGAGGTCGAGTTGACTCAGTCTCAGCCGCTGGCACCGAGTCAGCGTGGCTTTGCACTTCACTTCAATCACCAACCTTCAAGTTCATTGGCCGCTCCCGTCCGCCACCGAAGGAACACACCATCATACCGCACACATTCGCAGCATTCGTCCACCTTCTCACATGATTTACTCACCACGACGGATATGTTCGAGTTGCCGTTTTTGACTGCTCGAAATTGTGACGTTTCTTCTAAGTACACTTATGTTTCGAGTGACCCGTTTTAGCACAGCCACAGGTCACTAATACAGGCCAGCGTAACCTGTAATAACATACGTACCTCGGTTACTGCACAGTCCGCTACGTGACTCCACTCACGTATCACGCCAAACTCGCCACCAATGGCGCCACTCACCAGTTCCCCACTGCCGCAGCTTGTATTTTATGTGCAGATTCCGTTTCAGTTGCATACAATTGTGGATAGTGTTTGCATTGTAAATGTGTCTAGAAATACAACAACGTTCGTTTTTTTTAAACAAGCAGTTCCAATCTGTTTTTACCCTTGAAGACCCTTAATAAAACGTCCCAATAGGTCGCACGATCCCATCGATGCCGACTATGGAAATCACCCTGGAAAGAGATTTAAAACTGTTGAAGGACCTTCATGAACACAAGGCTTCAGGCCCGGATGAAGTACCGGCCAAGATCCTGAAACTGGCAGCAGATGGAGTTGCACCAACCTTAATTAACACTGGTGGATTTTCAACAATGAAGTTTAAACACAGGAGTAATTCCATCAGACTGGCTCATTGCCAATATGTTTCCGAACTTCAAAAAAGGAGATAGATCTACACCTAGTAACTACCGACCTGACTCGCTTACGTCCATATGTTGTAAGGTGCTTGAGCACATCCTGTATAGCAATATTATGAAACATCTTGATCATTATAATATCTCAACCGACAAACAACACGTACGGATTCCGCAAACATCACTCTTGCGAGACCCAACTTATCCAGACTATACATGACCTGGCTCAATCTCTTGACAACAGAACGCATATAGACATGGTAATAATGGACTTCTCGAACGCCTTCGATATGGATATACAAACGATTACTTCATAACATCAACAACTATGGTATCACTGGAAGTACATTCAATTGGATTTTAAATTTCCCCACTAAAAGTTAGCAAAGAGTAGTTGTAGATGAAGAGAATTCGGAGTGGATCCATATCAAGTCAGGGGGCCCCAGGGCACAGTGCTCGGTCCTTTTTTTCTTATGAATGTTAACGATTTGCCAAATAACACCAACTCCACAGTCAGACTGTTTGCGGACGATATGTGTCATGTTTACCCCAATTAGAGGCACACCAGATTTCCAGAAACTGCAAACAGATCTCAACACCCTGTCCAAATGGCAGAATACACGGCAGATGAGATTTAATACTTCAAAATGCTTTTTATTACGTCTGTCACATGCTAGGTAACCCAAACAATTTAAACACGTTAGGAAACTCAACATTACAAGAAACAATTCCGCGCTCACACTTAGGTGTAGAAATCACACACAGCCACTAGTGGGGGAATCACGTCAACAGTATCACGGCCAAAGCAACCCTTGTGAAAATATACCATGGTGTTTCGTTATATTACATGGTATTACATGGTAAACCATGACATTACATAGTACACTGTGGTATACCATGGTTTACTTGTTTCAAAACACCATATGGTATTTTACCATGGCTTCCCTGTTTCAAAGCACCATGGATTACCATGTTTTCCATGGTATATCATGGTATTTTACCATGGTTTACCTGTTTCAAAACACAATGGTATACCATAGCATTTACCATGGTATATTTTCATAAGGGAAATAGGGCCCTGGGATTTATTAGATGTAACCTTTATTCATATCCCCAAGACCTCAAATCAACAGCCTACTATATAAACCCTTGTTCGCCCACATCTTGAATACTCATCGTCAGTCTGGGACCCCTACACACAGGCATTTAAAGATCAAATCGAGAGAGTCCAAAGAAGATCGGCCCACTATGTGTGCACAGACTACAAGCGAACCAGCAGTGTAACATCAATGCTGAAGTACCTGCAATGGGATACCTTAGAAAACAGGAGGAAGGTGGCCAGACTCTCCATGTTCCATAAAATCTACCACGGCCTCATTTAACAAAGACTGTCGTAAGTACTCTTTCTTCCCACAAACGATACGCGACTGGAATAAACTACCAATAACCACTGCTAACATATCAAATATCAACGTCTTCGAACAGGAAGCCATTAAACATCTACGCACCCAGAAAGATCAACTTCGGTGCTATTAGTTGCGTTAAAACTATGCGCCCAATTCCTTATATCGGTTGGCTCTAAAAGAGCGTTGAGATTCAGAAACTGTACCATTCAGTGACACTACCGTAAACTGGATCTGGGTCTGGGGTGACTTATATTTGTTTTTGGCTCAGAGTTGTCATGAAACCTGGGACATCAGCATGTTTTCTATTCACCAAAATTGTGGTATTAGTGTTATGCTACATCCCTTTTCTTTGCTATAAATTTTGAGAATTTGGACCTTTTAAACGTGAATGTAAAAAATACACAAAAATAAACGTTTGAACATTTTAACCAACACCATAGGTCACTATGGCCTGTATGTGGTGACCTTGGCTAGGTCACTATGGCCTGTATGTGGTGACCTTGGCTAGGTCACTATGGCCTAGTATATGGTGACTTTGGCTAGGCACTTCAACAAAATCTGCTGAGCGGCTCTTGCCGCATGCCTAAACATCGTGTCAGATTAGCCGCGCCGATTCCCTGCGCAATAGGTCTCCTTTTGTTTTACATCCTATATTGTCGGCCGTTTCCGTTCCTTTCCGTGACTTACAGGGGCAGATTGGATGACGTAAGTTCCTTTTCAGGGTCGTCTGTTTATTTTACTAAAATTTCACAACAATTAAGGTGAAATACACTGATTAGACGGCATAGGTGCATTTCTATTGTAAGATATAGCAGATAGTAGATCAACAGCACTCCATCCATATGTTCAACACTTCTTCTAGAGGTCTATGTATGAAATATTCTCCCGCTACGCAAATGTGCCGGAGTGTTTTTAAGCTTCCCTAGTTTGTGAAATTTCATCCGATTTTGATTCTTGGAGTTGGACAGCTAGATTGATTTAACCAACATGGTGACTCATTTACATTTCTATGAATTGAATTCATTACAAAACCAGTACATTCTGTTTGATATTTGTTTTGCAAAACTAATTTTCTTAATGAATATTAGTACTGGTAAATGTTTATATATATTTTTATGTACTTTTATTTTCTTGTTACTATATCAAGGACGTACATATAATGTATATTTCATGTATTCTTTTGTCTGAAATAAAAGATTGATTGATTGATATTGATTAAACTTGTTGGGCCTGGCTGTGCTAAGTTACTAGAATAATGTAATTATTATGTAATTTTTCAGTGACTGAAAAAATTGAAAAAACTGTGCAAGAGATATTCTAAATGACTAGTTAACAATTACTTCATTGATTCAGTGCAATCAGATTCTTAGAAAAGTACTTTTTTTATTAAAATACTTATTTTTACTTTTAATTATTTAACAACAAACAACTACTACACTACCAGTACTAAGTTAGTTTGTGACATTCTCTGTACATGTGGACTTTCACAGGAAGACTGAACAATAATTTCACAAGATTTGCACATAGAATCAAGATAATTAGACCAAGTCTATGTGACAAGAAATGTCAAATTCATTTAGACAATTTTTATTTTACATTTGGTGCATATAACTACAATTAAATTGGGCAAATATAATACATATATATATATATATATTTATTTATATATATATATATATATATATATATATATATATATATATATATATATATATATATATATATATATATATATATATATATATATATATATATATATATATATATATATATATATATATATATATATGAATAAGCATATATACTGACACAGTATTATATGGCCTGTGTGGACTTGCAACCATAGCTGTGAGTCATCCATCTTCCTGCTGGGTTTCATATAAGTGTCAAACAAACCTAAAGTGGAAGCTTTAGGCTAACAATAGTTGACAATGGCCATGTATTTAAGTTTGTTATGCAAAGATTGAAAAACATTGATATTTCCATTTATTGGGAGTGTGGCATCCCATACATATGTATAAATATGCTACTGGAGTTAATTAACGTAACAAGCATACCGCTTCCAATATGCAAACCAAAAACAGCAGAAAATATTGATGACTCATCGTGGGACAAGAATTGTTCCACGATCAATTGTTAGTTTTATGTTGCAGCTTTGGATAGTCATGAGGATGATGTTACCATGCTTTATCAGCACATACCTATTTATATTTACAATCTGACAGTTTTAAAATGTTAACTTGATACAAAAAACAGATCCATGTGACAGGCGTAGAACTATTTATGAACATGCTGCTACATTGTGAAATAACTGGCATTAGTCGTGTTGTCTGTAGGACGTCTCTTACAAAAATTTACAATTTACCCGTGTTATTACCCGTTTGTGCATTTACCCCCGATCTCCCCTAAGTCTGTAACTGTAAGTCTAGTGTAAATCCTCAAGGGGGCGCCACAAATTCCGAAACGTGAAAATACCTATAAAACATAATAATCAACACATCAAAGTTACATTTCACGTTTAATTTTAAATTCATAAAAGTTCTGTTGGCTATGAGTTTTCTTTCCATTATCTGGTAAAATTGTTTCCGTTTAAATTATAACATTTTGAGTTTAGACGTCTTCACTTCAGTCTAGACCACTTCAGTCAACGACAACAGTCAACATGGCCGACCCGAAGCAAAACTTCTTTGTGGATGAGCTGCCTTATAAAGCCCTGAAAGACTATTTTGAGAAAAATGAACAAAAGCTAAAGATGCCGGAAATGTTCAAAGAAAATGACAAAAGATTTGAAATGTTCAGGTAAGCGCAGAAGTATTACAACTTAAGCATTGCCATCGTTGCGAAACCGAAGGTCACTACAGCTTCACGATTACTTCTTTCCATCTCATCTTACGCTGTCTCGATGGCCTTGCCCTTGGGCTACGGCCCAGCCCCTTCCGTGCTGCCCTCGACGCTGGGGCTGGCTGAACGCAACTGTTTCAACAGTGGTGTTGTATTGTGCACGAGCGTAATGCATGTTGGCACTAGTCTGAAATATTCACGGAGTGGCAAGTCACCGAGATTGTTTGGCGATTGAGGTTACGGCTGATGCCGATACCGGCGTTTGTACAGTCTTCACCTCCACGTCAGTGCTGGCAGCACGCTGACTAGTTAGTACAGTCCATACGTAGTACGTGTCAACAAGGAGACGAAAAAACTACTGACAGTACTGTTGTACTTGCGATATTTGGCACTGGCCAAAATTGGCATATAAGCTGAATAAGGTTGTAATACCAGAAGAAACCCTACATAATTAATGTCAATGACGTTATCACTTCAATGACGCTGATGTCACGAGATATGTAGGGGGTGTGGGGCATGTCCGCACGCTGAGGCATGTCTGCACATCTCACTGTTGATCACGCCACATGGTTTGTGGTTCCAGAACTGTGTTGTTATACAATAGCACCTAATCCATGCAACAAATGTCTGAAATCATAATTTTATTTCATTATCGTATGTAAGACAGTTATGCACATTGGGCTCGGACATCAGTGGACATAGACCAATTAAACTTAAAAATGTCCTATTGATGTGGTCTTGATTAGGTCATTTGTCCGATAAAATTTTCGTGGAGCGGTCAAATGTCCTAACTTTTTTATCACTGCGGACACTGAGAACAACTTTTACTGAACTCCGCAGTTCGTTCGCTAGTTCGGCTTCTCGCTATTTGGCTGCGTTGGCAATTCATGGTAATGCACGTCTATTTCTGGCCCTGAGGTAGGCACTTCAACAATAATAGACGTTTTTAAAATGCAGAGTACTCCGGTTACTAAGCATTAGGGGTGCTGTTTGACAAAAAAAATTTAATTCACTATAGTCACTTGGGGCGCTGCTAGCGCCAAAACTGTCCAACAAGGGCGCTCCATTAGTGCAGTTACTATCCACCGTTTCTTCCAATGATTTCGGTTATGCAATCTAAATCTTGCTGGTTTCAAATACGCTTGCTGACTTCCTGGAGATGTTTGTCAAGGGCAGTGGGGAATGTTGTTCGTGGACACCCTCGCCAGCCAGCAACATTAGTGGATGTGAAATATTGGTCAATACTATGCCTATGCCTATGGCCAGCTGTGCAGGTTCTTCACGTGACATGCGAAGCACATGTCTAAACACATCATACGCATGCACACACACTGAAACAATTATTAAAATATATGTACAAATAAAAAAGTTATGCCATTTTAATAATACATTTATTGAAAGAAAACACAAAAATGAGAGTCTTGCCTGTATACGATACAACTTTTTTTATTTTTACCATGTTAAAATGGCAATATCTTTTGGATATTAATAAAATAAACAGTTTTTGGTTCATTTACATGTCACCTTTTATTTCAATTGCCAATGTTCTATCATGATATTAATTTTTTTGGAAGTGCCTACCTGAAGTAGCCAATGAGATTTGAGCATGCGCTTGCAGGTATCAACCCAAGCGCAGCTACTGCTAGTTACTACCACTGCTCAAGTCTCAAAGTGCAACCAAAATCAATGAGCATCTTTCATGGTAGAATGTCCTATTGTTTTTATGGAGTCAGGACGTAGTATTACGATTGTGATATGTAATGTTTAGTTATTGGGTGCATGAGTGTATGTTTGTGCTAACGCCACAACACTACAAATTCCTTGTACTTGCTACTTGGTAATAAAACGTATCTTATCTATCTTATCTTTGATTTCAGAGGTTCAGGACATTTTGTCCTATCACTTCCGTTTTCAGTGTGCATCACTGGTAAGAAATTATAAAATGAAACGCTTAATGCAAATTATAATGTTTTTCTACACAAGACACAACAACAATACAATGGCATGCACACAGATGTTCTGACGCCATTGTAAGCTGTGCTTTATTGTTCTTGTAGCAACATGATAAATTATATTTAATAAACCTCACTATCATTAATCAGGTTTAAAAAAAAATCATATTGGCACAACTGTGTGCTCCAGTTGAAATTATTATAATTTTATTTAAATAACACTGACTACAGATGCTATGTACAGTGACAAACTGATGTCATTGCAGTCAGGTACTGAAGACCAAAGATGGTGACATCCTTGTCGACTACTCAAAAAATCTCATCAATGTGGAGATTATGAACATGCTCTTCTCACTCGTGAGTCTTTCTCATTTTCTTGTGTGAGACTAACTGACCTATATGCCCATTTCCCACATTCTTAATTCATGTATGTAACACAAAAAATGCCCTTTATTATTACTACATTACCATATGACTCCATAGGAATGTTGGCCTGTATTCTACACAAGAGAAGACATTATTATGAGTAGCTGACAGGAATGCAGTCCAGTAAAACACTTTACCGTTTGACAAAACTTTTTTTTATAATAATTCAGGACAGAACTGTGACATGGTAAAAATATATATCATTAATTCAGTGACATAAAACTTTGTGAAATTTGCCTTTGTCAAGATTATCCAGTGCTGAGTCATTGAATCAAGCAGCACAGCACATGAGGTTGTTATAAAGTATGTATAAAAGAAACTAGTTTATTCTAACATTTTTACGCCTCAATTGTGTTTTAATGAACTACAATGTATAAAAAAAAATATTTGTTTCCATTGATAGTCTGTTAATTGTCATTGTTTTTAAATAGTTTTATAACATTGCAAGATTTGTGCAAGACAAGCCAGCTGCAATGTTATTAATGCATGGTTATGCTGCTTGTGTGTGAAATTAACTACAGTAGAAATGGTATGTTTGCATGGCCAGGCAAAGGCTCGCAATGTGGAGAAGATGAGAGATGCCATGTTTAATGGGGAGAAGATCAATGCGACTGAGAAGAGGGCCGTGCTTCATGTCGCTCTGAGAAACAGATGTAATAAGGAGATTAAGGTGGAAGACAAAAATGTAAGTGCCACGGAATGTGAGAGACACTGACCGCTGAGCGATACATGGAATCGTTGCATGTGAAACCAAGAATGTTGTTGGTGAAAATTGGTAAAGGTTAGGTTTGTGGACTATGATGTGCTTGTATTATGAATACGCACGCATGCAATTGTGCAACATTATATGTATTATAACTAGTAAAACTAAAAATGCAGTTGTGTTTCATATTCAATAGGAAAATTATCGACAGAACCAGGGAGTCAGAATATGAAAATGGCTAGATTAGCACAGTTTCAGTATGTATAGTAGTTCTAACAAAAACCAAAAAATTATCCTATAAAATAAAAAATAAATCACTAATCACAGTGCCACAAGTCCTTGTCTCTTTATTTTTTAGCTTTTTTTTTTTACAAAAAAACATTTTGGTAATGATGGCTAAATGTTAATATTATATCAAATATGATATACATTTAGAATTAAGTCATTAATGTTTTAAATTAGAAATTTTATTTTGTATTCCAAATATCTGCAAGGTATGCTGATTGCAATCTTGCTCTTTCCAACCTATTTTTTCTGCATCTGGTGTGTATTTTGAACTCTTGGTACATTCAACCTCTATGGTTGCAAACTGAATAAACCTATTACTACTGGTGTCAGACTAGGAACCAATTATGTAGTAATTGGAATTGAAATGCCAAATCCGGAATTGGTGTTTTGCTTTTATTAAGAGTAATTGGAATTGATGTTTTGTTTTTATTAAGTGTAATTGGAATTGGTGTTTTGCTTTTATTAAGAGTAATTGGTGTTTTGTGTTTATTCAGTGTAATTGGAATTGGTGTTTTGCTTTTATTAAGAGTAATTGGAATTGGTGTTTTGTTTTTATTAAAAGTAATTGGAATTTTTGAAAATGTTAATGCTTCTTTTCAATTACTTTTTCAATTACATCATGTACACCTTTTTAACTCAAACATTATTCACTACGAATAATCAATAAAATATAATATGTTGTATATATCATATTTGTTTGCCATTATTATACCATAATATAAAGAAATTAAATAAAGCTACTCTAAAATATGTATTATTTTTTGGTATTGAGTATGTCTATGGTTGCTCTGTGCATATACTTTTATATCGATATTATAGAATTGATAATTGTAATTGGTATTATGCAAATGGTATTTTTGATGTGGAATTGGTATGGATTTGGAATTGATATCATGTAACTGACCCTGACTGGTATATGCCGTTTTGTGCAACATTTGACAATTTGTTGCTTTGGTGCAGGTGATGCCGGACGTGAACCGAGTGTTGATCCAGATGCGAGGCTTTGTGAGTGAGGTGAGATCAGGTGAATGGAAGGGATACACTGGCCGCAGCATCACTGACGTCGTCAACATTGGCATCGGTGGCTCGGATCTCGTAAGTCGACTTATTTTTTTACATTGCTATATGCAAGTGACACTGCACTGCTGCTTATGTGACACTAATTGGTACATCATTTTATAAGTGGTGTTAGTAAACTGTCAAGGTACCCGGTAGTCATGTTTACACAACACATATCTTAGAATGTGTATCGTGATTCGTAATTAATCATGCAAACAGTTGTGTAGCGTGAGTGGGTGTTTTCCCATAATCACATCTGAAAGTGTTAGTTTCACACATTCTCAGCAGTGGAGTCTCATTTGTCATTTTGGCTTTGCGTCATCTTGACAACTATGAACCACAGTGCTTGATTTGTGAAACTGTCATTCATAAGGTTCTGTTCAAGCAAATCTCATGATTGCAACAGTACACAGCCATCATGAAAGTATTTCTTTTTGAGTTGTCCAATTTCTTGTAAACTTTCAGAGCTTTCTCTGAGCTTTTTTTCAGAGCTTTTCACATAATGGAGATTATGCAGCAGGGTTTCTTAGCATAAAACCAACTGATCATGACATGCAGTTTAAAAGTTGCTACAGACATACAGCATAAATGTTGCTACACAACGGACAATATAAATATTGCTACACAGACTTACAGCATAAATGTTGCTACACAACAGACAATATAAATATTGCTACACAAACACAGTAGAAATGTTGCAACACATACACACAACATAAATAAATGTTGCTCCACAAACAACATCAATGTTTTACGCTGACACAAAACATAACTGTATGTTGCTACACAGACAAACAACAGTAAATGTTACTATACAGACACACACCAAATATGTAGCTACACATACACAAAATGAATGTTGTTAAATAGTTAAAAACACAACATTTTTGCAATACATCACATTACAAGTCGAAGGATGCGAGTTTGGTCGTTTCATTTCTTTCGTTCTTGGTGATTGACTTTTATACTTTCTACCAGTTTTCCACATGGCACATAATATTGCTGCTGGAAATGAGAATCGGATGCCATTGTCGTGTTTTGAGAACAACATTGTCAACAACACCATTGCCAATAGGTGATGCTGCCACATGCGTACTGCCAGCAGTTTTACTATCTGTATCGAGTTACAGCTAGTAATAATAAAAAAATATGATGGGCAAACGGGAACTGACACTTTATGGGCCTATATAATTATGATTGTTACCACTGGGCTTTATTTCTTTTAAATACACCTTTGGACTGAAGTGCAAAGTTACGGTAAACTTAGCTATCTGCGTCCTTGCAGGTTCCTGGAATATATATGTTAGACGTTGTTGAGACACCTTGTGGACAGTCCATGAACCTTTGGTCTATATATTGGTACGTCGAAGGAATTTCCTCTGTCAAAGGCATATTACGAATGCCAATACATATCGCGCAGAAAAAAATACTGTGATATACCAGTAATACAGTGAGTTTATCAAAAAAGTCTGTATGCCATTGCTAGTAGTAACACCAAGCGGACTATTGGTGAATATGCTTATGAAAACAATATGGCAACTGCATGACGCCATAACACAAAGTCAGAACGATGAGATGATGATTTTGCCTAATTGTGGCACCAAGGGGAAATCAAGGACAGGTGATGGAAACGATGACCTATCTGATAAAAATTATCTGAAACTATGGTGGCCCGTTGGGCCAGCATAATATGAAAACTTGTAGCCCCAACTGGTGTGACAGCCCAAAAATATTAATGTCGAGACCAGCATGAGTATGAATGCTGTGTTTATCCTGCTCATTAATTACCAAATCTGTTTGTTTGGTCTGTACGAGTTCAGTATTTGTATTCATGAGTCCTCCCAAATAACCATTCCCGTGCTGTATTGCACAATTACTGTAACAAATGGCATGTGCACTGTTTTGGGGACATAACTGCCTAGGGGGCTTTGGAATTAGAGTGCGCGTGTAGGGCATAGTTAATTGTAGACTGTGTGAATTATTAAACGTTCTGCACGTAAAAATATGCATTTCATCACCTTAACTAACGTTCGGATGAGCAGATGGCAATGCTGCTATGGGTGAGCAACGATAATTTGTGAGCAGTATTAGATAAATTCGTGAGCGATATTACATAAATAAGTGATTGTTTTAGTTTTGCAATTGACAGAGATGGAACATGTAATTCTAAAGACAATTACATGGATGGGACCCTCGTTTTATGGTTGTGACCCTCCAAGAAATGTTGAGGTTTCTGACGACCCTTAAACATGCACAAAAATCCCTGGACATGTAACATAAATGTTGATAGATCTGAGGAGCCTTGAACACAAACACCCAGGTAAACCCCTGGACATGTAACATAAATGTTGATAGATCTGAGGAGCCTTCAACACAAACACCCAGGTAAACCCATAGACACATAACATAAATGTTGATAGATCTGAGGAGCCTTGAACACAAACACCCAGGTAAACCCCTGGACATGTAACATAAATGTTGATAGATCTGAGGAGCCTTCAACACAAACACCCAGGTAAACCCCTGGACATGTAACATAAATGTTGATAGATCTGAGGAGCCTTCAACACAAACACCTAGGTAAACCCCTGGACATGTAACATAAATGTTGATAGATCTGAGGAGCCTTCAACACAAACACCCAAGTAAACCCCTGGACATGTAACATAAATGTTGATAGATCTGAGGAGCCTTCAACACAAACATCCAGGTAAACCCCTAGACACATAACATAAATGTTGCCACACAAGAACAAGAGAGTAATGATTCCTGTTGTGTCCACGCAGGGCCCGGTCATGGTGACCGAGGCCTTGAAGCATTACGCCGGAGATCTTCGGGTGCACTTTGTGTCTAACATTGATGGCACGCACATGGCAGAGACTTTGAAGAAACTCAGCCCAGAGACTACCCTTTTCATCATTGCCTCAAAGGTAATGTCTTGTCAGCTTTCCTTGTCAAATTATTGTTATACAAAAAGTAGTACAGAGTATTTAAAAATGTGTACTGGATTGCAATAATTGGCTAACATATTGAAAAATAAGTTTGTTGCCTATAAGAATAGTTGTTGTGCTCAACGGAGCTTTTGGGACCTTCATGGTCCCTTCATCAGCGTTAGAATGCCCTGTTGTCTGGTTCTGAAAGCTCCATTGAGCACAAGAAGTATTCTTTCAAGTAACAAACTTAATTTTATTATTAACGTAACAGCATATGGAATCAACTTACATGCTGATAACTGGCTAACAGTTTTATGTAGTAGTTTTTTCAAGTACATTGAACTATTGCCCTGTGGTCGTTTTCAGATAGTGGGAAGATTAACATACTAAGTATTATGGGTTTCAGTTGTGTGTATGAGAGTGTGTGTGTGTGTGTGTGTGTGTGTGTGTGTGTGTGTGTGTGTGTGTGTGTGTGTGTGTGTGTGTGTGTGTGTGTCTGTGTGTGTGTGTGTGTGTCTGTGTGTGTGTGTGTGTGTGTGTGTGTGTCTGTGTGTGTGTGTGTGTGTGTGTGAGTGTGTGTGTGTGTGTGTGTGTGTGTGTGTGTGTGAGTGTGTGTGTATGAGTGTGTGTGTGTGTGTGTGTGTGTGTGTGTGTGTGTGTGTGAGTGAGTGTGTGAGTGTGTGAGTGTGTGTGAGTGTGTGTGTATGAGTGTGTGAGTGTGTGTGAGTGTGTGTGAGTGTGTGTGTGTGTGTGTGTGTGTGTGTGTGTGTGAGTGAGTGTGTGAGTGTGTGAGTGTGTGAGTGTGTATGAGTGTGTGTGTATGAGTGTGTGTGTATGAGTGTGTGTGTATGAGTGTGTGTGAGTGTGTGTGAGTGTGTGTGAGTGTGTGTGAGTGTGTGTGAGTGTGTGTGTGTGTGTGTGTGTGTGTGTGTGTGTGTGTGTGTGTATGAGTGTGTATGAGTGTGTGTGTGTGTATGCGTGCATTCATTTGTCTCGCAGTGTGTTTGAACGCAATATGTATGAACAATGCTGATGTATCCTAAGTAAATTTGAGAATGAAATATATGATTGGTGTGTTCAGTAAGGTTCTGTGTTTGGATGTGTGCAAGCTAATGTACATGTCTACATTAATTGAGTTATAATGTGTACATATGTTTATGTTTACGTTCAGACATTCACTACCCAGGAGACAATTACCAATGCGACTTCTGCGAAGGAATGGCTTCTGGAGCATTCTCATGACGTATGTTGTATGTGCTGAAGACAGACTTGAAATGTGTTGTATGTCTCTGTGGTTAGAAAGTAGGACTATCAATCAAGAGGGTCGGGGTTCACGCCCACTTAATGCTGTTTTAATACTTGGGCAATTAATTCACTCCACTTTTTGTCTTTCACATGTTATCCGTAGGTCCCTTCTACCTGGTGTCTACGCCAGGGAAAGTAAAAGAACCCACGGGGTAAATGTGTAACCTGTCGTGGACTCACAAACTCTAACACACACTGCACCAATTCTATGTAGGATGGCTGCTGAATTAGCTGCTGTCCAAACTAGCTATACTAATGGAGAAAAGCACCATTAGTGCCTTGTCTAGGCAGATACTGGTGCTATGTAAGATGTCCTCAGATGGGCTCATTATTATTATTTTTCTGTCTGGCTAATTATTTTTTTTAAATAGTATTAATTCAAACTAAAAATATTTGCATGCTACTAAGACTATTAACTGTATAAATTGCAAGTTATCTTTCTAATTTCAAGCAGATGAGCCCAACTCATTACCTATGTCATATCTGAAGGTACCAATGTTTGTGTAACGAAAATTAAGAGAAAGTGAAAGAGAAATGCTACACTGATATAGATCTTTGTCCACTGCCACAGGTAGCTCTGCTCATGTAAGTGTTTATATGTGCTTTCAGAAATCTTCAGTTGCTAAACACTTTGTGGCCCTTTCAACAAACGTGGTAAGTGCTGACGCCACATTAGTAGATAACCACAGAGCCACTAAAACTGCTGATGTGACAGGATAGCATACAGAACAATTTAAAATAATATGAAAAATACAGGTACCATGTAGCTGGTAATGTGTCTGGTAATTTCATCTGCAGTTTCTATTCAGCATTTTTTAACAAGATTTAACAAGATTGCCATCCAATGCAAAGGCCCATATGGCAAGTTAACTGCCTTATTTAAGCTGCCTTATTTAAATTAGCATATTGCGAATCAGGTTTGTTGATGTTGACTTTTGGAAAAATCATCAAAAGAATTGGCTTTGACCTTTAGATCGGGCAGTTGCAAATGTGTGAATAGCTTGATGTGATAGCATACAGATGTAGGCTACACACAACCACTTGCCTGGTTTTTGGTTAAGTTAATAGATTTCACATGGGATAATACATTAGCACAAACCAGCTAACATGTCGCAATCGATGCTAGATATGTTTGATGCTTTGCAAAATGGGTCTGAATCAAGACAAGCGAAAAATTTAATTGAGGATGCAGCATTAAACATGAGAGAATATGGTTTGTGTTGTCACGGCATACAGACTGGGATTCCGTTCAAGCAGCAAGGCCTTTTGTAATTGAAATTATGTCTGCTACATGCACGTGATTTAAAATACTAAGGGGCATTTTGTAAGTATATAAAAATATCCCGTCTAAAAAATGGATGTGGGTTGGTCAAAGGATCATTTGTGTTATCACAATAAAATTGGAAAGGTATATTGTTCAGTTAAAATTTGTCAAAAATCGGCTTTCCATTCACTGCATTTGCCTCCGTTTTTTGGGGGATGGTTTGGTGGGGTTCAATCTGATCCATTTTAGGGATTATTGGATTTTTTTTTTATGTACAACGCCCCTAAAATGTTCTTTATGAACATGAGCTAAACCTGTGTTCTACTTGCTGCATGTTTCTTTACAGCCCAAGGTGAAGGAATTTGGCATTGACGAGAAGAACATGTTTGAGTTCTGGGACGTATGTATCACAATGATCGTATGGCTTGATTGTGTTTGTAATAACTGCATGAAAAGTCTTGAAAAAAAAATATATTTGCATCTATGTTTGGAGATAATGGATAGGGTGCTACATTCTTATATGGTTATTGCAGTTCCAGATCAAATCACTTCTTACAAAATTATAATGTTTACCTGTCCTTCAGAATGACAGAAGTTTGTATAAATAACAAACTGATGAAGGATTCATTACAGTCTGTCGCATATATCAATACAATTAGTTACATCAAGCAGTTTCAGGTAGCGGAATAATCTCTTGAGTGGTCTTCATCTTTCTGACATGTAGCATTGATAACAAGCTAGCATGATGGTGACATGTTTGGTGAAGTGATGACATGTGTTTTGTTCAGTGGGTCGGTGGACGCTACTCTCTGTGGTCAGCTATTGGTCTTTCAGTCGCTTGCTACATTGGTAAGTACCTTTGCCTGAGTTAATGAGGTCACACAAATTTTCCAAAAAGTGGTGCTAATGTCGTTGACTTAAGAAACAAACTATATTTAAAAGAACATGTCCTGGAGCTCGTGGAGGGGGAATTCTGGCAAGTGCACCTCAGCTGGGGCGAGGCTGCTAGACAAGCTGCAGACTGACAGAGTTGGATAGGTCTTGTTTCTGCGTTATGTGGTAAGAGGGACGAAGAGGATTAAGTAAATACATAGTATTGGAGCTCAATTTAGAACTAGTGGATATTGTAATTACCTTGCATGTTAACGTACGACTAGTCGTCGGTGTGCTTCAGCACACACCTACTTACCGTATTTAACCAAATAAGCATACAGCCAGCTTGAAAAAGAAATGGGCCATGGAAAAATGTAAAGGAATCTTCTTATAAGCATACACCAAAATTGTCTCTCTGGACAATAATGTAGCTGTTTAACACTAGTCAAATTACAATAATTATGGATCTTGCTGATTAAAATTGGGTGTGTATACTAATTAGGGCATGCACACTTAACAGGTAGAAAACAATAGTTCACTGAATGTTGTGTCTGCCTGCAGGAATGGACCACTATGAGGAGATGTTGTTTGGAGCACACTACATGGACCAGCATTTCCTCAACACCCCTCTTGAACAAAACGTACGTCTATCTGTTTCCTACTTGTCAGTATACAGTCATAGTAATGTCCAAAGATTCAAGTGTGCAATACATTTGTTCTCCTACTACCATCAACATGGAAGCTTCATTGAATAGAGCATCCACCTAGTGGGAGACTTACAATATGTATGGTATAAAAACTTCCCAGAGAAGTCAAGTTGGTGTTGGAAGGACCAGGTCTTCCGGGTGGTGTAGTGTAAAATGCTTTGAGCGGTCCTAAGTACTAGTTACTCACGTAACTTACTTTTTTATAATGAGACATTTTGATACATTGCCTTGTTTTATCCAACAAAGGAATTATGACAGTGTTAACTGTAAATTATATTTTAGTAATAAATTGTTTCTAAACAAATATATCGAGCTAATAGTATAATGCTGCTGGGTTCAGAAACCCAAATATGCATTTCACTTCTGTACAAATATACACAAATATGTAGTGTTGTCACGGCTCCAGTTTTCACAAGTCTTTTTCTTGATGACCATTTAATCATGGTAGTGGTCTTCCACAGTTCCAGTATGGAAGACTGGGAGTCGTTTAGTCCACTTTTGAAAGAGAGAAGAGAGGAAAACTCCTAAAGAAATTTAGTGCACCAACAGAGAGCTAAAATAGGTCAATCACAAGCAACTACATGACTGAACAAGTTTTATTTAAAGACAAGAAATTACCATATTCGAGTTGGCCTCATTGCAGTTAAAACATGCAAGTGGACAATGTATGTTGGATACAGCTGAGCTTAGAATACAAAGAATGTGTGACTGTATTTCTGATAACTAGTGCTGTGACAGTTCCAAGTCTGGAAGGGTGAAGAACCGAGACCCGCGGTACCTTCCACGCCCAGAACCATGGTACCTTCCAGGCCCAGAACCATGGTACCTTCCACGCCCAGAACCATGGTACCTTCCAGGCCCAGAACCATGGTACCTTCCAGGCCCAGAACCATGACAGCGCTAGTTATTACATATTAGAGACAAACCTTGACAGTGACATTGATGTAGCCTTGGATGGTCTGGTCATCTGATGCAGTACCACACCTCTTCACATTCAATGCTTATGTTTCTTTCTATGATTTGTGCTTCACAAGTAATGTGTCTCCAGGTGCCTGTCATCCTTGCACTCATTGGCATCTGGTACATCAACTTCTACTCATGTGAGAGCCACGCCTTGTTGCCTTATGATCAGGTGAGCCGGTTTACTCGGCATTGCCCATCTATTTGCATTAAGACTCCTCATAGTCACTGTACCACTGAAACACTGCAAAATTAGTTCTTACAGTTCACATCGCTGTAGAACTAAAGTAGTAGTACCATACTGAAATAAATATTGGTGTTGTTATGACATTTGTTACATATATATGCTATTAAATAATTTGCAACATTGTATTTGGAGTTTCCATGACTCAATAATGCATGCTAGTTGTTATTGTAATTAATTATTAACTGCAAGTGAGCAGGATGTTTGTCCTAAAACCCCACAATTCACACAATGTATAACTTCCTTTATAATTGGCATATAATATGTGTTAATTTTTACAAATATATGCATACACAAATTATTTAATCAGTTGTATGTAATAAACATTTTAGCATTGAAGCAAGCCTCATAATTGTTTCAGTCGCCTGTGTTTGATGTTGCTATTAACCGAGCACTAGAACTTCTAGTAGAAGGAAGAGAGTAATGTGTAGATAAATGAAAGCTGACACTGCCATGTTTTGTCCCCACAGTACATGCACAGGTTTGCTGCATACTTCCAACAAGGGGACATGGAGTCGAACGGAAAGTACATAACTCGCAGTGGACGCCGGGTCACTTACAAGACAGGCCCCATCGTGTGGGGGGAGCCAGGCACCAACGGACAGCACGCCTTCTACCAGCTCATACACCAGGGTGAGTAGGCACCAAGCTACAATATTAAAGCTGCCTGCGCACTTCATTTGACCATTCACGGATCAGGTTCATATCTGTAGTGTATTTTAGTTGTTTATTTATTATATTTATTTATTTACTATAATTATTTTGTTATTTACTATATTAATTAATTTATTAACTTTAATCAAAAACGATTTTTATTTTAGCTAAAATATTATTTCTATTATATATTTATTATTTTTATGATTGCATGTATGCTTTGTATGCGCCTAATCCCACCTATGAACGATCTGGTCCCAGATATATGGCACTTTATAATTTTTTTGTAATAGTAACAACAAATGTAGTGTATGAATAGTTAAGTAACGGTTTAATATATGAGTGCATTCTTTTGTTGAAATTGTCAAAAGTATTGACTGTGATCGTGAGATCTCACAGTAGTTCTTGGTAGTGAATGCTAGAACAAGTCAGATTACATGTTGCTTTCATGCAAATGATGTGGCTACATTCATACCATAATTTTATTTCCTATCAATAGTTGTCCGGACTGTTGGCACTCATGGCCTTAGGAAAGGTCTCTTGTGAATCTATGGGGACTTTTCCGGTGATCAATAATTTTTTGTATGAGCATTGATAATTACAGGCGTTATGGTGTGGTTCACTAAATCATTTGATTAGTTGGTAAACGATTTATTATTTTGGGGTAATAAAAGGAGCAGTGTTTGTATTATGTAAGTATTTGGATAATTGTGGATGACCTTTAAGAAATGGGACTACATGTACATATAAGATGAGTAAAAGATGATATGTTAATACTTTCATCTCAGTGTTTGCTATTTTATTCAGGAACAAGAATGATACCGTGTGACTTTTTGGCCCCAGTTGAGACGCAGAATCCTATTCAGAAGGGCCTTCACCATGAGGTGTGTCAATTGCTGTACGCATTCGTGGTTATGTGCAAGAAAACGCACATGTTAACATGTGTATTCGTAAATATGAGCAGGCATTCCAAATCACTGTGACTGTGTGTGCCACAGTTGTGGCTGTAATTATACCATATTAATTGCTTGGGAACTATATTATGTATCTACAGAAGTGTGATGGATTGAAATTGGTTTATGGTCATAGTAGCAGCTGAGTTGACACTGCATAATGAAGGACCTTGAATTGTTGTGTTTCACCAGATACTGCTGGCAAACTTCCTTGCCCAGACAGAGGCCCTCATGAAGGGCAAAACATCAGCCGAGGCCAAAGTTGAACTCCAGAATTCAGGCATGGGTGACGAGGACGTTGCATTTATTCTGCCACATAAGGTACGTGATTCACACCACTACTAGGCACTAGGGGTGTGTATAGAATCTGGCATTATTCTAATTCATCTTGATAAAAAAGATATGTGCATCAAAGCAGCAAAAAAATTAAGACCTATTATAATAAGAGGTTTGGTACCTTGGAATCATGTTGCTTTATACAGTGATGTCTTGCTATATGGGTTCCTGATGTGGGGAACAACCTCTTAAAATTAACAACTTTCAAATTCCTGTTCTGCCCTGCACTGTTTTAAGCACCCATGGATATAATGAACAATTGGGGAGAGCGGTGGTCTATGTTGGGAGATTGGTGGTCTATGTGTAGAGATTGGTGGTCTGTGTGGGGAGATTGGTGGTCTATGTGGGGAGATTGGTGGTCTATGTGTAGAGATTGGTGGTCTGTGTGGGGAGATTGGTGGTCTATGTGTAGAGATTGGTGGTCTGTGTGGGGAGATTGGTGGTCTGTGTGGAGATATTGGTGGTCTGTGTGGGGAGATTGATGGTCTGTGTGGGGAGATTGGTGGTCTACGTGGAGAGATTGGTGGTCTGTGTGGGGAGATTGGTGGTCTGTGTGGGGAGATTGGTGGTCTGTGTGGGGAGATTGGTGGTCTGTGTGGAGAGATTGGTGGTCTGTGTGGAGAGATTGGTGGTCTGTGTGGGGAGATTGGTGGTCTGTGTGGGGATATTGGTGGTCTGTGTGGGGAGATTGGTGGTCTGTGTGGGGAGATTGGTGGTCTGTGTGGGGAGATTGGTGGTCTGTGTGGGGAGATTGGTGGTCTGTGTGGGGAGATTGGTGGTGTGTGTGGAGAGATTGGTGGTCTGTGTGGGGAGATTGATGGTCTGTGTGGGGAGATTGGTGGTCTGTGTGGGGAGATTGGTGGTCTGTGTGGGGAGATTGGTGGTCTATGTGGGGAGATTGGTGGTCTGTGTGGGGAGTGGTGGTCTAATGGTTAGAGCAACTGCCTGTCGATCGAGAGGACGGTGGTTCAATTCCATCTCTGCTGTTTTGAAGCTTGGGCAATTTTGTTCACCCCACTTTGTTCACCCCACTTTGCCTGTGTCTTTCAGAAGAGACAGTAAAAGCCGTTGATCCCTTCTACTTGTTGTCTATGCCAGGGAAATAAATCCCATGCAGAGAAATGAAAAAGTGAAGGTCTCACTAACTCTAGAGAAGGACACTCTTAAATAAACCATCAGCATAATATACTAGAAGGACTTTGCTGGATAATTATCCAGATTTGGTCACACCCCACATGTTCCATATTGTGAGATACCACTGTGTATCATGAATTATATTGCTAGTTGCATTCACCAAGTAATTCTGCCTGTGGGTAGGCTGCATTACTGGGAGCAATGTTGTTTGCACTTCTCCAAGTAATGTTGAAAGTAATAAAAATGCATTATCATTGTTTTAACATGTGAATCAATGCAGTGATACCACGCAAAACTTTACTCGGTATTGATTGTGGCGGAATAGAATTTCTGACTAACTCTGTCACAGAAAATGCCCATTCCAGACGAATACTATCAGTTACATCATCATTATTTTATTAGTATCCTTTACGTAGTGAGACATACATTGCGTGTCTTGTAAATAGCATACATTTTATTGTCACATGTTGTTGAACCAATATGGTGAATGTAACAATAAAATTATAACTATGCAACGCTTTAATATTGTCCTTTTGATATCAAGAAATAAATACAATGTATGCTTGTTTTAGGTGTTTGAAGGCAACCGACCAAGCAACTCTATCTTGTTCCAGAAGTTGACGCCCCACACGCTCGGGGTTCTTATTGGTTAGTAACAAAACGAATGCTGAGGCATTTTACCCTCTTAGCATTTATTTTCTTTAAAATATTGATTTTATGTGACTGGCCAACTAAAGGCAAATAGTATGTATTAGACCAAGTGCTATTGGTCTATGGTAAAATTAACCTGCCCTGATGAAGTTGACAGAAATCCTAATGCAAGAGTCTAGTGGTTGTGCTAACTGGGACAAAGGTTAATTCCATATTTGTTACGTTGAATTCCAAAGGTGGCTTTTTTAATAGAAATTCTAGTTACAATTTTGGTTCTACAAGTGGGACTGTTATTTTCTGTTAATTTGATTTCTGTTAATTCTGAGATTAATGTAAAAAGTATGACATCGTGCTTAGCCCATATCATGGCACCACAGTGATACTGCAGTTTAATTGATAAGATCTTTTATCTCAAAATTGTTTTATTTTGCCATTTTTTTATAATATATTTTATGTAGTTCCAGATGCAAGATGCCTCACATAATATTTTGAGAAGATTGCCTGTTTGTACTAAAACATGCCACTGGTCTCGCTTTCAGCCATGTACGAGCACAAGATTCACGTGCAGGGCATCATGTGGGACATCAACTCGTACGATCAGTGGGGGTATGTAACGTATTCTCTGCTTTTGCGTAGTTATTTCTGCAGCCTATCCTATGTGTACATTTTAAATCAGAAAGTTATTTGTACATTGTGACTTGTCCTGAAATGCTAATGTGAAATGTTATGGTTACTAAGACAATAGACAAACCAATGCATCTGCTTAAAGATAAAAATTTATGCAGATACTTGTATAGCAAATACTTGTATTGTAAATACTTTTCTGCTCTCTAATGTATATATATGTAATAGTATTTATAATAGTAACATAACATGTTATATAAATGTTGTTTATTTCATGATCAACATATATACTTTTATGGCATTAGTGATTCTTAGGGGGAACAGAGCCCACATTTTAAACAAATATGGTGGCAAAAGTAAAAAAATATAATTATACTGCATTACTTTCAAAAGTATTGCGGGAGAATTGTGAGTATTTACAATACCTTTGAAAGTATTGTAAATACTCACAATACTGTATTACAAATAAAAAAGTATTGCACCCAGCTCTGCCAGTTTTTTCAGATGGCTCAAACCTAGTCACATGGGATCTGGTCCTGGTAGTTACATTTGTGGAACAGTCTTATCCAAATGAAAACTGTCCCTTTGGTTCTGGTAATTGTACGCTTGTATTTGTTACGTGTATGTTGTCGTCTGCTGCCAGGGTGGAACTAGGCAAACAGCTGGCCAAAAACATCCAGGCTCAACTGTCTGGTCCTGCACCAGTCAACAACCATGACTCATCCACCAATGGGCTGATCAATTTCATCAAGACACACAGGAAGTAGGGGCAGGTGTGCAGCAAATCCACAGGAAGAAACTGTTCCACAGTGAATACGGTGGTTTTGCAATTGATGCCTGGTAGCTAGTATCTGGAAGCTATTTGTAGCTAAACTTTGCTGTTGGGGTGTTGATATTATATTTTGTGCACATGCACTGTTACCATGGAAATGCTGCTTCAAAATGTGGCATGATAAAATGTGCAGATTTTTGCAAAAATACAAGTATGAAGCAAGCTTATGATTGATTTTTAATTAATTGCGACAATAAATATGGGATTGTGTATGGCATAATATCCTATTAATGATTAACTGGGTAAGTTTAATTTATTTTATTTTGAGGTGTAGGAATTAACTGGTATGACATCTATCAATATGTAGCAATTGTAAATTAAATTGTTTTGGACAATATAAAATGAATATGAATATAGTGTGCAATGACATCATAATGTTGAATCAGATATACCTATAGAAGATATTTCCATCAGCGTTATGTGTCAAGTCAGTTGTTATTTCTTTGAGGTTGTTATATATGCACGGTACATTATATGTATATATATGTACGTCATAATTTGTTTCATTAGGTGATGTTAAGGAATACATACAAATAGAAAAATTGTGTTTTGTCATCATTCCACAACATATTTTTCGTAAATATTATGGCTCTACAATGACTTGACTTGCTGGAACAGATTACACTAATCAGATAGACCAATATATTTTACTCTTAGCATATTACGTGTCACTTAAAGTCGTGTTTACCCAAGTTAAAAATGTTGCATAAACTTTCTTGACAATTCATGAATTCGCCTTGCCGCTTTTTGTGGTGTCGAAAATCTGGCATTTTTAACATGGGCTTTTAGGACTTGTTAAGTTATGCTTATAAATCCGTCTTGTCCAAGAAATAATGTGCTGTAGATTACCACAATGGAAAATATATTGGTATACACAGTATCTGCAATGGTTTTAAAGGGAGATATGGCAGCTGGATAGGATTTTTTAAGTTGCGTAGTTAGTGCAAAAAGAACACCCAAAATTAGCAGATAATGCATTTACATGCCATATAAAATCATGACACATCTTTAGCCATAGCCTGGTGAGTGCCAGGACCAACAATGTGGCCATCAAAGTAAAATGGGCAGTCGGTACTACATCCATATTTAATAAGTTGACATTTTGACAGGTTAAATTGTAAATCATATTCATATGCAAATTCTAGACATATCACACATTTTGTTTAGTGCATATATTGATGGAGCTACTAGAAATGTATCATCAGCATAGCCAACTGCATCATAGTACTTGTGACCAATCACACAACCGAATCCATGCATAGTCTTGTTAACATTTCATCAATATAGATAGAGAATAAAATGGGGGACAGCGCCCCACCCTGCTTCACTCCATTGGTAGTGGAAAAATACAATGACATGGAATTGTTCCATGATACATTTAAATGTTTATTAGTATACATATAAAGTAAACATCTGATAAGAAGGGGATTCATTCCTCAATCCATCAGTAAATAAAAACGTTTAACATAATTTACTTTATCAAATACTTTAGTAGCATCTAGTAATAACACATAAACATCATATTTATTCTGCTGGAAATAGTTCACAGTCTCCATTAATGCAAATGTACATTTGGTTGTAGAGCTCTGAGGTTTAAAACCAAACTGTAAATCACTTGTTTTAAAAGCATCCGCACTTTTTGTCATTATAACCCAATCAAATATTTTCGCCAGGGGGCTACTAAGAGCAACGGCTCGATAGTTAGCAGAGTTATTTGCTGAATTCCTGTTGTTTTTACAAGAGGTTGGATTGTGGCTATATTAAAACCATCAAGGGTATACCCGTGACACACCATTGATGTGAATAGCAAAAATAGAAAAACGTAGTTTGTGAGAAGCACGAATAAAGTGATCAGTTTATACCAACCCGTATCCATCACATTTGTTACTTTCAACGTGGTTAATACCATTCAAAACATCATCAATAGTAACAATATTTTGACAGTCATTACATTACATCTACTTTACTATGTGTATTTTGTAACAATGACGCCATATCCTCTTCATTATACGCTACTGAATAAATCATCATACTTAGTAGCAAAGAGTTTAGAAATATTTTAGCCATGTGTTACTTCATCAACCAAGTTGGGTACCATAGTATTGTTCTTTGTAACTTTACCAACTTCTTTCCAGAAATCCCTATTTTTATTTCCAAGTAAAGCTGTAGTCATACTTTTTTTTAAACATTAGTTTGATTACGTTTAACAAAACTAATAGCGCTGTGGTATTGAGAGCGTGATCTACGCATGACATCAGCAATAACAGCGTTACGAGGAGAGCCACAATGTTTCCATGTATTGTGCCAACAAATTGACGCTTCTCTGTATGGTTTAACGTGCTCACTCCATCCAGCTATTACCTTAGAATTGCACTGTTTTGACGCATGTGGAATGGAGTCCTGAGAAGCCTTTATACAACAATCTATTATTGAATCATGAAAAATCTTAATATCATGACTATGAGTTAAAGGGGAACTGAAGCAATTTTGTGTTATGCCGTATATTTAAATATGTATTCTCTAACTATGCATTAATGGTGATAGATACCTGCTAATTTATGAGATAAACTGAAAAAACTGATTTTGTTCGAGACAAAAATGGACAAAATGCATCACTGCGTATAGCCATCTTGTTGTCGAAACGAGTGGTTTAAGTCGCGTATATCTAATCAATGTAAATTTTCGATTTTTTTTTCGTAAATAGGCATTCTGGAGCGCAAAAAAAGATATGGGTCTCTGTTATATATACAAGTGTTTACACACGTGAACAAAATAGCGTTTTTGTTCGTTCCAAATAAAAAAAAGTTCAAGAAATTACAACAAAACACGCAAAAAATCGTGGAAAACGCCACACTTCTCGAACACACGAGACGCTAACCAACGAGAATATGCGATAACGTAATACCGGAACTATTTTTTATTTGTTGACAAGATAGATGCATCGCTTGTGACAGTTTTACCAGAGCTGTTACTAGCGATTAGTGGTTTACTGAACTTCCGTAATAGTTGTCTATCTTTGGAGAAATGGAAACCACAGACGAAGAGTCTACTTCGACAGGCCACACGGGAACAACTGTTGACAGTCGTAAAGTGTCACCGAGTGTGCGAGTCACGCTCCAGACTCCAGGTCGGCTTCGCCTTTGTTGACGTTGGATTCAGGAAAAATTACAACAGCGCTTTGACTGTCAACGATTCCTGACTAGGTAATGTGATGTGGTGAACCTGTAGAAATTGCGTCCCGATGTCTGCGCACGTTTACGTTGAGTCATCATGCTGCGCCGAGGAAGCTACCATGCCTGGGCCCGGGCTAGGCTATGCCTATGGCTATGGCTATGCAGCACCGTGTGCCCGACCGCGTTGGTGCTTGCATCACCGTACGAAGGCGAAGACGATGATTTTGTAGTGATATGCACAAACAGAGCAGTGCTAGATGTTGGTCTGCTGTCATTGCATGATTTGCGTGCCGACTCATTGATTCGTGGGCAGGTCAGTAATTCAATTGTTATCGAATCATTGCCATTTTAATAATCATATTTTTTCTGCATATTTCTTTTACCTAGCCCGAGGGCGAGGTCCGAACTACAATGGCAATGCAAGCAGGCTTTTCTCTTTATTTTGTATCTAATCTAATGAAGTGTACCGTGACTGTATTTTAATATTGTGTTTGATTTTGTGTTGAATAACATTGATGACAATAATAACATGAGGGTTTATTTAATTCATTATGTGAATATATATATATTCTTAAATGTTACCGTAATCGTGATTGTAATAATGATTGTAATCATGACTACATTAGCAATTGTGATTGCAATAATTACTGTAATCATGATTACATTAAAGCGATTCTTTGTGAGGTAACATGCATTTGAGATGTACTGTATCAAAACGTGATCAGTTCCCATAAGTACTTTCTGTGCCACTTATTTCTTGCATTTTATGCATAATTTGGGTGTTATATGCGCAAAAAAAGCCGACAAATAATTGTGTTTACATGAAGCATTTTGAGCTTGCTGCCATGTGGATGATTAATTATGCAGCCCGAGTATAAATATGCACGCATACTCAGTGAAGCACACAGGGAATGCTGACGTCACACACAGTCAACATGTCAGGCTCCGAGGTGAGTTTATTCAAGCAATGGCTTTTTAAATCAGCAATTCGTAGACATATGTGTATTGACAGCTACTTTTATCAATGCAGGAAGCTTATGCATTGTTTATTTATCCTGCTTTCTAATGCGGTTCGCTGGGCAACTTTTCGATTAAGTATAATTATAACGTCCGCCGCGTCTACCGTCTGCTCGCGCGGTGGCGGCGGCGGCAGCGGTCGGTGCCAGCTGGGTCTGTGACTGTCTAGGCAAGGCAAGGGTATCGTCTTTCCAGTTAATAAAACTAAATTGCACAATATTTGGCATGCACTGAACGAAACTGCACACCTAAAATATCAGAATGTGCAACCGTAGCCAGAGGTTTAACCTGGTCCTTGATGTTGCCCAAATCTAGGACTGGGGGTATATTTCGCGCCGTTGTTGGAATGTGACAGGGATGGCAAAATTGACTGCCTGTGAAATTACCCTCTCTTGTGTTGTGTTGATTCAAATCCGTTGTCCTAATTGGTGCAGGACACACGTGATAGTATTTTGCAGCAAAATGATAAGTCATTGTGCATTAAATATTTTGAGCAAATGTCATAGAGGCAAAACCTGATTTTTTTCTTAGCCAGTAAATATTACATATACATCTCATATGGGTAGAAGTGGATTGCATACATGCAATTTGTGCACACGAGAGACCTTACAAAATCTTACCTTGACCATGGTTTCTCAAATCACTGATTTTTTAAAGAGAAGTGCAAACAAAATAAACTTGTGAACAGGATAGTTAGTAAACTAAATATATCCACACACATAGTTGAATTTGTCTTAAGACTGAAGACATTATGCATATTACCATGGTAATTTAACTTGGCTTTTTGTTAATATTTCAGTTCAACATTGTGGCAGAAACTGGTGGAGGGGACCGGGGACGAGGTAGTGACCGTGGTCAAAGGCGACGTCGTGGCATTGGAAGTCAAAGGAGTCGGGGAAGTTCTAGGGCAGCACGTGGAACTCGGGGGAGAGGGAGAAGGCAGGACGAAGAGGAAAGAGCTGCCCACCAGATGAATGCATCCTTGCAAAAGGAGCAAATCGAGGTATAACAGAACCTGTCTTGGGCGACCACAATCGTACGCACAAACTGTTTCTAACAATAATGTATGGGCAATGAGCGACCACTTGCCAAAGGCGACCAACGACCATCACATCAACATTATTTTGACCTGTTATGAGCGACCAGAACACGCCAACAGTTGAAATTTGATGGGAAAGAAAGCCAGATTGGTCCACCGATCACAGTAGTTATAGTGCCCCATTATCCGCCAGGTGGAATACCTCTCATTATATACTAATCTCCACCATTTTGTTGTTGTGTGGTACACTTTGCTAATTATAAATGTTTAATTAAATTAAGTCTGTATGACATTGTTATATTATACAAGTGTTATACGAGTTGCATTTAACTGGCAATTTATGTTGTGAGGTATAGACAAATGTGCATGATTTGGGACATTTTAATTGAGTTCTTCTTTCCAATACACTGTACATGTAAGGAAACAAAAATGCCAATAAAGTGAACACAATACAGGTGTATACGTGTGCCACCATGTCTTTGTACCTTATCTCATACATACAATCATAAATCAGTATGATTGTACTGTTTTACCTGCAACCTGCTACGGAAGACCACCTGTCTTGAGGGACCACTGGCTGTGCAGAAGGGGTGGTCGCCCAAGACAGGTTTTACTAGACCAGCAATTTTTAGATATATGGTAGTCAATGCACTGGGCTTGATGTGGTTCAGAATACCACAGGAAATGGAAATGTCATTTATAACTAAGCCTTTTTGTGTATGTATTTCCCATTTTTTTTCTTTACCCCAAAACTGGTTCACCAAGACCATAACATTACTTGAATTACCATTGCAGGTAACATCGCAAAATTGTTACATATATATTTCAGAATGTTGTACAGAATATACCCGAGAACCAACTGCGAGAAGTTGTAGCAAAAACTGCATTGAGGCATCCATCATTCTGGTATGACATCCAAACCATTATGACCAATGGAGACGTTAATTTAATCCCCCAACAGGGGTACCACCCGTCATCTGGGAATGCACCAGAATGGTGCATCTGTCAAAACTGTGTGGAGATGCCAACAGCTGCTGAGAGAAAATGTTATAAAAAGGCGCCATCCAAGTGTAAATTGTTAAACAACGGCCCAGTAAGTAAATAAGTACCAAGATCCACATGTCCATTTTCAATTCAGGATATTGCATCATATTGTTTCCTGATATCAACCTTTACAAACACATGAAGTGGATAGCAATATCATAAGACTGAAGACATTCAACAACTTAAGTCCATTCACAGTGCATCAATGAAAACGTGAACGCTGCTTTTGCACTATCTCAGAAGTTGATGGTACAGGAACAGGTCTATATTCATAATGTTTGATGCGATGTTCCTTGGATCATGTTCGCCACGTTCTGCTCTCCTGTACAATTAGTGCTCATCATCCATACGCATATTGACAATTCTTTCAACAATTTCCGGCACATATTTGTGGGTTTTCTTCTCCTTTTTCCGACATGCTGACCAGTTCTTGTTTTGTTTCTGACACATCCTCTGGTACCTGATAGAAGGAAGCAAATGATGTAATCAGATGATTTTCTGTTTTTGTACAAAATCATTTAATTTGTTATCATCAAAACAAAGTAGTTACTCTGTTTTGTTCATATTTTGGTGTCATCACAAAATAAATATTTTTTTAGATGAGTTAGTTATTCTGGTCTATGTTGCAAGAATTTCAGCTCTGACATATCTGTATGCCAGAAATAACTCTTGTACTGTTTGGAGCGACGAACATGCAATAAACATGAGTGCATGATGCTAAATTTGTATTTACTTACATTGGCTGTCCATCTTTCTTCTTAGCAGCATATGGCCTGTCCAGGTGTCTGTTGTGATCTATCATTGCTAGATAATTTCTGGCACGGTATGATGGATATCTGAAAAATAGCATTACAAGTGAACTAAGAGTAGAAAGTAACTAAAAAATATATTTTCTGTTAGCCACGTTTCAACATTAAATCATTTTCCTCCACTTCTTTCAGCAACTTCTGAGTACATGTTGGATTCCAGACATATGTATCAGAAACAATAGGTATTAATGTAACAATTTAAAAAATATTAAATCAATTTTAGCTGACCCTCTGTTATTTGTTAAAGGGAATAACAACGATTGCTTGAAATAATATTATATTACATCTTGTAGCATAGTCCAATTTCCACAACAGCAAAAAATTCATTATAATTTTTCATAATGTACATACAATATTAAACTTTGTGTACACACAAAAAAGCTTTTCAGTTAGTGCCTTGTTTTTTCCTTTTAAGAAACATAATACAGTGCTAGTTGATATTTCATTTCGAATGAAAAAGTTTTTCAGTTGAATGTTACAGCACAAAAATACATGCAGGGTATGTTGCTTTTGTGAGTATAAAAATACCTGAATGCGTATCGTTTGCTGGCATACATCAAAATGACGCTACTGAAATTATCCAAGCTCCCAGTTCTCCTGTGAAAGAATGGAAAACATTTTGTATGTTATCAATTTGTAATTTTTATTATTCAGCATTTGGTCACCATCTACAAAAACAACTTATGCATGGCTATTAAATAAAAAATATCCAAATTTACATCATAAAACATAATCTGTCAACCACTTTTCTAATATTTCTCATGGTTTTCATTCAATTGAACCATTGCAACGACGACACATAAAAACATGTTTATAACATTTGTAAAAACTTTTTTCAGTTTGATATGTTGGCAGATTTATTTTTACCAGTCAACAGGTATCACGTCTGACATCATTTGTCACAATTGTACTAACATTTTAAAAAGATTTATTAACCAAAATATGTCAACTGAAGATAACCACACTCACTTGTCAAAGTTGTCCAACAACAACAACGCGACGGCTTCGTGGGTGGAAAGCTGGTGCACTTCTTTTAATTCTATTCATCTGTCATGGGCTGCCGCTATGTTTACTCTCCGTTTATTCCACATATTGTCCCTTTCTCTTTTCCTTCTTTTCTTTGCCGATTCCGTTGCATAAACAGCAGCTGGCCCACGTCTTCTTTTAACAAATTCACTGGCCTCGGCCATGCTTCACTAACTTGGCGGTAGCCAATACAAACACACACATGTTGATGACGTGGTACGCGTTTTTCTTGCCCCATAAACACAGCGGAGCTAACCGAAGTCTGACGGACGGTACCGAATATTCATGAGCATGCCTTATATGGATCATGAATGCTGGCGCGAAGTAGAAACTCCGCGTACGCGGAGTTATGATAGCGATATATTGTCATGGTCATTAGTGATTAATAATAACATAATTCTAATGAAGTAAATGCATAGAATTGCATGAATTAGTTATATTAACAGTGTTAATGAATAATTTTGTACATTATAAAGAGATGAAAAATTCCAAAGAATTGCTTTAATATTCGTACTTGTAATCACCCCTCTCTGTAGCACACCACAACACAACAACACCTAATTGTTGTTTGGTGCAATGTAATAATTTAAATAACAATAATTAACTACTGACAGTATGTAATGTTCACAGTTTTACAACTATTATGGTAATTATGGAATTAGTGCTATCAACTAACCCTGACAAATTATATTTCAGGCTCAGGAAAGGCAAGACAAGTAATCCCATCCTGCGATGTGGGAAGGATCTGTGATGTCTATTCTGAACCAAATTGAATTGATGGAAAGTTTAGCTATGGAGATTGACCTGACACAGGTGAGTGTACTGATAGTCTGTTATAGACAAATTGTGAGGCACCCACAGTATGCAGCAGGTCGAAAAACAACCTGGAAAACTAAAAAAATTCCCACTAAAATATTAATAACTGAATGATGTGAATGCCTTCTTATCTATATCCCATTTCTGTCAACAAAAATGTTACCTGCAGCATCTTGCATGTCACTACACACAATTTCATTTATATTGAGACCAACATAAAATATATCAAATGTTTATTCACATAGTAAAACAATTACCAAAGAAATAAGGCTAACTAGAACGACTGAAACCAAGACTAAACATTGACCTAAAACAGTGACTTCTACCACCGGGAAATACAACCTGGAACATGGATATCACAGTTACACACATCATTATTATGCCACAACATATCAAATATACTGGTAGTTTAGCTTAGGAAATAATTAATCTTTATAAAGCCAAGGCATTTTAACTGTTTCACCATCATCATCTGTACCAATGGCAATAGACTACTTGTTTTGATTGGACAGTAAATGTACACCAATCGTGTAACAATATTACTTGTTCTGACTGACAGTAAATGTACACCAATCATGCATACCAATACACTACTTGTTCCTACCAACAGTAAATGTACACCAATGATCTCATTCTGGAATCTGCACCATTTCACTACTTCTTCTGACAGTAAATGTACACCAATCATGTGTATCCAATATACTACTTGTTCTGACTGAATCTACTACTTGTTCCTACCGACAGCAAATGTAAACCAAGCGTCTCATTCTCTACCAAATACACTACTTGTACTGACAGTAAATGTACACCAATCATATGTATCAATACACTATTTGTTCTGACTGATAGTACTTGCACACAAACCATCTGTTCCAATACACTACTGGCACTAAATATGCACAAATACACTACTTATTCTGACTGATAGTACATGTACACCTAACATATTCAATTCACCTTTCACTCATCCAGGGGTAGAAATCAGCACACTTTCCTCTGACAGACACCCCAGTATCCGAAAGACCTTGGCTGATAGATCAGACATGAGTACAACCTGTGTCACAGTTTATGGCTGTTTGGTGTGTGGCAGGTGCAGAAAAGTGACATAAGTTTTTCTCACGAATGACAAACTTCTTCTCTTTCTCATAGGTGTCGGAGCTGCTTGAGTCACCCTCGGTTATGTTGCTGTTATCACATAGTGTGCATCATCTGCACCAATGTCTTTATTCTCACTGAATCTGATGGAAGCTTCACATAGCAGTAGTCATGATCAACGTTCATTGGTGCAATAATGTCATCCATGACTACAGCAGCATTCGCGAAGTGTCGCACTTGAAATATCGTTACCGGATCGATTTGCATTTCAGCATTAGTTGTATGTGGTGCCACAGCAGTAGTAGCAGTGATGGCACTAAAGGTGACATCCGTAATGTAAAGATTGACGGCATCACCCGTAGCGCTGGATGCTTCAAAACTAGTACCTGTACTTGTATGAACCAATGGTGAATCCTTCATCTAAAAAGATTACACATACAGTGACTTGAAAATTTTACAAAATTCATCTTTTGCATAATAAAAATTAATCACAATGTCAGAAACTTTCTCTTGTATATATTATTTTTAGAATATAAGAGTGCCAGTGTCATATAGAATATATAAAGTAATCAACCACAGGGAAAAGCATTTTCCCTATGGAGTCATGTTAATTCAACCAATGGGTCTTTCACTGATCTCTTAATGTTTTTAATGAATCTGTTTGGTCAGTTTGACGAATGCCACTGATAACATAACCAAACGCATGTAACCAAAATTGTAGCATCCTAGCTCCAAAGTGTATTATATTATCTAATCAACATTGCACTGTTTTCAATGGGCCAGGGAGGTCAAAATTCTATAAGGGGTCCAAATTCCATAACAAAATATGGACCCATAGGTATACTTTCTATGGGGTTCCTTATTTTATATCTGACACTCGATTTAGATAACATAATGCATGAATATTGTTATTGGACCAAATGCAGATCTATGCTTGTGACATCTTTACCTTATAAATGCTGCACGCACACACACATACCTGCCCACACGTATATATATATTATATGTATATATGTAAATATATATATAATTATTAGGTATTATACTGAAAGCATCTGCTAGATAGTATGGTGCATGGACAAAAGCCCCTCCCGACAAAAGCCCCACAGACATAAGCTTGTTTCAATTCAATTATACTGTTCATGACTGTTGCTGAAGTACACAGAGACAAGATATTGTCATGAATATACTTCAGGCATGTGGTCAATTCCATTCCAGAATTGGAACTGACCCTCAATTCCAGTTCCGGAATTGGAATTGACTTCAAAAATGTTTTTTTAATTGGAATTTTTTTTTTTGGGGGGGAATTGGAATTGATTTTGTTGGAATTATTGACTTGATACTGTTAATATTTACCCTTATATTTACTTATATTACTTTTAAAATCATATTTGTCTGCTATTAGCATGTCACCCTGAATCTGGTAACAGCCAGGAAGCTGTCAACATTACAACATAGACACTGTCTACTCTGGTATTGAAACATTGTGACCAAGAACAATATAATCAAGCATTTGCATCAAAAAGAAATACTAAGTTACTGTAACAGACAGTAAAACCAAAATCAGACCATTCAAGCCTCATTTTCTTTCTCAGTGTACAAGGTTTATTTACAGAGATTGCCAATTAAGGGCACCTGCCTGCTCATTCCCTTTGTGTGAGAGAGGAAGCCTGCCCCACTTGAATGCAGCCCCTTTTTTTATCCAAGCCTAATGTTCAGCCCACAAGTTTCCCATACTAAACATGTCACTGGTCACCTGTACAATGCTGTTACATGTGGCTGTAGGGTTTGCCCTTTGTAGTAATTAAAAATGTCCCCATGGAGAATACATGTTGGAGATTAGGATGTTGAAGACTCAAACTTTCCAGTAAATTTGATGAAATATCAATGATACCACAACTGATAGCGATATAAATCTGCCTCCTAGTATATTTGCTCCCCCCAGGACATCTGCCCCTTTTTTCTATGATAGTTGACAGGTGAAAATCAGTTTGCAGTTTTATCATTATTACTACAATAACATAACATTCAATGACAAGTCGAAGTCACTTTAGCCTAATGCAATGGCCTATCCCCTGGAGTGTGTATGAGATGATCTTGTCACCAGTTGTCTTCCAGGTATCATTGATAGTCAGATCAGTGGTGGAAGATGGGTTCTTGGGGTGATGCTTCCACAAACAGTGGTGGACAGTAACGAGTCAGAGATCAGCTGGTTTGGAGTGCCCCTGGCATTAGCTGCCTTAGTTTTCAGGTCCTCACGGACCTTGGCAGCTTCTATCTGTGCCGTGTCACCATCATGGTTGCAGGCAGTCTTGTTGATCACATTCTGGATCTGGAGATCAGATCAGTGACCACAGCACCCTTGCATGATTAGGATCGACGCTAGCTTCACTCCCATTGAAGAGTAATCTTGTTGGTCCCCCTTCTTGGTGTAGGAATGACACTCAAAACATAGCTTCTGACCTCCTCAGATGCTAGTAGTAATTTCCATGGTGAAGTTATAAGTGTTTTCTGACAACTCTGGCTTGTGCATCCAGTTTTATAGAAAAATGGAGTCACTCCAACTCTCCATGGTAAATGCAATTCAAAAGAAACCTTGTTGAGGTGGCTTCTTTCAAATATCCTCAATTGTCCTAACATGTCCTGGTCCTAATGTCACTGGCTTCTTCCACAATTGCAATAAAGATAATCCTTTGATTACAGGATCATCTCCAACTACATAAAGTAATTTACTTGGCTGATCTGGCACAAAGAACATTAATTGCAATTAGGGTAATATATATATTGAATTCATGTTCAGAAATATAAAAAATAAGTTAAAAAAACATTTCTTAAAAAAAACTTACAAATAATCCAGAAGCTACGGACAGGGGGCAAATGTCCAGATTTTGAATAAGGCAAGGGGCTAATGTCTGGGGGGCAAGTGACAAAGGGGCAAATGTCCGGGAGGGGGGCAAATGACCTGGACCCAATATAAACAGGGGAAACTGTTCAAAACTCAGATTAATGACCCAACTGTCCAGGGCTGTCCAAAATGTCTGGTTTTGTTAGCAAAAATCCAGGAGAGGTGTCGCAGCAGAAAGTACATATGAAATGGCTGGATGCCATTTTAATGTTTTTTATGGCAAACCTGATATATATATATATATATACATATATATATATATATGTGTGTATGAGTGCATTTAACGAACAATAATTTTTAATCATATCTCATTAAATATGATTGTACACACGTGACAAATAAAACTGTGTTAAAACGAATTGGATTTGAATTTTTCTTTAGCCTAGGATTTTAACAGTTGGAATTGATTTTTTGCAAGGCGGAATTAGAACTGATTTTTTGGAATTGACAAAACAGAATTGACCCCATGCCTGATATACTTCCTTCATATGTATAGCTTGTACTAATACTATTGTGGGTTGCCGACAGTTGCCCCCTCCCCCACGATATTCATTACAGTGTTATCAGTCGTGTTAGAATAAAATGTAATTAATACATCTCTATGAACTTCCGGTTATTACATGTGGAGTTTAATCTGATCAATAAAGCAAATTAATTTGATATAATTTTGCCTTATTGTCAAGTCACAAGAATTCAGACAGAAATTGTAAAGTGTCATTATAGAAAGCAGACATGTAATCTGACAGTATTCAACTAGGTAGATGACGATGCCTTAGTTTCCTTTCCAGCTAGACATTGCATGGGTGATATGCATTTTACTTAAATATTTAAATACTTTTAAAAAGTTTTTGTAACTGCATTTGCACTTAATCACAATGAAAGTATTTGTATATTTAAATATTTCCATAAAGAATTTGAAATGTAAACAGCAACAGTAGGCTTCTGTTGCACTATAGTCTATACTGTCTTTTCGTCGTGTTTCTCCCATGCATCTAACCCCCAGGCTTAGCCTTACGCTTGCCGCTTGCTCTCTATAGGCATTTAGAACACAGGAGTATGAGACTTATTATGACTGTCAATAAATAATATCAAATTATTTTCTTGAATAATGTTGCCTAGTACATACGCCATGGCCCATGTTACAAGGCTGCAGTATATCCTGTAGCACTTACTGAGTTATTGTTATTGTTTTGAGTACGGCCACGTATTGACGGTACATCTGATCACTTCGAAAATAAATCGGCGGATTGGAAAACACTCGTAATTATATCAAACTATTAACACTTACTCGCACTTTATTGTATTCATACATTTCGATTTACTGTGGGTCATATATATGCTGACGTTGAAGCACAGCTGTGCTTATTGGGGTGGAACTATATTGTAATCGTAGTGATAAGTCACAATGGTAACGGTAATCCAATTTACTAACCTGGTTTCGGCTCGTCGCTTCCTACGCATCGCTCTGCCCTCTGATATCTGACGTTTCCTTGTCGCAGAATAGTCTGTAGATGCATGGTCATATGCGGAAAAAAAGATCTAAGATGGAACGGTGTCTTTGACCAAGAATTACATCTTGATGTTCACCGTCTGTCCATGCTCATCACATACGTCTTTTGTCTTGTAATCTGCATCGGAAAAGTGGTCACTCGCAGAGCCTGCGGCTGGCGGACACGGCAATTTCCGCATTTGCAACCACCTTTTCCGCTGCAAATTCTTCCTCGAAAGTCGATCAAAAGTTTTTTCCTTGCATTTGTAGTACTAGTTGATATATCCAGGAGCCATCCAGTGCACACCAGTTTTCGTTTTATTCGATTTTCCATGCGTTTCGGCCGTTTTTCCGAGAGGTTTTTACTGTGTGAACGCGGTGCTAGGAGCTCGTACTCAAACCACTCTGCCGCTGAGCCCCCCCCGCAGAGCAATATGGCGCCTATGAGGCGCCGTAGCGGCCAAAAGGGTCGAGTCCTGCGCGAACCGTCGAGTCCTGCGCGAACCGTCGAGTTCTGTCTGCGAGAACCGTCGAGTCCTGCGCGAACCGTCGAGTCCTGCGCGAACCGTCGAGTTCTGCGCGACCCGTCGAGTCCTGCGCGAACCGTCGAGTTCCGTCTGCGAGAACCGTCGAGTTCTGCGCGAACCGTCGAGTTCTGCGCGAACCGTCGAGTCCTGCGCGAACCGTCGAGTTCTGCGCGACCCGTCGAGTCCTGCGCGACCCGTCGAGTTCTGTCTGCGAGAACGGTCGAGTCCTGCGCGAACCGTCGAGTCCTGCGCGAACCGTCGAGTCCTGCGCGAACCGTCGAGTCCTGCGCGAACCGTCGAGTCCTGCGCGAACCGTCGAGTCCTGCGCGAACCGTCGACTCCTGCGCGATCCGTCGAGTCCTGCGCGACCCGTCGAGTCCTGCGCGAACCGTCGAGTCCTGCGCGAACTTTCAAGTCCTGCGCGAACGAGATACTCTGGTTACCACTGAAAATAGCGTTGCCGTTGTAGGATGTGCAGCGAAGTAATGCCGCAAAAAGCATAATACAATACAGTATAATATATTACCCAGAGTACAGTGAACGGAAAAAATCCCCAAAATGTGCTAAGAAACTAAATTGATAATTAAAACGACAATGCCACGAGACGGATTGCAGAACACAACGAATTCAGGGCAAGTCGTGGCTTAACGGTAGAGCGTCCGATTTATGTTTGGATGTTCGTAGGTTCAATCCGCGGTGTATCTGATATACGTTTTCTCTCGTTTAATGTTATTATTATTTTATCAATTATTATTATTTTATTTAGTCCAATATTCGCTTTCGTTTAATTTCGCTGACTGACAATGTGTGGTACTATAGTGATAAACTTCCACAAAGGTAACTACAAAGATATGAGAAAATACTTAGCAAAGCTAGATTGGAATAACATGCTGATGAATAAGACCGCAATTGAATGTTGGAATATTCTAAAATATGAAATTGAGAGTATCATCGATAAATTTGTTCCCTTCCAAAAACAAGGAAAACGGTGTAGAAAGAAACACTTGTCAAAAGAGGCTATTAGAAAAATAATGCTAAAACAAACTATGTGGAGGGTTTATAGGCGTACCAGAAAGGACGAAGACTATGCAAAATACAAAGAGGCACTTAATGCAGCTACAACTGAAATCAGACAATCTAAAAGAAGCTATGAGCAAAAACTAGCATGTAACATAAAAAATGACAGCAAGAGTTTTTATGCATATGTCAGGAGTAAACAAAACGTACAAGACAAGGTTGGACCTCTAGAAGACAGTGCTGGAAATATAATATCACAGGGGTTTTTAATGGCGGAAGACCTAAATGGTTACTTCAGTTCAGTGTTTACCAAAGAAGATATTAGTTCATTACCAGTTGCTGATGCTAAATTTCAGGGGGCTAAATCTGACTATTTAGGTCCGTTAGTTGTAACTCCAGAATTGGTAGCTAAGAAAATAAAGGCAATGAAGGATAACAAATCACCGGGAGTGGATGGGATTCCTCCAAAATTACTAATGGAAACAGTAGAACAAATCAGTATACCACTTGCAAGAGTATTCAACTTGTCATTAAAAGAGGGAGTTGTTCCGTTTGAATGGAAAGAAGCAAACATCATACCATTATTTAAAAAGGGTTCGAGAAATAAGTCAGAGAATTACAGACCAGTGAGTTTAACGTCAGTGATTTGTAAATTATTAGAAAGGTTAATTAAAGACCATATGGTGGACTTCCTCGTTAAGCATAAATTATTAAATTCATCTCAACATGGATTCCTTAAAGCGAGGTCATGCTTAACAAATATGTTATGTTTTTTGGAAGAAATCACTAAGTGGATAGACGTGGGATCGCCAGTAGATATTATCTACTTAGATTTTCAGAAAGCTTTTGACAAAGTGCCACATCAAAGATTACTACTTAAATTAAAAGCCCATGGTATCGGGGATAGCATAACTGACTGGATAGAACAATGGCTGACTGACAGAAGACAACGAGTTGTAGTAGACGGAGAAGTTTCAAATTGGAAATCGGTTTTGAGTGGGGTACCTCAAGGATCAGTATTAGGACCTATATTATTCTTAATTTATATCAATGACTTGGACGACAGTATAACAAGTAATGTACTGAAATTTGCGGATGACACAAAACTGTTTAGAAAGGTTAATACTGATGGTGATAAACAACATTTACAAAACGATCTAGACAGATTAGTGAAATGGTCTGAGAAATGGCAGATGTTGTTCAATTTTGGGAAATGTAAATGCCTACATACAGGACATAGGAACTTGAATGTAAACTATAGAATGGGAGATACTGTTCTGGGTACTACTGTAAAAGAAAAGGACTTAGGAGTTACAATAAGCGCTGATATGAAAGTTTCAGAGCAGTGTGGTATTGCAGCTTCAAAGGGTAATCAAATTCTTGGATTGATTAGAAGAAACATAACATACAAGGGAAAAAAGTTAATTATACCTCTTTATAAAGCAATAGTTAGACCTCATTTAGAATACTGTATACAAGCATGGAGACCATATCGTAAGAAGGATATAGATACGCTTGAACGCATACAAAGGAGAGCAACTAAAATGATTCCAGAACTGAGAGACCTTAGTTATGAAGAACGCCTGAAAGAATGTGGTTTAACAACTCTAGAGACAAGGAGGTTAAGAGGAGATCAGATTGAAGTTTTTAAGATATTGAATGGGTATGAAAATATTGATAGAAATATGTTTTTCTCACTCAAGAAGGATAGCAGAACTAGAGGACATGAGGTAAAATTAGTAAAGGATCAATGTAGATTGGACATCAGGAAGCACTCGTTCTCACAGAGGACAATAAATGAATGGAACAAATTGTCAACAGATTGTGTAACTGCTAGCAGCGTGAATATGTTTAAAAACAAGGTTGACACATATCTCAGGAGGGCAGGCTATAAGTAGATGAACATTGTTGGACTCTCGATAAGCCAATGGCTTCCTTGTCCACTTGCCATCTGGGCCTTTGGCTTGGATGGCAAATCTTGTTAAATCTTGTTAAGTGTGGCTTAGTACCGACTAAACAACTGAACTGGTTATAACGTTAAACAGCAAATAGTATGTTCAGCCGGTCAACCTTTTTACACTTTTCTTGCCGACATTGCCGCGTTTTCATTGCCTTTCCGTGCAATATGGCGTCTAACCATGACCAAATTGGGCAATTATTGGAAGCGGTTAGTCGCATTGTTAGAAATTCAAGCACCCCAGCAAGTGCGACGGGAGCCCCGCGTCAGCAGAGCCAGAACATGCCCGACGGCGACGCCCGACAGGTAAGCATTACCCATATGATTTTTGTCCCTTCGGATAATGATATTATATGAAATTTTAATATCATGAATTTGAATATTTTTGTAAACAAATAGTCAATATTACATTCTTTCATATTGTAATTTGGTTCTATTGCAGATTGAACTGCGTCAACTGTTCCAGTCAAATCAGAGAAGCCGTCCACAGAGGTGGCCTCGGAGGGCTAGGTATTATAATACTACTAATAATAATGTTTTATTTTAGGCAAAAGCCCATGTATATATATATATATATATATATATATATATATATATATATATATATATATATATATATATATATATATATATATATATATATATATATATATATATGTATATATGTATGTATATATATATATATAAGTACGTGTAAAACAAGTTAGAATATATATATATATATATATATATATATATATATATATATATATTCTAACTTGTTTTACATGTACTTATATTTATATATATATATATATATATATATATATATATATATATATATATATATCTAAATATACACACATGTCATGTATTAAAAGTATGCAATATTTGCATACTTTTAATACATGACATGTGTGTGTATATTTAGATATATATATATAAATATTGACGAGCGAATGCATTCGTTAAAAGATTTTTCATAATTTGTAGCAAACATATAATAAGTTTTTCTTTGTTAAAGCTGGACTCTTGATACTTAACATGTTTCATGTTATATAAGTTATTTAAAAATGGATCAAAACCTTGTCAGTGGCAAATTGTAGAAGTGTGTTTATGAGCTCATTTTATAAATATTGTTTGTAACAAGACTTAGGTTATGAGTCTAAGCTAAAGACCACTATTTGTAAAACAGTTATCATTTAGCATTGTTAAAGGCTTTGCATTTTTAAATAATTTTTTTCCAATATGTATTACATATAATATTGATCTGTGTTATAGTCACTAAATAACTTTATCTTCCATTGACAATGTTATATAATTATAAAATGCATCATTTTATATATTTCATTAAAATATTATCAAACTATTTACAGGGCTTTAGGACAACCAGTAGCCAGAAGTCATGTGGGTACTTTCTACCGAAATGTGTTCCTGTTGCCTGGACCAGATGTAACCACAGTTCCACGCCAGAGCGCAAAAGTGGACCTTGTGAAAGCGGGGTTCAAGATGGATGGAGTCCATTTCCAAAAGGAATGGACGGGAGCTGAAGTAGTTAGCCACATCAGGCAGTTATTTACGGAAGTTATTCCCCCTGATGCTGAGTGAGTTATATTAGCATATGCGCACAACTACAGCTATTAATGAAGAGTCATCTGTGACCTTATATGGCAGAGGGAATGGAAATATATCACAGTATCAGGTGGACACAACAATGTCAATGGGGGAATTGGGGAGATGCACAACTTTAGGACACATTTATGAGAAATAATATTACCAAGCAACTGACTATGTACTTGTTCACTTAACTTACCATAATTCGTTTGGAACTGTGACATTGTAGGTGCGCCTTCTGATGGCAGTACGTCTTCTGAGAGCTCGTCCCACTGGGTCTAATATCATAAGTCTCTCTCTTACTCGCCACCTCTGGACATGAATCCCTCGTGCTAAATATAAAAAATAATAAATTAGTTAGTAAATAATTAAATAATGTTAATTTTAAAACATTGAATCAATAAAACGTTTGGACCATTTAATTTACATAATGCTTCTTTGCCATTGTAACTCTCTTACCAATTTGTTACATGTAAAATGTAGATATTAATTAGTTATGCATAGTAATATTATTTAGCATGTTGCATGTGTTGTGATTTCATCTTTCAATAATAATGATACATACAACTATTATTTAAGATATTGGTTAGGTAGCTATTTTTTTTATAAACTTTTAAGAACTTTTAGTAAATAAAGTAAAATGTATCTGAACAAACAAACCCCTTTCATAAATGGCATTCAAGCATATATTAGCTGTTTTACATCATTTTTATTGTGTTATTTACTGGTATACAATTATATCATCACAACTAGTTGTCTACTTTTTACTGGATTCCAGGCATGAATTGTAGTTACCTGTATTTTGTAGCATTTATTTTCATGCCAAATAAAAAAAATTAATAAAGGAACTACTCTATTGTAGCATGGATAAATGTGACTACTATAAATAATAATTTTACCACTAATATAACATAGTCATTGTGTGAGTGGACACCATCCGTAGATCCATAGTGCAAGCCAAATTCAGCAACCTGGTTAAATCAAATTTGTCAATAGTTTGGTGAGAGTGCTAGTACAGTAACAACAGGTTACCTCTAAGGCTTCCACAAACATATGTTTCTCCACAGGTAGTGGACTGGAGTATACTGTTGATGGCTGCATCAAGTTGGTCATCACTCATGTCTGTGAATATCTCTGTTGTGTGACCCAACTGTTCACGATGCCGCCTCAGTGTTCTCTCACTGATGTTTAATATTCTAGCAATTTGATTCCACTTCATGCCAGTGTCCCGTAGCACTTGGACCTGCTCCAAATCTATTGAATACCTGCAACAGACCATTTGAAGCACTTCAAAAATAAGTGTAAATACGATAACAATCATTGCATGATGGAAAGTCACGTTATCTCAGGGGGGGAAATTGTAATGGCTCTGAATAATACTAAAATATAAATGTGACAGGTGTATTAATTGTGCTACATTTAACACACATAACAACAACGTAAAACATAATGGGATATCCACATTTTATTGTATGTTTGCACACTAGTTACAAAATATATTTCATATAGAGTTTAAAGTAATATGCATTTATGACTTCTAAAAAAGACGTACCTAGGGTGTCCACCTGTTGCCTCCGAGGGCAGTGACAATGTACTAGAACGAGGCTGCAGTCTTTGGGCCTCTTGTCTGAAAGAAGAAAAGATATATCCCGGTACATTTAATTCATTATTATACTTGCCAATTACCAAAGGACAAATAAGCCTACATGATGATAGGACCTTGTTTGTACACTGAACCATGCATTGTATTGAGATTAATTAAGGTGAGTAAAACATGCTTATCTTATAATTTTATAGTGGTGTCTGAATAATCATTTTGTATATTTATGCGATATGCCCATTTTTTTGTAATGGAGAGTTCATTTAGTCATGATTTTATGTAATCTGGTTGCCGAAGTGGAGATATTGTTTGTCGCATCTTTGGCAACCATTGTCAACACACACGCACGCACGCACGCACGCACGCACGCACGCACGCACGCACGCACGCACGCACGCACGCACGCACGCACGCACGCACGCACGCACGCACGCACGCACGCACGCACGCACGCACACACACACACACACACACACACACACATGGCCAACATATTGTTTTCTGTTCATTTTCGTATTTTAATAATGTAAATTTCGCATGTCTGAAAACATTCAAAACGACATTTTGATCATATTTAGTTGTGAAAATATGATAATAAGTTAACTGTCACGATTACGTGATGGCTACCTTGCATGTTCTTACATATAACAATGCTTACGACTCATCCATTTGTGTAATCCCATCCAAGTTGTCATACTCCACGGGTGTGGCTGTCGTGGCAGCAGGTGGCAAAGGTGCTGTAGTGGTCATGGTGATCTACGAATAGTATGATAAAACAACTTTCTGAGTTGGCATTGGTACGTTGAGTTTTATAAAATCTGAAACAATATTTTTAAAGTAGACATGTTAGGGGTCTTGAAAAGATTGTATATATTGTGTCTTGGTCTCTTCAGAAGCCATGCCAACACTCTACAGTTTGGCCAGAAATATATATATATATATATATATATATACATACATACATACATTAAGTATAAAATAATGATGACACTCTGCAATGTATAACCCATCTACCGGTACGCCAAATTGGTGTACAAGTTATTGCCATACAACCAACAGCAACAGAAATGCTACCTTTCTTGGGTGATTCTTATGTAACGTTTATAGCAAATGAAGGCCCTCCAGGTGGTTCTTAGCAGCACAGAACAGATTGAAAAGGAATTCGTACTAAATGAAATAACTATTCTACTGAACGGAAACTGAAATCATATATGGGTAATGCTTACCTGTCGGGCGTCGTCGTCGTTCATGTTCTGCTGACGCGGGGCTCCCGTCGCACTTGAATTTCTAACAATGCGGCTAACCGCTTCCAATAATTGCTCAATTTGGTCATGGTTAGACGCCATATGAAAAGGAAAGTACTAAATGAAATAACTATTCTATTGTACGGAAAGGCAATGAAAACGCGGCAATGTCGGCAAGAAAAGTGTAAAAAAGTTGATTGGCTGCACATACTATTTGCTGTTTAACGTTATAACCAGTTCTGTTGTTTAGTCGGTACTAAGCCACACTTGGTACCACACATTGTCAGACAGCGAAATTAAACGAAAGCGAATATTTGACTAAATAAAATAATAATAATAATAACATTAAACGAGAAAAAACGTAAATCAGACACACCGCGGATTGAACCAAGAACCCTCCAAACATAAATCGAAGGCTCTACCGCTAAGCCACGACAACTCACACGAAACGTTCCCCCGAATTCGTTGTGTTCTGCAGACCGTCTCGTGGCATTGTCGTTTTAACTATCAATTTAGTTTTTTAGTACATTTATGGGATTTTTTCCATTCACTGTACTCTGGGTAATATATTATATTATGCTTTTTGCGGCATTACTTCACTGCACATCCTACAACGGCAACGCTATTTTCAGTGGTAACCAGAGTATCTCGTTCGCGCAAGACTCGACGGTTCGCGCAGGACTCGACGGTTCGCGCAGAGTATCTCGTTCGCGCAGGACTCGACGGTTCGCGCAGGACTCGATGGTTCGCGCAGGTCTCGACGGTTCGCGCAGGACTCGACGGTTCGCGCAGAGTATCTCGTTCGCGCAGGACTCGACGGTTCGCGCAGGACTCGACGGTTCGCGCAGGTCTCGACGGTTCGCGCAGGACTCGACTGTTCTCGCAGGACTCGACCGTTCGCGCAGGACTCGACGGTTCGCGCAGGACTCGACGGTTCTCGCAGACAGAACTCGACGGTTCGCGCAGGACTCGACGGTTCGCGCAGGACTCGACCCTTTTGGCCGCTACGGCGCCTCATAGGCGCCGCCCAGCGAAGATAATGGCAAAGTTAAAAAGGATATTACAAAATTACCGTGGCGTTGCGCCCATCATATAAGGGTGATATATACTGTAAATGGTATGCTATTATGTTTGGGCTATGGTTATTCGAGTGCTTCACCCCCCCCCCCCTTTAACCTGTTAGGACAATTTAAATCACGACATTGTAAAGAATGCCATGGTATAGATAATTTATCAATAATTTTTTCTAAAACCATGTTGTACTGACTTAGGTTACGGTCTGACGTTTTTTGTCATTTAGGTCTCGATCTATACCTTCTAGAGGGAGATGCACAATAATTAATATCTAAATTCAAGGTTAGAACCAGTGGTGAATGAAATGACAAATTTGAGCCATCATGCATACTATAATATTCTAACATATGGTCAAAGAGTCCATTAATTAACAGGAAATGATCAATGATATGTGTACCATTGTCCACAGGACTAGTAGATGTATAACAAACATTATTTCCTTCAAAATCAATACATGGCTTGATTGATTCATGTTCACAAATGTAATTTAAATGTTTCGTAAAGTTAGAAGACAGACGCTTGAAAGAAGTGTTCAGATCACCTCCAATAATGAAGTTGGAACAGTTCATAACATTACATACACTCATAATTTTACTAAAAATTTCGCAATACATACCATCATTAGATCTGACATCACATGGCATGTACACATTTAAAAGTAAGAATGACATGCTTTGTGTAGTTATATTAACTGCACATATCCATCCTATTAGAGTTCATGATGACTGGGGAAACAACACAGTTCAAGGAATTGTTCCATAAAATGGAACATCCACGTTATCCTCTGCCACTTAAAAACGCATGATTATCTATTCCAGAAACATAATGAGATAAAATGTTAACTTTGTTATCACAGGGTATGTTTTTAATTCGATGAAATTGTGATTTGCTTAACCAATTGTTCCTGGAGTAAAACAAAATCATGTGCTTTGATGAGTTCCGAGACATATTCAGGCTTGTCTGGACCAAATCCAGTACCATTATAACTAGAAATAGTAAGGCGACTAGCCATATTAAAAAAGCGTAGATTATATCAGAAAATAATTCAATCAGGACATACTACACATGCTCTTGAATCGAAATCTACGAATGCTGATGCCTTCTGGCCAGACACTAATGTCAAACAGCTGATCAAATTCAGAGACATTTACTGTCAATTTGAATGAGCTATTTTTAGCCTGTGTGATACACATTAAACATTCAACACAGTGAAGCCCTTGCTTTCCACATAATTATTTAAATCGTCCGGCTTAACTTCTTTAAACACCCGTGAGACAAACAGTTCTCTAACCGAATTACCATTTCTGGCTGCCACGAATGTGTCTGAAGAGGCAGCCGGTCCAGTAAGCATCTTTTGAGAGATGTCTTGTTGACTGCTTACTTGCTTGAGTAGTCGAGTCAACGACCCTTGACTCGCTCATGACTCGTGGTGCTTGCCAACGAACTCGTTTCACAGTCCCAGATTCCACTTTTCTCATCCGATGTTTTCGCGAATGATCGGTGCTGGCCGGTGGTAGTTTCACAGCCAGTTTCTTTTGCTGCTCGCCAGTAACAGTCTTCAGTGTTTCTGCGTAAGACTGACTGGGGATGGTCGCAGCTTTCTTTGTGAGTGTAGTTAGATCACCCTCCATGCGCAGACGTTTTTCTGTGTTCCTGCTGATGCTATCATTGAGTTGTCGCAACTGGCTTTCCACCACCGCCAGCCGTTTCGCTATCGACAGCCCCAGCCACTCGCCGGGAGAGTATTTGGGCAGCCGCACTATGTCCTGTGCGTTTAACATCACACACGGGTGAGTTTTCAGAGCAAACACTTTCGCCCACTCTCTCAATATGTCGTCAGTGTTCGCATCTTCAGAACCCCTGGATGCTGTGTCCACTCTGTGGATGATTTTGTCAAGAGCATCCTGAGGCTTATGTGCTTCCCACAGGGCGTGTTTCGCGCGGCTAAAATTTAACACTTTGTGAAGTGCGATAGAACGACCGTTTTCACTTATTCCCTTGGCCGCTGGTGGATATGGCCGACTATGTAGGCCAGAACGTAGTGTGTGTGTGTGTGTGTGTGTGTGTGTGTGTGTGTGTGTGTGTGTGTGTGTGTGTGTGTGTGTGTGTGTGTGTGTGTGTGTGTGTGTGTGTGTGTGTGTGTGTGTGTGTGTGTGTGTGTGTGTGTGTGTGTGTGTGTGTGTGTGTGTGTGTGTGTGTGTGTGTGTGTGTGTGTGTGTGTGTGTGTGTGTGTGTGTGTGTGTACACATATACATATACGAGGGTCGTAGGAAAAGGGGAAGGTTATAACTGAGATTGGAGGACTGCGCAAAGAGGTATGTAAGAAAAGCAGAAAAGGGTGAGAAGTGGAGGGAGAAGCAGGAATGGAAAGGGATAAGGCGGTGCAGCTATGTACGAACTAGCCTCGTCCCTTTGAAGGAGACCACTATATACGAACTAGCCTCGTCCCTTTGAAGGGAGACCACTATATCGATGTGGCCATCATTGCCTGTTTATATATTTGGTTTTATTAATTAAGGAGATGCATGTATTGCAAGTGTGCCTCTGTTGGATTGCAAGAGACATATGCGCAACGTTATTACAACGTTATTTTATCCATATCCAAAACATAACATATCACAACGTTGGGAAAATGCTAGGTATTAGCTGAAACGTTATTATAACGTTTTTTTACCCATAACCAAAATAGAACCATATCATAACGTTACGAAAACGCTGGGCTAGCACAGACTGTATAGAACAAGTGATTGTCTGTATATCGTGTAGATTTATATACCTGGTACGTCAACACTGGCAGACAACATTTCTATCGATCCCCCCCCCCTTGTGATCGAACCTCCGCCCTGTGACTGGGTGGTCGAATCCCCTTGACCATATTGGAACTGGTCAACTGCCCGCTGGTGGACGCATGGTTTGGTTATTCCGCGTGGTGTTTATGGTGTTTTGTTTTTGGAAAGATGAAGGGAAAGAAAAGGTCCCAGAACACTTTATTGATTTTTGGAATCACCAAGCGGGTTCGATCATTAGTGCAAGACACCCACGACGAAATCTGTTCCTCTGGAAAAGAGCCGATGTAGACGCCATCAGCAGGACTTGCAAGAATATGCAACCGCCTTTGCAGCAGGCGATACACCAAGCACTCCCATAGATCAGCTCTGGGCAGACTTTAAGGAAACAGTCCTGAGCATCGTTGAGAAGCGAGTCCCTTCCAAAGCCACGGCTGCACGGTACAGCAACCCCTGGATAAACACCTCCATCCGGAAGGCCACCAGAAGAAAACAGAGAGCCCATAAGAAGGCAGGGAAGACGGAAGAAAAGAGAAAGTGAAGTACGACATCAAACAAGCGGGTAAAAGTTACCTCGAAAATATAATCAATGAAGACTTCAACTCTGTCGCGAAGAAATTCTGGTCAACAAATCAACAGGTGTCTCTCCGCTGAAAAACCAGGATGGTTTCCTGAAAAGCGACAGCATCAGCAAAGCCGAAATACTAAACGTCCCATTCAAGTCTGTCTTCACTGAGGAGGACTCGAGCAACCTGTCGTACAAAGGCGAGAGCCCATACCCCAACATGGACGACATACAGGTCAGCGAAAAAGGAGTCCTCAAGCTTCTGCAGAACCTCGGCCGAACAAAGCCAATGGACCAGACCCAATACCAGCCTATATCCTGTAGATTGGTGCAAAGGAACTATCTCCAGTCTTGAAAAAAATCTTTCAACGGTCCCTAGATGCTGGACAGGTACCATCTGATTGGAAAAAAACGCGACCAATCTTACTGCCTTCATTCACTTGCAAGATCCTGGAACACATCATCCACAGCAGTGTGATAAAAAAACTTAGATCTCCACCACATCTTAACTGATGCCCAACACGGATTCAAGAAGAAACGCTCATGTGAAACTCAACTCCTAGTCACAGTACACAACATCTCCAAAAAGTTGGCGTGGGGGACCAGATAGATGTAATTCTGCTTGACTTCTCCAAGGCTTTTGACAAAGTTCCCACCAACGCCTACTGTACAAGCTGCAATACTACGGAGGACGCAACAAGACCCTGAGCTGGACACAATCCTTCCTGAGAAACAGAACACAGCAAGTTGCCCTAGAAGGCACCCTCTCGTCCCCTGCACCTGTCCTATCCGGAGTACCACGAGGCACTGTCCTAGGCCCCCTTCTCTTTCTGACCTATATCAACGACCTACCTGGTGCAGTCCGATATTCCAATGCCAGACTATTCGCAGATGACAGCCTCCTCTACAGAAGAATTAAGGACCATCAAGACCAGGCCCTACTTCAACAAGACCTTGACTCCTTGGAAGAGCGGGAACACACCTGGCAAATGAACTTCAACACGAGCAAATGTAACGTCATCCGGATCATGCCCAACAAACGAAAAGAAACCCTAACATCCAGCTACTCTCTCCATGGCCAAACACTGGAAACAAGAAGCTCCAGCAAGTACTTGGGCATCAACATCAGTAGTGATCTCTCCTGGTCCACCCAGGTAGAGGATGTAGCGGCAAGAGGAAACCGGACAGTGAGATTCCTGCGAAGAAACTTAAGAGAGTGTACTCCTAAAGTCAAGTCAGCGACATACACCACAATGGTACGCCCTACATTGGAGTACGCCTCAGCTGTCTGGGATCCGCACAAGCAAAGGTAAGCCCAACTCCTTGAAAAAATCCAACGCCGAGCAGCCAGGTACGTGAACACCAACTACTCGGACAGATCACCAGGCAGTGTAACATCTATGTTCAAAAATCTGAAATGGACAGGTCTGGAACATCGAAGACGACAAATCCGCCTGAAGATACTCTACAAAATCAACAAAGGCCTTGTAGACATCAACCCAGCAAGTTTCTTCCACCCATCTGACCCATGGACCAGCGGAGCACAACGCCTGCATCAGGGACAGATCTATCACCCTGCCCTCGTTCACTCTTTCTTCCCCCATACAATGATTGAGTGGAACCACCTCTAAACCTCTGTCTCCTCATCCGCATCACTGGAGTCCTTCCAGAGTCCACTAGGCCGCAGTCTCCGTAATCTGCCGCCACCCCATGAATAACTTCAGATCCTGTATAAACGTGTGTGTGTGTGTGTGTGTGTGTGTGTGTGTGTGTGTGTGTGTGTGTGTGTGTGTGTGTGTGTGTGTGTGTGTGTGTGTGTGTGTGTGTGTGTGTGTGTGTGTGTGTGTGTGTGTGTGTGTGTGTGTGTGTGTGTGTGTGTGTGTGTGTGTGTGGTGTGGTGTGGTGTGGTGTGGTGTGGTGTGGTGTGGTGTGGTGTGGTGTGGTGTGGTGTGGTGTGGTGTGGTGTGGTGTGGTGTGGTGTGGTGTGGTGTGGTGTGGTGTGGTGTGGTGTGGTGTGGTGTGGTGTGGTGTGGTGTGGTGTGGTGTGGTGTGTGTGTGTGTGTGTGTGTGTGTGTGTGTGTGTGTGTGTGTGTGTGTGTATATATATATATGTATACCATTGCGTATTCATTTATCGTTTGATGCCGAACACATCACAGTATATGCCCCACAGTGACGTCTAACAGGCACTGGAGATTTCAACATAATTTTATTTGTAACCGTACGGGTTGCGGCGTAGTTACAGTGTAAACATGCAACCTACATTTTCAACACATTGCACATAAGGTCCCGTCCCGCCAGTTGCACTACGACAACATACAGTCCCTAACATCAAGTTCAACTTCACAAAAGTAGTGTCCAGATTTGACTGAAGCGCCACGTAGTGAGTGACATAGATCGCAACAAGAATACAGTTGTCTTGCCACTACGTGGAAACATCTTGTGACGTTACCAATCCCTGCAACGCTGCAAATCAGCACGAGTTCAAAACACAGCACAAAGTATCGTCGCTGCTAGGTGAGAACGATAACATGTATAAGGTTAGATTAACAAGGGAATGTGAGGACAGTAGTCTGTCTTATTAATGTTGTCCCGCGTGGCTGAGCAGTGAAACACTGAGTGCGATTAATAGGCACACTGCACAGTAAGGCGAAAACCTTTTGTCGTTTGACGGTTTGGTAAAGGCACAAAGTATGATCGTTTTTAATCGTAAAATCATGTTTGATGTAGGCCTAATATAAAAGATATCCATTGTAACAAAACGACCGCACAAATGTGTTTTATTGAACCACAGTTTGTTTAGTATAATTATTGCAATTTGATTATGAATATCGACCTTGCCGTACAGGCAATGTCCAATACATGTGAACAAAGTTTGTCGCGTCAGGCGATCAAGTGATGGACATATAATTAACACCCGTAAAATGACGTTTCCATCCGCGTGCAATGTAAACATGATGTTCGTCCCGAAACAGTCAAATTAAGCATATAACGGTCAAAGTTAACGTGGTTCATTAAAACACGTATGGAATGTCGATATGTTGGAATAGATGCTATGTAACACGATTTTACGTTAAACATTATTATACTTTGTACATCTAAAGTAGGCCTATTATTGCCGCATGACTCCAATCGACTGTGTATTCTAGCTATTTTCTTCCGAAATGTGATCAACATTGTATAACAACAATAATACTTCTATCTACATTTTACAGTTAACATATATTCACAACTATACAACAATGCTATTAGTTCAATTCGTTGTATATTTTTGTATTCGATACACTCAATGGCGGCCTAGTACAATTATTATTATCGCCGTGTTTGCAGCCTACATATCATGGTGTCTAGTCAGGTAACAATGTTTGCCTACTTCACGACTTCAGCAGGTTTACCAGGACTTTCGTGAAAGACTTGCATAGCATCGCTCACAGACGCAAACACAATGGCAACGTCGCCCTAACTGCATTTTCAATGTCTCACACGGTAGCATTTTCATCAGTCGCTTACCAGGAATCATCTTCACAGTGTCCTCATTAGGAACATAGATTCGCTTAACATGTAACTAACCCTCAACAACACTGTTCTATGCATTTTGTAATGTATGTCCTGAATAGCACTGAATATTATTGGTACAGTAGAAACACATAAGGAATTCCTGGAGGAAATCACACGTACACAACATTAAACCAATCAAGATGTGTTCAACATGCACAACTAGATTAACAGATTCTAGATTAACGTGTAGACTATTACAGTGCAATGATTAGAAGAACCCCACACTGGTCCGTACTGCTGAAATCGATGTATATTGAATTATGATATAACATTACCAGTAGCGGATCCGAGGGCATGGGGGTCTCAAGACCCCCTAGGCCATGGAGAGGGGGTCTTAGACCCCCTGTGTCCGTGGCAAACACTACGGTAAATAACAACGTATATAGGCCAACATCGGAACTAGTGACAATGTAAAGACTGAAGTATTAGCAGCCGGCTAATATTAACCCTCCTTTAAGTAGAACGACACACGTGTCGTCTCGTCCCCCCCCCCCCCCGGTTCGCAAGTAGAACGACGTACGACTACGACTGACTGAGACACCCTGCCAACAAGCCTAGATCCGCCAATAATCACTGTCACAATGATCTTGAAAGCCCCATAATTTACATACTAGTCATAACATGTAGCAGGGTTCGTTTTCTGAACGCAACCAAGCAATAATAGACGACGTCGCACTGCCTGGTTTCTAAGTTTTCACGGCTCTGTCGTTGTACAACGAAGTGGAGACGCCCGGAGATTCCATCGTCCTTGTGTTCCACCGTCTGCGGACGTCACTTCAAGAAATGAATCGTCTGCAAGTAGATAACATTTATTAGTAGGTACATCCAAAGTCTCTGGTTAATTGTTTTTTTTTCGGCACACAATGTTTACCAGATACATACCTTCGAAAGTCGACTTCATTAAAAACGTATCGTATATTCACGTGATCTAGAACGCATGCATTTTCATACAGTGTAGGCCTACACACCACTTATCGAAGCAGCTACCATTGCCTTATCTAATTTCGTATTTTTCTACAAAATGTCGTACATACCGATCAATATATAGTTAGGATCCTACGACTTCCTGATCTTACCAAGACAGCCAGGAAGAAGCAGGTTTAGTTGGTCGACTGTTGGGTGCACACCGGGTAACCTTATAGGTTTACTGGAATTAGAATCAGCGAACGCTCACACGGCGGTGAAATCCGTAATACAGTAGGTACCAAATGGCATATGACCACTTTAGCCATTTATGTCCAATAGCGGCTACTGGGAATTAATGTTTTACAAAATCAATGATGGCGCCAGAACGTCGTCGTGACGTGAAGGAAAAGATTAGTAAAGATTAAAATCATAATTAGAGTAGCAAAGATTAAAATCATAGCCGTGTCTGTGGTTGCTTTTTTCACCGTAGATGAACACAATGCTCTCAACCGATATTCAAGGAATGATGAAATACCAATTTCCCGTTTCTCGTTTCACTGGCGGGCGCCATCTTGCTGCAGCAAAGGCAGGCCATTTTGCGTGATACCACTCACTTTTCAGTGTATGGCTGCATATGTCACCTAATAAAAGTGGTATTTTTCGAAGGTAATATCTTTTCAAGTGCACGATGTTTACAATTTCTGTCATGCCACGTTGCCGCGATTCACTTAACTGTGCAATTGAGTACCTGACAAGGGACAGTGGTGGATGGATGCATGTGAACGGATAACCTTTGCTCTGTAATTGCAGCATGGCTGAATGCTTTCCAGATAAGTTGAGTTCGTGTTGGAAGGAACAGTGCTGCCGGGTATGTAAAGAGCTTTGAGCGGTCCTAAGGACTGGGTATCGTGCAACAACACCTGTTTACCTTTACGACTTCACTCCATGGTTGTTAGTTAAAGTAGGCACCATGTACATGTACGGTGACTGAGATAACCACGATTGGAGTGACTTCCTTGCGTCAGATCTAAGAGAATTAAAACGTACTGTTGTCTTGGAGGGTGTTATTCTTCGCCGGGTTTGTTGGCGTCGTTCGCGCCCTCTGGCGAAGGAGCAGTCTGTGCAGTGGACGACTTGTCGGCGTCACCTGGCGACTGACACTGGAGAGCAACGAGGGTGAGATTCAGATGAATAAGTTTCTCAAACAGAAAGAAAGAGTAAACACGACACAGGCTGCTTCACAATATATGTGTATAGGTGTCAACATCTGTTCTTGGAAAAGCGGAAAAGTGCTCATAAAAATCACCCTCGTCTACTCAACTTTCGTCTTGTTTTTGCGTTTTATGGATCGCCATTTTGACGTGCCGTTCTCGTTCGTGGTGAACAAACGCTCAAGAAAATGTGAAATCAGTTGAGACCCAAAAAACAAAATGTACCTCGAATGGCGTCGTGTGCAACACATATATCGATTTTACTATGATGTTTTTTGTTCTTGACAAAATTACAATCCTCCAAAAAGCGGGAAAGCGGGAAAGCGGGATAAACGGTATTTCCCACCAGGAAGCGGTAATGTGGACACCTATGTATTTGCATGCAGGTCGGTTACGTTTTGTAAGTAATCGCAGTATCAACATAATTTCAGTTTTTAACCACATTCAGTGTTCTACAACCATCGATGAATGAAATTTAAGATACGGTCCCATGTATCAAGATTCGGAATATGAACCTGATTAAACACGATGAACATTATTCAGACTTATTGCCAATGTTGAACCACCCGTTCCTCGTTCTAACCGGGGACGATTGGTTCAACAATCACAATACGTCTTTCCCGAGCGCCTCTGGGGGTTTGGGAATTGGTGTATACTAACCTGCTGCTTCGGCTCCAGACTTGGGTCTAGGATGATCTTGCCGACGTTGGCCCGATCGTGCATCCGTTGCATGGCCATGATTACCTGCAGGCGTTGTACACTAAGCTTTAGACACAGTAGTGATTACAGTTTTATATATATATATATATATATATATATATATATATATATATATATATATATATATATATATATATATATATATATGACTTGTAACTGAACTATCCAAAGAAAACGTTTCCTTATCGTTAGTTAATAGGCTAACTGAAGAGCATTAAGATAGAAAAACAGTTGTTACTAGGCAAATTGAAACCTAAAGCCTTATGCAAAAATCCGTATAAGGTATAATCATTTAGGTAAAATAAACTAACCAAAGAATTGACTATACCTTCATTAAAACACAAAACAACAACCCCAAGTGTTCGTTGACATATGTTGACACATATTGACGATAGGTTCACGATGTGTATAATCAAGACACGTCACTTTGGTAATCTGACCTGGAACCTCAGACGCTGAACAACAAGACATAACACAGAGATTGGTAACCCTCACGGTAAATGCCTACTATTGTATAATATTTCAAAATATACGCTGTGCTTTCCAGAATCGCCTTGTCATCGATATCGCTGTAGACTGACGCCAGGACGCAGTCGCATCCATTGCGAGGACGATGTCGCATTGTTGCAACGTCTTCACAAAGAAACAACGCTAATTACGCGGCAGAGAAGCGAAATTGGATACTAATTATCCTCTTGTGGCTGTTACGTGAATGTACTTCGTGGAACAGCGAAACGTGGCATGTGACACCTTGACACGTGACACCTTGGGTATTATCGATTGTTACGAAGGCAAACACGGCTTCCAATGACTTCTAAAGGAAATCAACGCACTCATACCGCGGCAAACCAATTCTGCATTGCTGTTACTGTTCTAGGGCCTACATACATGTTTGGGCATATACCGTGACTTCTCTCCCTACTGCTTGGTTTCTTTGAACCAATACACATGGGCTTAATAATCACAAAAGCGTCGTTGTGACCTTTGTTGTGATGTTGTGTAAATGCATTATTTTCTTTGAATTATTACAGTACACATACTAATAGAATCGTCAACAATGGTCGGTCGAGGTGGGAACATTGACGAGCCGTTTCCGTAAAGGTCGAGTGTTCGTTAGGGAAGCATGGCCAACCACTTCGACATCGAGATTTTAGCAGATTAGTTTATTATATGTTTTTCTTTGTTTTCCCCGTTTTTCTTGTGTCTAGGTGGCCACAAGATTAATCTTGAAACTGGTTGTTTTTTGTGGCTATCACATGGAAGCGTCTGATTCGAATCTTCTTTGAAAGCTTGATATTGTCCCAATAAAGTTATTTATTTGTCACCATAATGGACACTAGTTGATATTTAGACTAGTAGAACGGTTTTGAAGATATTGAATGGGGATGATAATTTTAATTTAAAAAATTTACTTAATAAAAATAGTAGAATTAGAGGACATGAGGTAACACCAGAAAAGGATCAGTGTAGACTGGATATCAGGAAGTACTCATTCTCACAGGGGACAATAAATGAACTGTACAGAGTATACACAGATTGTGTAAATGCTACCAGCGTGAATATGTTTATAATTTTTTTATCAATATTTCAGAAGACCGGGTTAAACACAGATGACAACTTTTTGGACTCTCGATAAGTCAAAGGCTTCCTTGTTCACTTGCCATTTGGGTTTTTGCCTTGGATGGCAATTTTTTCAATCTCGGTACTACTTACGTCATCAAACGCCCACACCGAGTCGATCTGAGGCCGTATCTTGCCGGCCGTGTACAGGTCGAACAAGGTACCCACAAGGCGGCGAACGTAGTCATATTGCTGCTGCTTGAAGAGCAACTCTCGCAGATGGAAGCCGGCGATTATCTTGTTCTCGTCGTACAACTTTATCGGGCTGATCTTGTCGACGTGCCACCACTGTCGAACACGTACCAACGAATACCTTAAGAAGGATCGATGTCCAGGCACATTTATCACATGCATGGGTGGATCCAGACCATGAAAAAGGAGGGTGCCCACTTTCCCGACAGGACGGCAGGTTCGGTGTGTGTGCGTGCGCGTGTGTGTGCGTATGTGTATGTGTACGTGTTAATGTGAATACGAAATATAGACCAAATCGCATTTATATTTCATAATTTTACGGCACGATTACCTATGTGACATATTTCTCAAATGCACCATGTTTCTTGCAAATTCTTGTGCGAACACCTCCAATGAATGCATCATAGCAATGAACTCATCGCCTCCTGCAAAGTTTCACCAACGTACTGGTCACGGACACCTTTGGTCGTGCTATCGCATTTACGTTGCCGCTTGGGAGGATTGTCGCTATATAACTGATGAAAGTACACGATTCTGCATCTTACGGAAGTCCAAGCGGAACTTCATTACAAAGCGTATAAGAAAAACTCAACAAATTCCTTTACGATCGATCTTCTGTTGTTCATCAACAAACTGCAGGACAAAGCTTTCCGGTTCGTTTTTATTTATAACAGACTTAGTCTGCGCTGAAGGAACAATACACTGCATTTCGTATTTCGGACATGATCTTCAGCTGGATGAGTTCCCCGATGATGGCAGTCAGTTCACTCTGTATTAAACGCGTCATACACATACCGCCAACAGTTTGTCTCCCGACAACTACTCATCGGCCTTCCGTCGGCAGACTGATTTTTCAGATGCCAGATGTCCACAAAGGTTTTGCCAACTGTTGGTGGAGAACATACACATAACGACTACGTGTGAGTTGCCAACTGATAAAGTAGTCGGCAACATGTTGGCAACTGAAGAATCGATATGTGCATGGCGGGCTTTACTTGTTTTGTTTTGTGTCGCAAAGTCCGTCTCGTCTCCATAACCACATCGCAGGCATCAGCCCAGAAGTTGGGGAGAACATCGGAGTTGAGAAAGGTGAAGTCATCGCGATGGCTTCTCTTGCCAATATTACGTTTTTCAAATAGAATAATCGTCTTTATTACGGGGCACAGCTGTAGGCGATTGTCTCTCACACGGATTTGCAAGTATGTCAACACCTGCAGTCTGGACAGGTGTGGATGACCTCACACCAGAGAAAGTTGTGCAGTAATTAGTGATGATGCTGAAGTGTGAACGCGGTGTCTCGACTACTAATTCTGACGCGAGGAAAACACATTTTTTTGGTCGGAATAAAGGGGTCACACCCTGGATCAGCATATGACATGCCAGGAAATTCAACAATATGATACAAAAAAAAAACTTCTATTACACGACAATCGTCGGGAAACCGAAGCTCAGCAGGCACCAAAACTAAAGGGTTAGACAGTTTCTAGTCGGTTTAACAATTCCAGTCGTAAATAATTGGGTCGGTATGCTGAGGAGCTGTGGAAGAACTTAGCATAATACTTGTAAAACGCAACCTTTAGAACAATGCGTTGATGATGTCATTACATTAAATATATAATTTGTATTATTAGCAGGATGGCTTTATATTAGAACGTACTTAAGTGTTAAGTGTGGTGATAATGACATAGCAAGAACAACTAGGGTATACACACGATGATGAATGTCAATTACTTCGTTGAGTTTAAGACAGAATACTGGCTGTAATAGTTGACCAAAATAATGTATTATTGCAAACCATTTAAAAAAAAGCCGATTTCCATATCTATTTCGGGAATATACTAAGAGAAACGTACTGATTTGGCGAAACTGAAGAAACTCTTCGTCTCTCCTGTCACAACGTTCGATGAACCTGAAATGTCAGACGCGATGCTACGTAATGCCATATTGATGCTCTTTTAGCTTTAATTTTACAGAATCCGTTATAAATATATTAAATGCGTGCGTGCGTGCGTGCGTGCGTGCGTGCGTGCGTGCGTGCGAGCGTGCGTGTTAGTGTGTGTTAGTGTTAGTGTTAGTGTTAGTGTTAGTGTGTGTGTGTGTGTGTGTGTGTGTGTGTGTGTGTGTGTGTGTGTGTGTGTGTGTGTGTGTGTGTGTGTGTGTGTGTGTGTGTGTGTGTGTGTGTGTGTGTGTGTGTGCGTGCCTGCGTGTGTGTGTGTATTCCAGTTGTTTTTTGTCTTTCTGGTGTGTGTGTGTGTGTGTGTGTGTGTGTGTGTGTGTGTGTGTGTGTGTGTGTGTGTGTGTGTGTGTGTGTGTTAGTGTGTGTGTTAGTGTGTGTGTGTGTGTGTGTGTGTGTGTGTGTGTGTGTGTGTGTGTGTGTGTGTGTGTGTGTGTGTGTGTGTGTGTGTGTGTGTGCCTGCGTGTGTGTGTGTATTCCAGTTGTTTTTTGTCTTTCTGGTGTGTGTGTGTGTGTGTGTGTGTGTGTGTGTGTGTGTGTGTGTGTGTGTGTGTGTGTGTGAGAGAGAGAGAGCCTGCGTGCGTGCGTACGTGCGTGTGTGTGCGTATGCATGTCTGCGCGTGTGTGTCTGCGTGCATGTGTGTATTCTAGTTGTTTTTTTCTTTCTGTCTTTTTGTCTTTACAAAATCGACGACGATGTCTTTGGAGATGATACCCACCAAAGAGTACATAGCGGCCAAGTGGCTTCAGAATGCCTATTCCTTTGTTAGTGTCCTCCCCACAAAGACAGTCGAGGACTACATTTACGCCATCAGGTGAAATCCTGTGAAAACACGAATATGCTTTTATGAATAAAAGTGTAGGAACTGTTGGACGATGTACACATTCATCTTAGTCACTGTAAAAAGGCATTTGACGTTTAACAAGATTTAAAGCAATTGCCAACCAAAGCAAAAACTCCAAATGGCTCATTTGGATTTCTCATCTACAATAATATATATAATACAAATGTCAATTTACCCTCATTTATCTGTCAGTTTGTTTTATACATGTTGACACTGCTGACATTTATCTGTCAGTTTGTTTTATACATGTTGACACTGCTGACATTTACGCAACCAGTAGCTAAAGTATTCCATTTAATCATCGTCCATCGTCTTATATCCAATGTACACGGTTTTTCCAAACGGTACTTCGTATCATGGGGTTCGTCCTCCTTCCATAAGTTTGAAAACAAATACTATAAATATTTTCATAACCATCGAATACCTTAAACACTTCTATTGATCTCCTCTTAATCGCCTCGTCTCTACAGTTGTTAAACCACATCCTCGTAGATATTTCATAACTACGGTATTGCAGTTCTGGAATCAGATTAGTTCTATTTTTTTCTAGTTTATCAGTTACCTTCTTACACTATGGTATCTAAGCTTGTACACAACATTATAAATAAAACTTAACTATTGCTTATAATGAATGTTTTTTCATTCGAAAGGAACCATTCCCTCGTTAAATGACATGTTGAAGACCTTTGGGAGTGGCTAATTTACTTTACTGTTTCCTTTAGTAGGATTGGAGTGGTCTTTATTGTCTTAGCCACCAATTCAATAGTTATAATTAAATAAGAAATAAAAAATTAGCTAAGCACTTTGGAACTGGTAACGAACTAATATCCTGTATGGTAAACGCTGAACACTCATTTAAATAATCTGCCAGTAGAATAATATCTAGTTGTCTGACTTTATCGCGAACTATGTGTTTATGCATATATACGTTATATAATAAACTAGAAACCCTTGCTGTCATTTTATTTTTACATTTCATGTCAATTATTGCTTATACATTCTTTTGAAGTTCAGTTGCAGCTGTATTAACATGTCGACAAATATTTTCTTGATGTTTTCGAAACATTTAGGCACGCGAAAGAAATTCAGTTGTCGTGCTTAATCTGAATTCATTTTGCAACCATGCACAATATATTACAGACACTAAGCGTAAAATAAATTCACAGTCTTGCTCTGCAGCCTCAAGTTATCAATGGACGTTCAGTTTCAGTCCAGTCAACGAATAGCAATAAGTCTAGGAAGGAGCAAATAAAAAAGAATGGAATGAAACAAGATGGAGTGCATAATGAGTGAAAACCGATTGAGCACTAAATAAATGGACAAGGATATAGCGTTCAAGGAACGTACAGAGATTGATCATGCAATGAACGAACAACGGACGAACGCTCATGGACGGAACAACGCTCATGGATGGAACAACGCTCAGGGACGGAACAACGTTCATGGACGGAACAACGCTGCGCACTAAAAAGGTGAAGTACGCTTGAGTGTTCAAAGAATATATAGGGACTGAACGTTCAATATCCGGGCAGCGATTGTGTACTCAAACGACGAACAACGAGAGCTCAAAGCAAGAGCGATATTTTCGGCTGTAAAATAGTACGTGCAGTGTCTAATCGGGGTGCACTGTCTTCCAATAAATATCAGTTTTAACTACTTGTACACGAGTCTGGGGCAATGTCCTTCAGTTTCCCCAGCTACAAATATAAATCACGGCTACTTACTTCCGGATCTCCTGGGAATAATCAACAGCGTGGTCATAAAGATGGTCCAGTTTGTTCTTTAATGCCTCGTGCTTTTGGGTTGACGCTGTGCCGAAGATGGTGACGTCATCGACTGTCTTACAGAGTTGACACAGCGCGGTGCCCTGAAATAGGAATGCGAGGATGCGTGTTCACAAGCTGTAACAATGCATCGAACTACCAATGCATTCGATGTGACGATGTGACTATCGATAGTAAATTGAACTATCGGTAGTCACATCGTCACATCGTTGCAATAGCATCGTGTCACACTGTAATAACACAAATAAACATGTTTTACAACTACAGAGATGTATATTGAATAATTTAATTATTTATCGAGTAATGTCATTCACGGATTCAGAATTTAAATGAACTACTGGTACCTACATCGCGATACTATCGCTACAGTAAAACTATCCCCCATATAATCACCCCCTAATATTCATCGTGGTCGCGTATCAAGGTACGAGGAACAGTTCTCGCAACCGAACCTTTTCTCGTGACTGATCATTTAAATGGGCCACACCGTCAGTAACAACTTCATGGATTCGTCATAGCGGCGTAGCTCAGAATTTCGCAGAGGTTACGGAGATTTTCATTGGGAACAACCGTGTATGTTCCGGTGCATTTAAAAAAATAAACCCAACTGCTTTAATAATAGTATTTTACCTATTCATAAAACTGGCTGGCGGATGATTCAAACCCGGTCTACTTAGGCCATGAAGAGAGTGCGTTGGATACGGTCAGCGGTAGGGGTTGGCATAGTTAGAATAGCATGGGGCATAAGGCAAGTTTTGGGGCACAAAGCCCACCCTCTAATTAGTTTTACAGCGCGAAAATAAGAATTCAGATTCGGTTAGTGGCAGAAAACGAAATACGCGCTTTAGTTTTTTTTACGTCAAACTTTGGATTCTATAAAAAAAAAAAATGGTCACCCCAAAAGTGGTTTTGTGGGCAGTAACCATAAGAAACTGAGACAAAGTATTGAGTGTATGCAGAAGACAAATATGTAATAATTAATGTTGTGACTGTTGCGGATGCGAGTGACAAGAGCCAGTAATATGCAAATGGTGATTTTTTTTCATATTGAACGTGTAGGGCAAAAAGGCCAACATTAGGGGGGACGAAACGCACAGGGTGGGACATACTATGTATGTCATAAGTGTGAGTCTGAAAGTTAGTAAACGAGCTGAGAGGCTCTGCCTGTGCATGAGAGTTTATGATAAACTTATTAAATAAAATGCACTTGTTGAATTTAAGATAAGGAGTTAATTAATTAACAATTCCAGTCACGGTTCTTAATAAAATTATAATAACAAATATGACTATGCTATGCCACAATTTTTCGCTATACTTAAGTGTACTAATAATACCATCACTTATGTAGTACGAAATAAGTAAAATAAACTGAGGCTGATTAATACATAACGTCCGGGGCTGGCGTTTTGTTGTCCCACCCCTGGAGCAAAACGCCCATTTGAAGACCTCCGCTAAAATGGCTTTAAATTTTTTCTGTGATATTGAACATCGAAAATATCACAGATATAGCTAAAAGGTTTTTCCGTGAGTCGATTTCACGAAACAAGTAGGCGTATTGCCCCACCCTACTTTATGCCGCACCGATTGAACATCATTTAGTGACTGCATTGTTATTAATAACAAATGCATGACAGGCATCTGTGTTGCCTTAAGTGCACTACGTAGGAACATGAGTCATTGTTTTTACTCCCGTGTTCAGAAAACACGAATAATGTGCCGGTATCTCCTCTCGTTGGGGAATATTGTTGTGCAGTCTGAAAAATGTATGAGTACGAAAGTGGGTTCAGTTGAGAATTATGACACTTATTTTATATTAGTAGTTGGCAAGAACTAGCGCATGTCAGTAACTGAATAAAAATCAACTTGTGTTATCTTCATAAAATGTGACGTACACACCGCAGAATACCGCAATTTACTTTTAGCTTTGATTTTAATTGGTAAATTTATTATATTCTGCAACAACATACCACTCCGCCGCCAGCCGAATGCACGAGAACGGACTGGCCCGGACGCAAGTTGCCGATCTCGAAGAGAAGGATGTAGGCTGTCACGTAGTTCATGAACATCGCGGCGCCATCTTGGAAACTCATTCCTGACGGCATCTTGTAGACGAATTGTGCAGGGACGCACACAGACTCTGACCAGGCGTGATAATCGGTGACGGCGATAACTCGGTCGCCGATCTGGATAAGGAAACAGGGCAGATTATTATTCTGAAGTGGCGTTTCCTAACTGTCATATCTGAGGAAATAAACGACGGAAACAAGGAGGCACGTATACATATGGAATAACGAGCCACCACCAAGATAATAATATTGTCTATTTTTCCGACAACCAACCAAACAACCACGCAAACAATCTATTCATGTTATGGCATAACTTTATGGGTACATTTGTGTACGAGTGTGTATACTTGTCTGGACGTGAAAACATATCACACTAGGTGGCATCAAACACAATAATTACACGGACAGCCATTTCTCGTTGATTTAATGGGTCAATATCGCGGCGCGCTTATCAAGTTAAGTTTACTTCCGGTTGCTCCGCAGTCATAGTGGTCAAGTCAGGGGTGGGTTGAATATCGCAAACACGGCAGTGAGCAACTCTGATGTTTTGTCAGCATTGTCCGTAATAGAAGCGGTTTTACCGGAAGTGTAATTTCTCTAATGTTTTGTCTTGTGTTGGATGCCAACACTGCTAAGGAATCAAACGGTCAGTGTTGTGTGCGCATCGAGTGATTGCTGCTTCGTCGTGTTTGCTTGGAACTGAGTGGGTTAGAGATTGCTTTAATTGTTGGAGTTCTGTGATGCTGGTTATTGTGTCTGGTACTGAGCTACAGTATATTATTGCCCTAAGAAAATGGGATAATTATAACAGTTCTCCCCAAATTTATATTACGTGGAATTATTCTAATCTATGCTGTTCTCACCAGTTTTACTATAAGTGGAATTACCCTAATGTATACTGTTCTCACAAGCTTTGCTATCAGTGGAATGCAAACTGTTCCCACTAGATTTATTGGAAGTGGAATTAGTTTAGTGTAAACTGTTCTCACCAGCTTTACCGGAAATGGAATTACTCTAATGGAAACTGTTCCCACCAACCAGAAATGGAATTATTCAAATGGAAACTGCTCTCATATATGTACATAGCATCGACCCGAAGTTGGTGTTCGTGTTCCTGGTATCTTACGCAAATATGATGACTACTCACCTTCAGATCCTCGACGGTCTCACCAATAGCCTGCACTTCCCCTGCACACTCAAAGCCCATGACGAAGGGAACCTTTGGCGGGTTATCGATGGCTCCCTGGCGCACCATCAAGTCGGTAAAGTTGAGACCACTGCAAATATATACAGCAATTCTCCAACACACAAGCTTTGCCAAACAGAGTAGGTTCATATTCCGCTGTGTGGAATACCAATATGTTTGTGTAAATGTACACAGTTGAAGAAAAGTGCAACATCCGTTGCGTATCTTTCTTGTCTACATTGAAATCAATTTAGTATAATAACTTGCAATATATAATCCCAAAAGAACGTTTATTTTTAAAAACGGCGTTTGAAAATCCGTGAAGGGACAGTTAACAATTGTTAAATAGTTATACACATTTGCACAATTAAAAATACATACATACTATATTAATATGGTATGTTGGCGAAAGTCGAACCCTCTGTTTGGTCAAATAATTAATGCATTTATATTGTGCTGTTTGGGGGGACAAATTGTACCTAATGCTTTTTCCCATAACGTCACTAAAATGGTAAACAAGCAAAGTCAATGTTCGTTGGCAATTTAAACGGGCTACAGTGGAAAGGGTAGTGCGTGCTTCTAAATGGCCACGGCAAATTACTTCCTCCGTTTCATAACATATCATAGTTTCATCATATACCTAAAGAAATTGTTTCATCTGCCGCACCAGTAAAGTTATTTATAATATATTTCATTAGCCCCGTCTGCATCAGACGCACCAGACAGATAACATATGACCTTTGCTGTACATGCACCTGTTCTGGTCAGTGGAGCGGCTGGCCCGTCCTAACAATGTAAGCAAGCATTACTCGTTGCCAAAAGGCAGGCCACTTTAACAAGCCGGGCTTGTTCCTTGTCGCTGCGTATTAACAACGCTCGCCTTTATGAGATTATCGATGCGAGGATGGTAATTTCCGAAGATCTGTCAGGTTCGCTATGGCGTTGTTAAATGCTTTACCCCATGCAGTATATCGCAGTCATCATTGTTGTTTCCGTAGCTGGCATTGCTGTGTCCAGAGCGCTACCACACCCCTTGTTCATTGCTGATGCTGCTGGAACCCATTGATCTCTTTCGCTACCTTTCTTGAAAATACGTAGAACGGTCACACAGAAGATCAGGAGATTTGGAAACCATTAAGAATCGATTCATTTTCACTAACATGTTGTGTGTGAGTCGGCGTGCGGTAGAAGTATAAACAAACCTATCGAAAATAAATATAATTTATTTTCCATTTTTACGACGGTGTTCTGCTTCGACACTCAACTCAACTATCATGTTCATTTCTTTGTTGTTTTTGTGGCTTTTGTTTCGTTCGATACAGCAGTTTCATCACATGCAGCCAGCGACTAATGCACACAATTCTCTTGGAGCGAGAACAGTCAAGCCGCTTCGTCACTGTTCTCTTCAGTGTCAGACAACAACCGGCCACAACCAAACATGTGTACCTGATCAGGTTAATCCAGCCACAACAATAAACAATAGGACAGATCAGGTGTTTAACTAGTGACCATCTGTAGTCACCACCTTGTATGTGTTAGCTGTCAGCTGTTACTACATATTTATCCGGTTTTAATAGGATACAACAAGTTCTTCTGCAAAGTCAAAGTACGAAGTCAAAACTGCTACTAAGCCTTATTATTATTATCATTATTATTTAACTGATCATTTATCAAGGGCAATCATAGCAGTGTTGGGCCATCTGTCCGTAGGCGTGTATAAACGAGAGCCAGATGCGTGCGCGTGCGTGTTTGTGTATGTATATGCGTGCGTGTATGTGTGTGAATGTGTGTACACGCTTAAAATTATGACTGTGAATGTCTGCATAGCACCTGTACTGTTCACGTGAATCAGACAGAAGGAAAGAAACACCACTAAAAGGAATACAATTAAGATAATGCTAATCAAAATGCACGTCGTTGTATTCCACTAGAACCAACTGGATCTTGTTAACCAAACATAATTGAGGTAGCCGAGTCTAACTTATTGCGGCATAAAATGGCGACATATGTGGTGCCAGATGTGATGTCATCGTGTAGCTAAGCGTTGAATCACAAACATATTTAACAGTTTGTATGTTGCAGTGTGACCAGGCTTCACATTATGTAACGCTTGCACCGACTATATACGAGTCCATATCCACATCAGCATAGACAAACTCGCGCAAGTTTGCTCATGCAAATATATCTCACGCGTCTCCTTCTTGGTGGCCTCACATTCATTACGGTGAAGACCACGTCATTGTTAAAAATAATTATGGGGATGGGCGTTAAGGTGTGACTTGGTGCCAATGCATTCGCATGAGACCGGATACCAGCTCCTACTGTTAGCGAATAATAGGTTTGCACAGAGTACGATTGATATTCAGTCGACACACCCTCTCTCTACGTTTTTTCATCTTCGTTTACTCTGTTTTCAACGAGGTTCCTTTTTTTGCAGGCAACAGATCATTTATCCTGCTGGGGCTTCCCGTGCGCACTGATTGGTGGATGTCTACTCCATTTCGAGACGGGCCTTTTAGCGCATCCTCTCGCCACTGCGAGCTGGTCAACACACCTGTTTGTCTGGCGTCCACCAAGAGCGGCTGTACATGTATGCTCAATAAACCTAGACTTGACGATCATTGCATCTATGCTGGTGGCACTTATCTGTTGCAGGTGCGGCAGTTAGTTTGGCCGTTTTCTAATATAATAAGAAAGATTTAATAAAAGCGCTGTCGTAAACAATCGATCATACAAAGAAAGTTAAGCACAACAGTTGATTAATTTTTGAATAGCGCTTTACTTTTCAATAATACGAAGCAGTGATTAATGATGTTTGAAGGCGGGGTGCAGTTCCTGATTATGTTGAGAGACAGGATAAAACTCTTACTATTCCTACTTCTTTCTTCTACTATTACTACTGCTGCTACCACCACCACCACCACCACCATCATCACCACCACCACTACCACCACCACCACCACGACTGCTACGACCGACCGACCGATCAACCGAGTCTGCTCAGAACGATCTGATATCTTAAGGATAATCATGTAGTATTCTGCTTACTGTAGCTTATCACTTGTACCTAACATTCGTCTACATTTACAATGTTCTTGGGTCGAAGAAGTGGCTGTTGAAGTGACTGTGGTGAAAACCCACAGTCTTCAGCTGCGCGGTATTGATAACAACACCTAGGAGAAGTGTGGGGCAACATTACTGCACATAAACCAGGATGATAGAGATTGTGTGTACAAGTAGGCTATAGATCGTAACATGTGATTATGCAGAATCCTGAAGAACTTCGATAGATATAACCGATACAATCTGAAGATCATAAACAACGGACAATGACAGCGGCACTGAACCACGTCGGAACTCACACACACACGCACACGCACACGCACACGCACACGCACACGCACACGCACACGCACACGCACACGCACACGCGCACGCGCACGCGCACGCGCACGCGCACGCGCACGCGCACGCGCACGCGCACACACACACACACACACACACACACACACACACACACAAACACGCACACATACAATCAATGCACAACACATCGCAATGATATGCGTAATATTTACTGAAGCGCCGATCAAACATACACAAGATGGCAATCGCACAAATCATTTTGGACATATCCGATACTCATAAAGGTAATTCCTCCCCCGGGGATTTCTAATTGGCCATCGGCACACACACCGCAAGAGGAGACAAGATCGACGACTTGCAGGCGACGGTTCACGGCAACGGTGTTTGGGAGGCTAGAATAACGAACTAAACAAGACACTCTGACGGTTGGCCGACACTGCTCGAGATGCCCGCCTACGCCGATCGATAACCGCTTCTCGTATGCACAGCCTAGAGTGGATCGCGTCGCCGAGGCAACGCTATTTATTCGCGACTCGGTCAATCCGAAGGTCCGATTTAAATAACGTATTAGGATCGATATTGTGAAGATGGCGTGTTGCCATTTGCAACTATAGGCGAGGAAAAGAGGCGCTGCAACTACCGTTTAGGTGTGTGTGTGTGTGTGTGTGCGTGCGTGCGTGCGTGCGTGCGTGCGTGCGTGCGTGCGTGCGTGTGTGTGTGATGGTGTGTGCATTAAAAATGTAATTAAAATGAGGCAAATACACGCCAACATGGAGCATTCTTTCCAGTACGTTGGCGATGGATTATGTGAAGCTTTATACAAATCCAGTGACCCGCGATCAATGTGAACGCAAACGAACCATAGTTGTTGTTTATGTCGGTCCCGGATAAAGTCACATTGCAATTGCTTTTGACAATGTGTGCCTACACGTATCACCTTGTCCATGGTTCAACGTTATCACTATTATATCTAATGTGTTACTGTTGATGTTGCAACTGCCAAAGATTCCGATGTGGGCGCTTCCGTTAATGCTGATCTTACTCAGAAGGCAGATATTTAAACTATCAACCTATTCATAAAAGTACGGTAGCCATATTTGCTCTAACCGAATTTGTTTAAGTTGGATTTGCATGCTATCCAAGATGGCCACAATCGGCCAACAGGAATTGACGGAACTATAATATGTATGACTGTAATATCGGCGATTAATCACCATTGCATGAGCCACTTTTTTCACATTGATATTCTGGAGCTGTATGACGAGATATATGCTGTATGTAAATGTGGCGTACAAGTTTTTGTGGTAGACAATTACTATGGGCATTATTGCGAGGAGAACTTTTTCTCCAAATGACGCATATGACATTACGCATTGTAAATTTGAGCATGGCCGGTGGATACAATGGGTATAAGTTATCATATTACCCAAGAAGGTCCTAGACACACCAGAGTCATAGCCTAACCCAATACAAGAGTCATTGCTGAACATGGGTACACGCACGCAAGCATACATGTACGCACACATGCACGCACGCACGCACACACACACGCACTGACACACCCACCCCCATAAACAACACAAATCATTACACAACATGGACATACACTCACACACACACACGCACGCACGCACGCACGCACACACAGTGGTCATTGCCCACACACACTCATTACCCAACATGGACACAAACACATACACACACGCATCTGCACACATACATTTTCCCTGGATTACATGTGGCTCACATTACCCAGAAGTAATCCAGTTCTCATTTTGCCTCCAGTTGGGAAATTTACACTACATGCTTATATAATCGCCTGTGTGACAGGCTGACAGAATAATGAACTCATCGAAAAACGCAGTTCATGTGGGTGTAGATTACACGTCTATAATCTATATGCATTCATCCGACATGCGGAAATCGTACGAAACGTTGTTAAATGTTATTCACGTACATATTTCTACATTGTGTTGTCGAACCATTGCAAATAGTGCCTGCATGGTCTGCCACACTCCTTAACTCAGGATATGTGGTGCCAACTCAGGAAGTAATCGCCAGATGACAACATATGGTGTACCATTTCTGAGTTATGGAAGTGGCCCATATTACCAGTATGCTCATATTACCGAACCTTCCCCTACGTACAGTGTAGCTATCTTGTATTTGGTATGTTTGTTTGAAGCTTTCATGGGTGTCGACATCTCTACTCATAGAAAAACGGTAAACATTCGAGAAAAGTGTAAACATTCGAGAAAAGTGGAAACATTCGAGAAAAGTGGTAAACATTCGAGAAAAGTGGAAACATTCGAGAAAAGCGGTAAACATTCGAGAAAAGCGGTAAAAATTCGAGAAAAGTGGAAACATTCGAGAAAAGCGGTAAAAATTCGAGAAAAGTGGAAACTAGTAATACTAGGTTCGTTTGTATTTGGGAAACACGTTTCAATCATAATTCACACTAATCATAGGAGAAACGTTAGTGTAAATAGCTTCGAGAAATCACAAACAACATATAAATATAGTTACCACATAAGGTACTTTGCAATTCCAGCATTGTTGAAAATATTACATAAACATGTATTCAATATGTCTGTTTAGCTTACGTCTCCACGTGCTTTGGCCATTGTTGGAGTAGCAGAAAAACAATATTCGCGTCACGTTCGTTCCCATTTAAGAGATATAATTCAGCCATTCAGTCGCTGTCGTATTCCAGGAACATTTGTGCAGCATATAAAGAATGACGTATAGCCGCCACATTCCGAATAAAGCTGCGATAATAGACTTAGTAAAGTAAGGGTAAAGGGTGGACTTGGTTGTGAAATCGGGACAGGAAGATTCTCTAACAGCCCCACAATGATGTTGGCCAGAAGAATTGTTTTATTGCTGCCGTTATTGCTTTTGATAACTGATGCTAACATTACTGCCAAGCAACAACACTTTCCGCTGAATAAAGGCAACGAGTGGAAACAGCAGAAAAGGAGTGACATACTAAAAGACGCGAAAGAACATCACGCTGAACAAGCCTGCTTTATGTATATACTACACAGTGTATGTTGCCCAGTAGCAGTGCGTGCAGTGTTAGCAGGTCGGCCAGTAATTGCAGTGTTGATATGACCACCACATTATATTGCTCCAACAGCGCCAGCTGTGTTAGCAGGGCCAGCAGTATTATATTGCCTTAACAATGCAGGTTGTGTTAGCAGAGCCACCAGTATTATATTGCCTTAACAATGCAGGTTGTGTTAGCAGAGCCACCAGTATTATATTGCCTTAACAATGCAGGTTGTGTTAGCAGGGCCAGCAGTATTATATTGCCTTAACAATGCAGGTTGTGTTAGCAGAGCCACCAGTATTATATTGCCTTAACAATGCAGGTTGTGTTAGCAGGGCCAGCAGTATTATATTGCCTTAACAATGCAGGTTGTGTTAGCAGAGCCACCAGTATTATATTGCCTTAACAATGCAGGTTGTGTTAGCAGGTCCACAAGTATTATAGTGTCCTAACATTGCAGGCTGTGTTAGCAATATTGTGTTGTCCTAACAATGCAGGCTGTGTTAGCAGGTCCACCAGTATTGTGTTGCCCTAACAGTGCAGGCTGTGTTAGCAGGTCCACCAGTATTTTGTTGTCCTAACATTGCAGGCTGTGGTAGCAGGTCCACCAGTATTGTGTTGCCCTAACAGTGCAGGCTGTGTTAGCAAGTCCACCAGTACCATGTTGTCCTGACAGTGCAGGCTGTGTTAGCAGGTTCACCAGTATTATATTGTTCGAACATTGCACGCTGTGTTAGCAATATTGTGTTGTCCTAACAATGCAGGCTGTGTTAGCAATATTGTGTTGTCCTAACAATGCAGGCTGTGTTAGCAGGTCCACCAGTATTGTGTTGCCCTAACAGTGCAGCCTGTGTTAGCAGGTCCACCAGTATTTTGTTATCCTAACATTGCAGGCTGTGGTAGCAGGTCCACCAGTATTGTGTTGCCCTAACAGTGCAGGCTGTGTTAGCAAGTCCACCAGTACCATGTTGTCCTGACAGTGCAGGCTGTGTTAGCAGGTTCACCAGTATTATATTGTTCGAACATTGCACGCTGTGTTAGCAATATTGTGTTGTCCTAACAATGCAGGCTGTGTTAGCAATATTGTGTTGTCCTAACATTGCAGGCTGTGGTAGCAGGTCCACCAGTATTGTGTTGCCCTAACAGTGCAGGCTGTGTTAGCAGGTCCACCAGTATCGTGTTGCCCTAACAGTGCATGCTGTGTTAGCAGGTCCACCAGTATTATATTGTCCTAACAGTGCAGGCTGCGTTAGCAGATCCACCAGTATTATATTGTTCTAACAGTGCATGCTTTGTTAACAGGTCCACCAGTATTATATTGTCCTAACAGTGCAGGCTGTGTTAGCGGTTCCACCAGTATTATATTGTCCTAACATTGCAGGCTGTGTTAACAGGTCCACCAGTGTTATGTTGTCTTAACATTGCAGGCTGTGTTAGCAGGTCCACCAGTATTATATTGTCCTAACATTGCAGGCTGTGTTAACAGGTCCACCAGTATTGTGTTGTCTTAACATTGCAGGCTGTGTTAGCAGGTCCACCAGTATTATGTTGTCTTAACATTGCAGGCTGCGTTAGCAGGTCCATCAATATTGTGTTGTCCTAACATTGCAGGCTGTATTAACAGGTCCACCAGTATTATTTTGTCCTAACATTTAGGCTGTGTTAACAGGTCCACCAGTATTGTGTTGCCCTAACAATGCAACCTGTGTTGGTACGACCGTAAGGATTATATATTGCCCTAACAGTGCAGGTGGTGTTGGTAGGACCACAAATGGTATGTTGCCAGAACAGTACATGTGTTGTGTTCGTAGGGCCAACAGTATTGTGTTGTCCTAACAGTGCAGGCTGTGTTGGCACGGCCACAAGTATTATGCATCCCGAAAGGTACGTGCTGTTTTGGTATGGCCACCAATACTATGTTGCCCTATTAGTGCATGTAGTGTTGGAAAGATCACTAATAGGCCTATTATGTTGCCCTGGCGGTGCGTGTTGTGTTGGTAAGGCCACCAGTATTAAGCGCAACCCACGCATTGCTGCTGACTGCCAGTGCCACTGATATTATGCATCACTTAGGCTCCCGCTGGTTCTGCTGGCAGTGCCATTTACCGAAATCATCGATTGTGTCGGTCAAAGAACACGACCACTGGCAATGTACGTCATATGGCAGAGCTTGTCTTGGCTAACTAATTACTGCTGCTGATTGTCGCCCTGTGTTTATTACACTCAACGTCTATTTATCATGCGTTATTACCCAATACTGTGTAGTACACACACACTAACACACACACACACACACACACACGCACGCACGCACGCACGCACGCACGCACGCACGCACGCACACACACAAGCAAACACACACACACACACAAACACACACACACACACACACACACACACACACACACACACACACACACACACACACACACACACACACACACACACACACAACAACAACAACAACAACAACAACAACAACAACAACACAACAACAACGCATTCAAAGATTTGTACTCTGGAAACTGGACCAACGCTACACCAGCTGTCGCGGTGTTGACACTGCGCGCTGTTGCTTTCTCTGGGGACCCTGTCACGTTCGTCAGTCAGCCCTACACTGTCGCTGGATGTCAATATGCACTCACCATGCCTTGATTCGAATGAGAACCTCTCCTTCCTTCGGCCAGACGACCTCTCCCTTCTGCACGTTCACCATTCGGAGACCGCCAAATCCGTGCAGGGTGATGCTGCGTACGGTCGCCGTGTCCGCCTTGACCGACCCTCCTTCCGCCTCCGTCGCCCCGTTCGCTGCCGCCGTCTTGTTGTCCGTCCCTGTCTCCGCCATCTTCAATCTACTGCCACTGCTGCTGCTGCTGCTGCCGGTGGCGTTGATGGTGATAGCGTCACTGGTCAAACAATACTGCGACGGTCAGTGCGTTGTCAATGTCGTGCTCCCAGCTGCTTAGCGACCAGTGTCGTCTTACCTGTCGTTGTTACGTCGCTGATGACCGCCGGTCCATAACAGGGAATGGCCGACGTGTTTGCTCTCTCGTAACACAGCCAACTGTCGCTAGAGCCCGCCTTGTGCTCTATCGAGTAATGTGATGCGACGCTCATTGGAGGCCTCTTTGTTAATTATTACCACTATTCCCACATGCCTCGCCGCTCCAAAAGACACATGCATTCAACCAGCTATAAATGCTATGAAAACTGGAATAATATTACAAAACTGTTTGCATAAATGCATAAATATACACTATCGAATTGTAAATTTCCCGCGAAGTTATAATGATTACTCGGCCTGCTTTCAATACATCGTTTCTACGAACCTTACGGTTTAATTCCGGAGCAATAGAAGGGGTAGTGTATGTTGTACACAATCGGGGGGTATTTACTGGGAAGAACAGTTATTCATGAGTCATGAGTTAGATCCAAATAGCATGCGAGTACTGGGAGTGGAATTTTTGAGACAAGTGAAAGATGATACCGATAACATTAAATATTTAAACTAACTGCGCAGTGAAGGATCGCGGATAGAGGCCTGTTGCGTAGAAGACAAGATGCCAGACGTATAAAGAAGCGAAAGGTTTACCCGTGTAGCTGGACGGAAACATGTATAATTTATGCTTCAAAGCCAGGAGCTTAATTGGATCCAAGATGTTTTTTTATTTAACCCATAGTCACAGCTAAAACATTCATTACAAAAAAGACTATATAAATTAAGTAGTTAGTGTTATATTTGGAGCCCGTGTTTGTGTTTTATGTGTATATGTGTGTATGAATCAACGAATGCATTACATAACACGCAGCGTACTGAAATTTGCGGATGACACAAAAGTGTTTAGAAAGGTTAACAATGATGGTAATAAACAACATTTACAAAACGATCTAGACACATTAGTTAAATGGTCTGAATAATGGCAGATATTATTAAATTTTGGAAAATGTAAATGCCTACAAACAGGACACGGGTACTTGGATGTAAACTATAAAATGGGAGATACTGTTCTAGGTACTGCGGTAAAAGAAAAGGATTTAGGAGTAACAGTAAGTGCTGATATGAAAGATTCGGAGCAGTGTGGTATTGCAGCTTCAAAGGGTACTAAAATTCTTTCATTAGGAGAAAAATATCTTACAAGGGAAAAAGCTAATTATACCTCTGTATAGAGCAATAGTTAGGCCTCATTTAGAATGCTGTATACAAGCTTGGAGACCATATCGTAAGAAGGATATAGATACACTTGAACGAATACAGAAGAGAGCAACTAAAATTATTCCAGAACTGAAAGACCTTAGATATGAAGAACGTCTAAAAGAATGTGGTTTAACAACCCTAGAGACAAGGAGGTTAAGAGGCGATCAAATTGAAGTTTTTAAGATATTGAATGGGTATGAAAATATTGATGGAAATGTTTTCTCACTCAAGAAAGGTAGTAGAACTAGAGGACATGGGGTAACATTAGTAAAGGATCAGAATAGATTGGATAGCAGAATGTACTCCTTTTCACAAAGGACAATCAATGAATGGAACAAATTATCTACAGATTATGTAACTGCTAGCAGCGTGATTATGTGTAAAAACAAGGTTGACACATATCTCAGGATGTGATGGCAATCTTTTTAAATATTGTCTTTTTAAATCTTGTTGAATTACGAAACGGATTGCGAGAAAACAATCGGTGCAACCATACAAGGAAGTCAATATTAAACGTCCTTCCTCAATTCGATTTTTTTTCCGTTTAATTTCAAATTCATTTTGCGAAAATTAAAACCTACCTAGTATCCACTACGACATGCTAGCTCGTTTGTGCAACTTTTATATGCAGTTTTAAGAACTCATCAGACAAACTAGTAAATTATGTAATGCTTCATCCACACTTTATTGAAGTAAAAATGGAAACGCTGAATACTCACGAATTACGTACTTGGTGAATGTTTTAAACTGTGTCATGTGATGGGCGAGAGAATGGAAGTCACGCCCCATTATCAGCCTTGGCCCCATAAAGTGTTTATCGTTTTGGATATCCACTCTTTTGTGCCTTACCAGATCTAACGACTGAACTCAATTCTTTCGATGATTTGAACAGAAATACGCGCTGTTTTTATTAAACCAACTGCGCATATTACTTAAACTATTCACACACTACATTTTAGCACATCAACGAACCGGATTCGCGATAGGATAAATCAGGTGAGGATGGAGTTTTAGCCATTGTGTTTGTTTACAAGTTTGTTTACAAGTCCCTACAACGACCAGTAAAAGGGAGACGAATAACATAAAATAAGAGAGTCTGTCAAATAATTAATTCAGGTTTGCAAAAAAGAAATCGGGAAGCGGAATGCTAAAGATGCAACATAAATAATTAGATAAGTTATGTCTAACCACAGGTTAAAAAGTAGATGAGATATAACAATATGTAATTATGACAAGGGAGTAAATGTAATTGTGACAAGGGAGTAAATGTAATTGTGACAAGGGTGCAAAATGTAATTGTGACAAGGGAATAAATGTAGTAGTGACAAGGAAGAAAATCGGATATTGATCACAAACATCTCAAGTGGAATTCGCAAGGGTTGTGAAAACAATGTTCTATGTCTACAACCAACGAAGGGTGGGAGTGTATTACGCGCAATAGTGTCTGATCAATATGAATTACTTGACAGTGGTAAAGAGCACGAACCACAGGGGACGATGAAGGATGGCCTTCTACAAAGTTGACAAGAGTGACTATTTAGTAAATGCGTTATTGGAATAACTGAACTTTAGAAATCACACACACGCGCACGCGAACGTATGCATTACGTCAAGTAGGCCTATAAAAGTAGGCCTACGTCAAGTAGGCCTATAAAAGCGACGCTTCAGTTCACAGGGTATTATTGTACCTACATGGTTTGTTTGTTTGTTTGTTTGTTTGTTTGTTTGTTTGTTTGTTTGTTTGTTTGTTTGTTTGTTACCGATTCCATTTTGCGCAGGCTTTACCGTGAAGTGCCAGCAGCCAATCATGTTGTGCGTACAACAAAACAGTGGCGTATTGGGGGGGGGGATTGGGCCGTGACCTGCTTTGGCTTCCATTGCGCCGCTACATGGTGGCATGGTAAATTCATGGGTGACCAAACTTGCCCCACCCCCAACCGCCCCCTTTGCGAGATCCGAGATACGCCACTGCAAAAAAATACAGCGTATGATAACAAACAATGTATAGTTCTGTCAAAAACATCACGTCCGTATTTTCTGACGCTTAAATTTGTTGCGGTGTCACAGTCACGGCTCTAGCACAGAAGTGGAACGGAGGTAGGAGTCCGATTCAAGGGAAACGACGAGAGGGACTCGATTTAATGATGGGTATGTGGCAGGGGTCTCAACCTCGCATCTCCCACCTGTTTGGGGGGTCCACCTGTTTGTGGGACCAATCTTCCACCTCCCACCATTGTTGAGAGTCCACCTCCCACCAGTCCCACCTCCCATCTATTTTTGAGGCCAACCTCCCATCTCCCACCAATGTTTAGGAGCAACCTCCCACCTCCCATCTCTCACCTCCCACTTCCTGCCACACCCCCTCTCTAATTAAGTGGTTAATCAGATGGGTTATATTTTATTTTGTGAGGGCCCTTTTTGTGGTGGGGGGCCTGGTACTAGTGCACCACTTGTGCCATGGTTAATCCGGCACTGTTTTCCTTGAATAGTGATAGAAATAAATAGTGCGTTTAATTGCCGCTACGATAATAAAAGGCGCCGCTTGTAACCAGAGCCCTTTTAACATCGTGGGTGGCGACACACCGTGGCAAATGCTTGCATTACATTTCTCATCGTATCGCCACCTAACGAACAATGAATAAAGCAAGGATGTAAACACTCAATACTTCAGCCATGGCCATAGGTCGTGCTCGTTTCATACTAAAACGGTAATATTCTTTCTGTCGTTAATTATGTATGTTGTAATATAGTGCGGTGCTGTGCTTGGTGACACATAACTAATTAAGGCGATTTTTTTACTACTATTAGTATTAGGGCATGATCGTTACATCTCAATTTGTCATTTGACAGTGTCAGTGACAGTGTGTTTGAGCGATAATAAGGATGTGAGCTTGTGTAAGTTATAACAACTATTTGTCAGTTTGGAGCGCAAGTTGTTTTTTCATTAGTTTAAATAAACGTTTTGTGGATAAACTGTAAGTGTCTCTGACTCTAAATCTTGCTGCAATAACTAGCATGAGCCATGCCCATGCCATGCCCATGGTCCATGCCCATGGACATGGTCCCCATATCATTGGGCAGTGTTTTTTAAGGTTCGTGTCACATGCGATGACACTTGCACTGTGGAATGTCATACGTGCAAACTTGATTTTGTCTAAAATTTTCCTATAATAAATCTCATGCAGGCAGAACAGAATTTTATACAACACAATATGGCATGTCTATGATCAGGGTCTATGTCTAGTTAATCCTGTACTTGCCTGAAAATCCTACCCACACCCAGACATGGGGCAGTAGTAATTGTAATAGGTAATATACGTTTGTTTCTGTAATAGTAATAGATCCCAAAGTAATAGATAATAGTCAACTACTTTTGTGTTACATCTAATGCTGCAAACTTTCAAAAAGATCAGGTTTGCTTGCCTGTTTTTTCAACTGCTAGTAATTGTAAACAATGTATAGACAATGACTGAGCCATTTTTCAAACAACATGAAAAGACCAGTACTTAGGCTGATAATTTGATGCATTCAGAAATACCTGCTCCATGAAACAATGCAGGAGTAGCAAGCCAATTACTAATTGTTAAGATGCCCCATTGGAGTGGCTATGGCTTCACACATTCCTAGCAAGCACAAAGGGCATAGCTTCACATAGGTGCAGGCAGGCAACAAATTTGATCTTGGAGCAGGAGCTGCAACCTGTATTTGATTTGAGCTGAACTTCTGAGTTCTTTTTTCAAATTGCCAATTGTCACATGGTAGCATTGCCACACAGAGACCTTTTGTTCACATTTGGACAAATGTTCTCATCCCAGATCTTCAAATGGTGTACAGATGTATGTTTAGCTAGTACTACAAAGACTGAGTTCATAGGCAATTCTAGGGTTCACAGACCCATCAAAAAATAGTTAATTGACATTCGGCGATAGTAATAACGAGCCAGTAATAGTAATATATAATAATAAAGTTTATTTCAACAACATCAGTTAACATACAAACACAATTGAATTTTAAACATCAATAGTACGAGTTGAAAAGTTAAAAAAGGGCAAGAAGAGGCGTAATGCTTATGTTGCTTGCCCTATCACTTATAAGTGATACTAAATAATACAATTATTATACAAGTGTAAGTTTTTATATATCCTGGTAATAGTAATAGATTAGAATTAATGTAATAGTAACAGATACAGTAAGTAGTAGTAGACTGTCTGTAATAGAACCCATGCCTGCCCACACCCACCGCACAACTTACATTTTTAACCAACATTCACCCTTCAGTGAGTGAAATCATATTAGTTTCTACCAGCCCCGCATCTGCAATATTGTTTCGTTTCTTCTGCAAACCACCCTACAATGTGCTGTTAGTACCTACATATGCACAAACCTGCAGATTACCCGCAACCTACAGCACAGAATTGACTTTTATTGTTATTGGGAAACTTGCAAAAGTATGAACAACCTTTTGTCTTTTGCTCCTTTTTGTTGGATTTTGACTGGACTAATTTAATGTTATACTGACTTGTAGTTGATAATAGGTAGGTTTGATTTTTCATGAAATGAATCTGAAATGAGATGAGCAAAACAGGTGTACTAACATTATATGTTGTAGATATGCCTTCAGGGCATGATGTTGCACTGGTACACTGTGGTGTCAATGCTGGTCATTGCAGTGCTGCTTGCCAATTATGTCCTGCTGCAGCAAAGGCTTTACACTTGTGTACATGAAACAACACCTGAGAGGCTCTCCAGGAACCTGTCTGCATTAGATATCGTGAAAGAGGAGGGTTCGTCTGTGTTGTGCTGGGGCGACGATCGCACCACAAGACTCTGTCGTTTCACAAACCTGTGTTACCTGTCACGGCACGACACATTTGCGTTCTTCCACCACTCCAATGACAGTGTCATCAGCGGGGTTCCCATGTAGGTAGAATAAAAAATAATGTGCATAATCTTACTATGATTGAGCTAGCACATGTATGTATGTTATGCTACTCCTCCTAGATGCTTTGCATCTTGAATCCCAAGGTTTCAGGGGTTCATCTGTGACCCCAGGCAGTTGTTGTAACACTATGATTTATTCCTCGAAATTCACCCCACTATTACCGCCTTTCTATGAACAATCAAATTAACCTTTGTTGTTAATATGTACAACTGTTCGTGTCACTATGCGAACAATTACATATGAAAAAAAAATAACTACATCATCAGCTATTCTACTTCAAAAAAGCACCTTGCCAGCCATGTGGATTGTTCTGTCTCCTACATGGACCATGCCCTTTAACTGCCAGTATTTTGCTTTTAATAAAAAATGAAAACAAAACAATCATAGATAATGTCTTCTTCCACGTCTTGTTTGCTGATAATAACTGATGAAACCATAAACAAGAAGAACATATTTCTTGGAAAATTACTGTTAGAAAATACCATGTTCTCCATTACGTTTGCTGTAGTGACCGCTTTGACCCAGCACTGCTTGACTTGTCGACTGTGGCGAACCACAGTGGACAGTACTTCAACTACGCAGACGTCCCCGCAACGGCTGCTGAGGGTCTTCTGAGTGCAGAGACAAGAATGGTCAGCGGAACGAGTCTAATATTCAACCGGTTCCACCCAGACAATCTCATGCATGTCCTTCATGATGATCTGCTGCCATTGTATGCCACGCTGAAGGTAAGACATTGTGCTGATGCGTTGGCAGCTCCATCTTTTGGTCAGAAAGTGCCAGGGTCCATGTTGTTAGAGTGGATCAACTCAACATCTATTAGTGACATACATTAAAAGGTATCCAAAATGTGGCAGCCAGACAGATCCTTCACAATTACTTCAGCATTGTGAAAATGTGTTAATGGTTGTAGCTTTTGTGGAGGTGTACATTTTGTGCGTATTGAAAGATGAACAAATTATGGTAGCACAGGTGTGAAATGTGTGTATTGCAAACGCATTTTTAAAATTCTCATTAAGTGGCGAGCCATATCGTTGTCTCTAATGTTAAACCTACTATTGCTTATTTCAGCATCCTTGTGCATGGAATAACTAAGAAACTAGATTGATAGAGGAAAATACAACATAAAATACTTCTGTTGCGCTAAGATCCTCGGGAGACCCAAGCTCAGCAGCACACCAAAACAAAAGAGGTTAAGGAGTTCCTCATCAATAAGCAGTTCCAGTTGTAAACAGTTGGATTGGTACACTGGGGAACTATGTTAAGCAAGTTTAAATTGGTGGGTTTTCAGTTTACAACAAAATGTTGTTAGATTTCCTACAGACTTAACACTAACACGGAGTGACTTTCACAGAGTCAGTGTAGCAACTGAAAAAGCTCTAGTTCCGACATTTGTCTTAACACTGGGAACAAAAAGTAGATTAGAAATGTTTTTTGCAGTTCCATTCATGGCTGTGTCATTAGCTGTTTCAGAAGAATATATATTGCTTAACTTAATATTGCTATATTGTATTTATCTATTTATTTACCACACATCACAGGTGCATCGTTAGTGCATTCAATATTATGGTGTTCAGTTTTTGAAATGATCTGTTAAATTTTATTTATTTGTTTTATTTTCTTCCCGTTGACATAAACTTCTCATATCGAACAACTAAAGTTCCAACATTTTCTTCAACATGATATAATATAAAGACCTGTCACTGACATTTGCAGTTGATTACCCGGAGCGGCAGGACGGACGTGACACCATATGACGTGCAACTAGTACTGATGGACGGCCGCAACTCGGGGCCGTTCCAACATCTGTACAACACGTTCTCAACACGAGAAGCTCTCTACAAGACACAGCTGCAAGGACATAGGGCAGCCATCTGCTTTGCTGATGTATATGTCGGTCTCTCAAAGGAGACACGTTGGTATGACTATGGTTTTGACCAGCCACAGGGACCGATTAAGGGTCATAAAGTCACCGCACAGCAAATAAAACCTGCCGTTGAGTTTCTCAAAGCCTGTATGGGTATCATTGCTTCGGGGTCAAATGGTGAAGAGGCTGTGATTCTGTCACGGAGACACAACCGATTGATCGTCAATGAAGCAGAGCTGAGTGTCGAGTTGGCTGCAACGCTTGGGGTTCGAGTGTGGACGTTGTCGCTGGAAGAAATGTCACTGGAAGAGATCATCAAGCGGATCAGTAGCGCCGCTGTCGTCGTGGGCATGCACGGCTCACTGCTCACTCTTGCTATGTTCATGCCGCCTGGCTCGATCCTCATAGAGCTTTTCCCGTACGCCGTCAACCCACTCCACTATACGCCATACAGCACACTAGCAAGCCTGCCTGGCATGGCTGTCACATATAGGTGAGTCTGTCTGACATGGCTGTCACATACAGGTGAGTCTGTCTGACATGGCAGTCACATACAGGTGAGTCTGTCTGACATGGCAGTCACATACAGGTGAGTCTGTCTGACATGGCTGTCACATACAGATGAGTCTGTCTGACATGGCTGTCACATACAGGTGAGTCTGTCTGATATGGCAGTCACATACAGGTGAGTCTGTCTGACATGGCTGTCACATACAGGTGAGTCAATCTGACATGGTAGTCACATACAGGTGAGTCTGTCTGACATGGCTGTCACATACAGGTGAGTCTGTCTGACATGGCTGTCACATACAGGTGAGTCTGTCTGATATGGCAGTCACATACAGATGAGTCTGTCTGACATGGCTGTCACATACATGTGAGTCTGTCTGACATGGCTGTCACATACAGGTGAGTCTGTCTGATATGGCAGTCACATACAGATGAGTCTGTCTGACATGGCAGTCACATACATGTGAGTCTGTCTGACATGGCTGTCACATACAGGTGAGTCTGTCTGATATGGCAGTCACATATAAGTGAGTCTGTCTAACATGGCAGTCACATACAGGTGAGTCTGTCTGACATGGCTGTCACATATACTATGTGAGTATGTCTGACATGACTGTCATATACAGGTGAGTCTGTCTGATATGGCTGTCACATACAGGTGAGTCTATCTGACATGGCAGTCACATACAAGTGAGTATGTCTGATATGGCAGTCCCATACAGGTGAGTCTGTCTGATATGGCAGTCACATACATGTGAGTCTGTCTGACATGGCTGTCACATACACGTGAGTCTGTCTGATATGGCAGTTACATACAGATGAGTCTGTCTGACATGGCAGTCACATACATGTGAGTCTGTCTGACATGGCTGTCACATACAGGTGAGTCTGTCTGATATGGCAGTCACACACAGATGAGTTTGTCTGACATGGCAGTCACATACATGTGAGTCTGTATGACATGGCTGTCACATACAGGTGAGTCTGTCTGATATGGCAGTCACTTACAGATGAGTCTGTCTGACATGGCAGTCACATACAGGTGAGTCTGTCTGACATGGCTGTCACATACATGTGAGTATGTCTGACATGGCTGTCATATACAGGTGAGTCTGTCTGATATGGCAGTCACATACAGGTGAGTCTGTCTGACATGGCTGTCACATACAGGTGAGTCTATCTGACATGGTAGTCACATACAAGTGAGTATGTCTGACATGGCAGTCACATACAGGTGAGTCTGTCTGATATGGCAGTCACATACAGGTGAGTCTGTCTGACATGGCTGTCACATACAGGCGAGTCTGTCTGATATGGCAGTCACATACAGGTGAGTCTGTCTGACATGGCTGTCACATACAGGTGAGTCTGCCTGACATGGCTGTCACATACAGATGAGTCTGTGCAAACCTGAGACAGCCCAGCATGGCCCGTATCTAACAATGAATCGACCAGTGCCAGTAGATGTGTTTCTTATATTTCCTGTTATAAGATCAACAACACTTATTTGATTAAACATGTGTTTGTTAGTAGATGATGGTTTAGTAGATTTGTTATGTATTTGATGTTTGGCCTAGGAAAGAGTCGGGTGTCAAAATATGCTTGTGTAAAGGTTCCTATAAATATATGGTAGTAAACATTAATGTGTTACCATAGTAATCAACATAAAATGTGTGGCTGTTGCATTTAACTTACGAGTATTCCGTTTCTTGCTTGAAGGGCATGGCGTAACATGGACCCAAACCGGAGCGTTACGCACCCGTCAGCACCTCCAGAAGTTGGTGGCATTGACCACCTAGAGCGCAACGAGCAAGATAGAATCATGCGCAGTCCAGAAGTGCCACTGCACCTGTGTTGCAAGGATCCGGAATGGCTGTTCCGGATCTACCAGGACACGATTGTCGACGTGCCAGCAGTCATTGCCCTTATCCGGGACGCTGTGGATGAACTACATGCCTCTGTCACCTCCAGTTCTTTACCACGGCTTCATCCGACGGAAGTTCGCCAGCTGGCATGCCACCAGGACGACGGTCCCGGATTGTCGGTGTCCTGGGCGCCGCCATGGAACGTCGACTATATCCCAGCACCTGACCTCAAGTACGAAGTCTGGATTCAAGAGAGTGGATTCGACAATTACACTGCCTGGATTCTCTTTGAGACGTCGCACCAGTTCGTAGATCGATTGAAGTCGAACACATGGTACCTCTTGTGGGTCCGTTGTTTGGTGTCTGATGACGTACATGGGCCGTTTAACATGACACCATTGCACTGCAGGACTAAACAATTCGATAGCGAGGGATAACGGATAATTGTTCAATATAAAGATAGTATGTAAAATGTAACGATCCTGTCGCGTCTATTCCGAGAGCATACATGTTTCTTCTCTTCACTATTCCTAGGTTGATTAGTTTGAAGTGAATTCCCATATTTTGTTCGGATTTTATGCTGATGCCCCTATGTCAATGACAATCAGTGTATTGGTCATTGGTGGATTGGGAAATTACTTGAAACAATCTGTGTTGATAATTTCCTGAATGACACACATGTCGGGGATGGGGTGGATTAAGAAGGCTTTCGTCGCGTCCATGTGCAGAGCTGGACAATACATGCTCTCTACGAGAATCCTGTGCCAGAGTCTCTGTGCTGTAGTGGCGGGGAAATTGTGGCGACTCGAGAAGAAGATGAGAATCACAGAACGCTCGTGCACTGACGTCGTTATAATACCTATTTGGGTGGTGACACGCGAAATGACTCGCAGGTCAGTCCACGACGTGGCGTCAAGCGTTTCCTTGTATAGCCTTGTGCAACGTCAAAACACATGTTCTCCGCAATTTAAATACAAATACATAAATTGAACTGTGTTGGAAAGTTGTAATTGTTTTGGTGGGTTCATCATTTTACCGGCACTCATGGGAAACCGTTGACCCAAATGACTGCAGGCCTAGATCTAAGAGAAACAACTAATGAAAGTGTGAGCAGTTTATAGCAGCGTAACTGCAAAGTATATAAGATATATCAGGAAAACGGAATTTATGCATCTTTGTTTAGCATTGTCTATATTTAATACAACATATAGTGTACACGCATGAAAGTCACATCATTACAATATGGTACGCCGAACAGAATATAAAGGAGAACAAGAAATCGGATCACAGAACTGAGAGACCTTAAACATGAAAAGCGCCTAAAATACCGTTAGTTTACAACATTGGTTGTGAAGAGATTAAGAATCAACAAAATCATAGTAACATATTGAATGAATACTTTAAAAATAATTTGTCAACAAATGTTTGTACAACAATCGCATGTTCACAATGACGTACACTTTGTCGTAGCAAAACACCGCACATAGCGCTCAGTGCTTTTTATCGCGCGCGCGCGCGCAAACACGCGCGCCACACACGCACACACCAAACTCACGCACACACACGCACACACACACACACACACACACACACACACACACACACACACACACACACACACACACACAGGAGGTGTGAAAGAGATTGTCAGGTGGTCAGGAAGAAGCTTACGGGGAGTCGGTCAAAGTGGGTTGGACACGTGAAAGACCGCAACTGAGACGGGAAGACTGTGTGAAGAGAGATTTGGGAGGGGAGTGGAGAACGGGTGATATTGGGAGTGTAGACGGGTGGTGAAGACAACAGTGAAACAGTGACGTGTCCCGACAGACACGTCACTTTACGTGTGCCCAGAGTATCAACAAGTTGCGAGTAAACGGACAACGACAGCATTCTTGTAGGTTGAACATAAAATGACGGAGATTTCAATCTCCGGGACAGAGATTTATCGGCTATGTCAAAATGACCGAGACTGACGAATCTTGCTTGATTATTATGCATTTAAACCATGTCCTGGTTTACGACCTTTGACATTGTGCTTTTGTGTCAGGCGCGGTTCATTGACCTAGTCACTGCAATGACCATACGAAGCGGTGGATTTGTGCACTCTGCTGCCAATGTTATTGTGGGGAATTCAATCAAGTTTGCACTGTGTGATATTGGAGCTTTATAAAAAAAACAATTGTGGTCATAGACGCTTTACGTAGAAATGCTTAAGGAAATAGGTTATTAGATTCGTACACTGAGCTAATGATTAGGAGTACTATAATGTAACGTGGCAAAGCGAGGTCATGCAAGCATGCATAGAAATATGTCGCACAACTAACAAAAGACTACATTGATTAAATAGTGTTGAATCCCATCTAAATATCGTTTATTCCCATTAAAGCCAGGAACACTACTGAATGTTTCACAAAGCTTAGCGCACGAGTCCGAGTCGCAAGCGAACTACTATGACAATACCACGGGGCAGAGTATGACTTTTGATGTTGCACCCTCGTTGATGAATCAAGTGTATCTTCCTAATATGAATGCAGCAACTGTGTTGAACGTGTCATAGTACTTTGTCCTTACCACTCCCATAATAACTTAATGAAATCCGGACAAAATTATGAAGTATGATTGGCAATAAATATTGACAATCTAGCCAAGGTAACATTTGTTGGCGAATGAATATGCATTAATGACAATGTCGTTGCAAGTGTTTCGTTTTGCAAGTCATTCGGTTGTATTCCACTACAGACTACTAGCACGCCGGTTCGTTGTATGCCTCGAGATCTGCAGGTGTCCCAGGTTGAGTCCCGAGTCAGGGTCGACATCTGCCGGTTGTTCTCGTGGAATTTATACGATTTAACTTAAGACTTGTAATCGTCCAATGACGAATTCGTTGTAATACAGAGCTACCTGGGATCGTTGTAATACAGAGCTACCTGGGATCGTTGTAATACAGAGCTACATGGGATAGTTGTAATACAGAGCTACCTGGTATCGTTGTAATACAGAGCTACCTGGGATAGTTGTAATACAGAGCTACCTGGGATCGTTGTAATACAGAGCTACCTGGGACAGATATATTAGAGGCGAGGATTATGCAAATTGTTATTCTATTCGACGGTTAAAGGTAAACATCGTGGTACTTTTTGTAGTAGTGAGTGGCTGATGTAATGTGAATAAAACGACCGATAAGACACAAAGATACCTCACGAGTGGTAGAGCTGGTAGACAGAAATTAAAAGCGTAACACATTATCGAACCTTTGTATGGTCTATGCTATATATATATATATTTGTTAAGGCTCTGCTTATCGATACACTCTGAGAAAATGTAATTAACAACGTTACTGTTCTATATTGTGTGGCCGTACTAGATCTCGTAAAGATAAATAAACGTAAATTTTTCATTGTGCACTGCACAACGCCGGTAGGTAATAGTCCTACCTACGATACATTAGGGTTGTGGTCGTGTCGTCAGCACAAGTGACTGAGCGACTCGATCATTCTGTTGTACGAGGACGTCAAGTTGCACGAAGACACGCATACGCCACTAGCTCGAACATTTATAGCAGCGAAATATAAATAAGCCGTAATTTCTCGTAGAAATCAATGGCCATCAGGTAAGTCGTCGCATTATGAAGCACGCGCTTTATTTCGTCATTTAGCTTCCATTTAACTCCAACGTATATTTCACAGCGAGGCCGTTGTTTGAAGTCAACTGTGTGTTCAGTGAACTTTTGTTTTTTCAGCAAAGTTGCGACAACATGAAGCTGGTCGTGTTGTGTCTCTTCGCATTTGTGCTGTATTCAATTCCTGGTAAGTATAATACTTATATTATACATGTACTTGAAAATGACCGAAATAATCTGCATAGGTTAGTATATGTGCATATCCAAACACCCACCCACCCACCCACCAAACCATCTGTTCTCTTTTTCATTATTTACGCTGCAACAAATAATGCTAGGAATAATGCTAGGAATGTCTGTAGTGGCACAAACAGTCATTTCACACACAAAAAACGAGCCCGTGTACGTGTCACGGATTGGTCAAGTTTCCGTTCACAAGTTTGGCTCAGGACTAGTTGGAAAGCCCTATTTCTATAATTTAACGCTCGTGAATGGTGGTTGCACAAATGAACAAGACAACAAAGACAACATTTAATATACGATAGCTACTTGGTAATTCACAAGAAAACAAATAGACTCTTGGGTCTATGTAATTATTATAAGAAACTAACTCCCGATTCCGTAGTAATCGGCCAGAGAATTAATCACCCTGAGAAATAACCATAAATACAGTCCAACATGATCCATCGCTATCCAAAACATCAACCCGTAGTAAACTGTATTGTTATACTCATCATGACTAAAGATCAAGCACAGCTGTGTTTGCTTACGTACCTCGACATGTCTTGCTATCACACAACCCTGTTCTAAGAGCTACAAAGTCTGTTACGAGGCATCAATGCATGGATAACAGTTCAGTCCATTATCTACATTATTACGGACCGTTCACGTTCACGAACCCTCTGACGTGGCCTTCTACGGTCATCGTACCACGAACGTAGTACAGAGACGATTCTGTGCTCTGCCGTCGTTCTGTCGTACTGCTCCGGCTGTAGTGCCGTAGTAGGAACGATTCTGCGCCTTGCCGTCGTTCAGGCGTATCGCTACTTTTGTCGCTACCGTCTTTCTTCGCAACAGGGGTGTCGTCTCGCTAGTGGCGTTTTGGCACCGCCTCGCCGCTTCGATATTCGCTCACGTTTCACACGTTACTTCATAACTCTAGGGGAGCGTAGACACTTCTACCTCCTCGCCCAAAGTTATACCTTACACTTGGTGTACTCACACGTGTCCTTCGTCTGCCAACCGGCGCGCCCACGCTGGGCTATGCGACCATTCTGTGTCCGCTCTATTCTGACCCTGATCAGCATCCTCGTCGAGATGCCTCACACGTGTTTTCAGTATCTTCTTATACTCCTTGTTTCTGAGATAACAGATGTCACTAGTTCACCAATCATCGTCTCCTGGTCTAGTCCACTAAGAAACCACTCCTTAAATATTTAGTGTAAATAATCTAAGATACCCCTAAATCGGGTAATACTCCGGTCCTTGCCTACTAAATATGCATCATTCTCTAAGATAAACAAACCCACGTCGTTCAAGCGGACACGTCATGCTTGAGCAAACACATTACGTAATACTCGTCAGCTCCAACAAAGGCCGATGCGTGCCTTCATACTTGAAAGGTTTAACTAATAAATAAAGAAAACGGAAATAGTATTCCGATAACAAAAATAGCAGAACTGCTACAGTACGATAGACATATACGATATAGTCATTGCGTGGATGAACCATGCGCGGTTTCTAAGTCTTACACACGTGTTCTGCTGATGTCATTCACCGGGCCGTCATGTTACAACAAACACGCAGCCCGATAATGAATTATCTACCCTATTATAGTAGAACAACGTGTAGAGAGAGAGACAAGCTAATGTTAAACGGCTGTAAATACATATATTATTTAGTAAACACTGACATTTCGTTCCAGATAATTCGTTTGGCCTTTTGATTTTTTAACATAGTACGTCCGATTTGTTCTCAATTTACTGTGGACCAATTTATTAGTTCTTTTCTGTCACACGTGGGCCATCTCTCACACATGGGCCATCTGTCACACGTGGGCCATCTGTCACACGTGGGTCATATGTCAAACGTGGGCCATCGGTCACACGTGGGCCATCTGTCACACGTGGGCCATCTGTCACACGTGGGTCATATGTCACACGTGGGCCATCGGTCACACGTGGGCCATCTGTCACACGTGGGTCATATGTCACATGTGGGCCATCTGTCACACGTAGGGCATCTGTAAATACGTGTATGTATTTTTTGTAGGTTTAATCCACGGACAGGTTGACCCCACCACCATGAACAGCAGACCAATTACCATGAACAGCAGCCCCATCACCACGAACAAATACCCCACCACCACGAAAACCGGCCCAACCACCACAAACAGCAGTCCAACCACCATGAACACCGGCCCAACCACCACGAAAAGCAGCCCAACCACCACAAACAGCAGCCCCATCACCACGAACAACATCCCGACCACCACGAACACCAGCCCAACCACCACGAACAGCAGCCCAACCACCAAGAACACCGGCCCAACCACCACGAACAGCAGCCCAACCAACACAAATAGCAGCCCCACCACCTCGAACAGCAGCCTCACCACCACGAACACCGACCCAAACACCACGAACAGCAGCGCAACCATCACGAACACCGGCCCAACCACCACGAACAGCAGCCCAACCACCACGAACAGCAGCCCCACCATCACAAAGAGCAGCCCCACCACGACGAACACCAGTCCAACCACCACGAACAGCAACCTCACCTCCACCAACAGCAACCCCATCACCACAAACAACAGCCCAGCCACCACGATCACCAGTGGCAACGAAGGTGACAGTGGCAATGGTGACGACGCCAGCGCCACCACCAGTAGCGTCTCCAGTGGCAATGGTGACGACACCAACATCACCACCAGTAGCATATCTAGTGGCAATGGTGGCGATGGTAGCATTACATCCACCAGTAGCATCTCCAGTGGCAATGGTGACGACGCCAGCATCACCACTAGTAGCATCTCCAGTGGCAATGGTGATGACGCCAGCATCACCACTAGCAGCATCACCAGTGGCAATGGTGTTGACGCTAGCATCACCACCAGTAGCATCTCCAGTGGCAATGGTGGCGACGCCAGCATCACCACCAGTAGCATCTCCAATGGCAATGGTGGTGACGCCAGCACGACCAGCAATCCCACCACGACGAACAACAGTAGCATCTCCGATGGCAATGGTGGCGATGGTAGCATCACAACCACCAGTAGCATCTCCAGTGACAATGGTGACGACGCCAGCATCACCACTAGTATCATCTCCAGTGGCAATGGTGTTGACGCCAGCACCACCACCAGTAGCATCTCCAGTGGCAATGGTGACGACGTCAGCATCACCACCAGCAGCATCTGCAGTGGCAATGGTGGTGACGCCAGCATCTCCAGTGGCAATAGTGGCGACGCCAGCATCTCCACCAGTAGCATCTCCAGTGGCAATGGTGATGACGCCAGCATCTCCACCAGTAGCATATCCAGTGGCAATGGTGTTGACGCCAGCATCACCACCAGTAGCATCTCCATTGGCAATGGTGGCGACGCCAGCATCACCACCAGTAGCATCTCCAGTGGCAATGGTGGCGACGCCAGCATCACCACTAGCAGCATCACCAGTGGCAATGGTGTTGACGCCAGCATCACCACCAGTAGCATCTCCATTGGCAATGGTGGCGACGCCAGCATCACCACCAGTAGCATCTCCAGTGGCAATGGTGGCGACGCCAGCATCTTCACCAGTAGCATATCCAGTGGCAATAGTGGCGACGCTAGTATCACCACCAGTAGCATCTCCAGTGGCAATGGTGACGACGCCAGCATCACCCCTAGCAGCATCACCAGTGGCAATGGTGTTGACGCCAGCATCACCACCAGAAGCATCTCCAATGGCAATGGTGACGACGCCAGCATCACCACTAGCAGCATCTCCAGTGGTAATGGTGACGACGCCAGCATCACCACCAGAAGCATCTCCAATGGCAATAGTGACAACGCCAGTATCACCACTAGCAGCATCTCCAGTGGCAATAGTGGCGACGCCAGCATCTCCACCAGTAGCATAACCAGTGGCAATGGTGTTGACGCCAGCACGACCACCAGTAGCATCTCCAGTGGCAATGGTGACGACGCCAGCATCACCACCAGCAGCATCTCCAATGGCAATGGTGGTGACGCCAGCATCTTCACCAGTAGCATATCCAGTGGCAATAGTGGCGACGCTAGTATCACCACCAGTAGCATCTCCAGTGGCAATGGTGACGACGCCAGCATCACCCCTAGCAGCATCACCAGTGGCAATGGTGTTGACGCCAGCATCACCACCAGAAGCATCTCCAATGGCAATGGTGACGACGCCAGCATCACCACTAGCAGCATCTCCAATGGCAATAGTGACAACGCCAGTATCACCATTAGCAGCATCTCCAGTGGCAATAGTGGCGACGCCAGCATCTCAACCAGTAGCATAACCAGTGGCAATGGTGTTGACCCCAGCACGACCACCAGTACCATCTCCAGTGGCAATGGTGACGACGCCAGCATCACCACCAGTAACATCTCCAGTGCCAATAGTGGCGACTCACCATCTCCACCAGTAGCATATCCAGTGGCAATGGTGGTGAAGCCACCATCACCACCAGCAGCATCTCCAGTGACAATGGAGGTGACGCCAGCAGCACCACCACTAGTATCTCCAGTGGCAATGGTGACGACGCCAGCATCACCACCAGTGGCATCTCTAGTGGCAATGATGGCGATGCCAGCGCTACCATGAGCAGCAGTTCTACTAGTAAGGAAGTTGACACCAGTGCCACCATGAACAGCAGCTACAATAGCAACGAAGGCGACACCAGTACGACCACCAGATCCGCAGGTATATATCGTGTATGTGCATCAGTGACCACGCGAGCCTGTAATGGCGGACTTCGTATCAAAGACCCAACTACGTCAATATGATCATGTCAAACATGCGACATATTTTTTTACTTTTTCAAAAATGCGAGAATTTATCATTTATCAAAATAGGTGTGTTGTAAACGTAATATGGAGGGCCGTGTTGCAGCCAATATTGGTTTTATATGTGTTATGTCTATATTGTTTTTAATGTTATACCTTACGTCTAGTAGATTGCCGTTGATGAAACTGTAGGTGTTATCTGTTCAGTTATTTCACACGAACTACTATTTTAACCATTCCAGTCTTTACGTGCTATTCTTGTGGCAACTACAGCAACAACACGAAAGACGAGTGCAAATCTACAAACGCGATGACAGGTTGTTCCGTGGAGGAGTGCTGGGTGAGTTACAGGAGATTTAAGTCGATACGTCGCAACTAATGACTCGGCAATCGGCCAAGCGAAGATGTGTCCTCTGCACGTGGACCTTGTTAATGTGAACTAAATGAATTTCTTCTTCATATGTTTTTCTAATGGTGATAAACTGTTAATTTCTAGCCGACGAATGTGATTTCATTCCAAATAACACTCTGTTGTTTCTAGCTGTTAACTTGCAATTATCACACTGTGCTCGAGAACCAGAAATTCCATAAAATAATTCAAAGCCTATTCCACAAATTCCACCATAAGTTGTTAGTCAGGAAAGCATTGATTATGTTAGTGTATACGTGTTTGACGACTTAATTGTAGCAACCAGAGAAACACTCATTACGTTGTTAATTGTGTTTTGTTAATTGCACAAAAACCTGTGTTATCTCCTATTGATGTCTTTCCCACTAATCAAGTTTCATCAGTTTTATAAATATATCAGTTACTAAATTTGATTAATCTAAATTAAGATATCAATACATACATGATCTTTTCTGAATATCTGCTTACAACAACCAGTAGTCTGATACGACATCACGATGGTGGTGTTTATGCGTTGGTAAGCTATTTGTGATGTATTCAAAGTTGGTGTATTATTCGTTCATGCCCAATATTGTTATTATTGTTATTATTGCTGTCAGAGGCGCATGTCGGTGGTGGTCGGCAAGCCAGGGAATAGAGACAGATATAGATATGTTTTTACAGATTTACCGGTACCAGAAGGACGGGACAGTCACGTACGCCAGAGGCTGCAGGTCGACTGACAAAACAGTGGCTGACTTCAAGTGCAGTGATTATACATCCGGAGCCTGCAATGCAGTCAGCTCCACTTTGGTACGTTTGCCTTCCTCCCTTTAACAAGCGCTGGTGTGACTACTATCACGTGATGATTTGATGCGTGCACGGTACATGTCTACATGCACACGTGCATGTATGGCTATGCATGGTGGATCTGTTATTGATAGTTCTTATTTAATTGTAATATTATTTATCGAAATAAACGTCTCGATGGTTGCTAAAATATGTGATGACCTCAAGATTTTATGTTGTGGTTGTGTTCATAATGTATCAGAATACATTCTGTGTTTGACTAATATATTACTAGAGATATATTGAATTAATAATAATATTATTATTGTGGATACACACATACATATTAGTACACGTAATAATGATATAATAAGTGTGATTTACGACTTATATAATTAAAATATATAACTAAATCATTAAAAAAATTATTATATTCATTGGAAGAAATGTCTCCAAATAATTATTGTTTTCTTTAATTATTTAGAAAGATCTTTAATTTATAAAAAATTATTTCCAAATACCAATATATATATATATATATATATATATATATATATATATATATATATATATATATATATATATATATATATATATATATATATATATATATATATATATATATATATATATATATATACCTCTACGTAGTTGTAATAATCTCCAAATAACGAACTGATGCACCTATGGCCATGCACTGTAACGTCTGCCTGTGTTGTAGTTGTGTTCACAATGCTGCACGTCGAACAAGTGTAACACGGGAGATTTGACGGGCAGCAGGAGCAGCGCCTCGACCTCCTTCAGCCGTCTCTTCCTTGTTGCAGCCGTTACAGTCGTCGCCTCGCTCACCAAGTAGGCAGCGCCATCTGCTGTTTCCGTCCGTTCTTGAGTCGTGAATTTAACTTCTAGTTCTACTTGTTTCCAGCAATCGGCAACGTTCTATTAACTGATCAGTCTGTATGTTGTGGTTATTGCAATTGTGTGGTGCTTCGAAGTCTCATTCAACTAGCCAACCTTTTTCAGAACAGTATCGCCCAGCCGACCTTTATATGCTGGCATTGAGGGTGGTTATTGCCAGGGTACGTGTCGTCCTCAATGCTTATTTTACGTCGCCAAATAAATGAGACGGGACCGACATTAACGTGATCATCCGAGTCACGAGAAATACACAGTCTCCAATGTTGGTCTTGAACTCAGAACTATGTCATGTAAAGCGGATGTGCTAACCACTACACTATCGCCCCTATCAATTATGAACTGTTGAGGATATATCGATTGCTAATAGGGGACATTGGGCCTTCTGGCAGACGCTATAGAACTCCTCCGTGCAGGCTTAACAGATACAAATACTCATTTGTGCCAATGTCCATTAAACAACTCAACTCATGATGCCTGCTGCAACAGTGTCACTTGTCGTTCCTAGCATAACTAGTTATGTGTATGCAATGTATATATTGTCTAATCATTATTTATGTATTTATTTTGATTATTATTACTATTATTTTTAGTCTGTTTCACTGTCTACTTATCTGCCGCTTTTATATAATGGTTTTATGTATATATTGCAGTCATGTATGTTCTTACCCGAGACAAATGTCTCAATTCATTGTTGAGACAATAAAGAATTATCTTATCTTATCTTATCTTATCTTATCTCATCTCATCTCATCTCATCTCATCTCATCTCATCTCACCTCATTTCATCTCATCTCATCTTATCTTATCTCATATTATCTTATCTTTGTGGATTGCGTGTGATATGTGAATTGTGCATGCATGCATGTATACGCACGCATGCACACAGAGAGATAACCGGATAACCACTGATCCATATACATATTGTTCAGAATCGATTGTTATTATGTAACAAACTACAAAATATTTCAATAAAATCAAATGCATGAATGCCACGGGGCAGAGAATGAAGGTCGCTGCTGTGCCCTCGTTGTTGACCCAAGAGTTACTACTTACTTACTTACTTACTTACCAATTCCGCAATGACTAAATGAAAGCCGAGCCAATTTATGAAGTAGAAACTTTTTGTCGCAATATGTTGCAAGGGTTTCCTTTTACAAAATTTATAGGTTCACTGTAGTGAATTTGACAGTGTATAACCATGACTTTTGTTTCCCATTAAGTGTTCGTATGAATGTCTGTTTATATCCTTGATTGGCCGATGTAAGCTGAATGATATATCATTAATGATTAAACATCTAAGAATTCCCACAATTATGTTTTCGTGAACACGAAACAATCGCGTATCTTTGCCAACGATTGTTCGATCACGTCCGAAATTAATCGAATTAATTTTGCCGCGTGACTTTTGCATTGTGATTAGTGTTAAAAGCAGTAAGCGTTGTGTACGATGTATGTCTTATGCATACAATAATTTGCGAAATATTTGCGGGATGCGACATAGCACACGTTGTTGTGGACATGCAATTGTTTTACACACACTTTGTTGAGACATTATTTATATTCAATATGCTAGAAAGTACAATTTTGCCGATTCTTAATCTCCTGCAAAAATAATGTCGTCAAACCGCTTTATTGTATGCGCTTTTTCATATAAGATATCTCGCAATTCTGGGATAAAATTTTGCCTTATTCTTTGTATTCTTCACGTACACTGATTATGTATTATTGTTATGACGTGACCTTCGTGCGTGTATGTGTTATTCTAGATGAAACATAAGCATTGCTAAATAAAAAGGTATTAATTCCTTTTTCGTCAAATATCTTATATATTATCGTAGCTACGCTGCTCTAAACTGCCCGTACCTCCATTAGTTGTATCTCTTAGATCCAGGTCTGTAGCCCTTTGTTTGGGTCAACGTTTTCGCATGAACTCCAATAAAATGATGAACCCACCGCCAAAGCCGCTTACTGAAGGGAGCGAAAAACGAAACAAATATGTTCACTTCGACGTCAAATGTACATCTGGTTGTCATGTTGAAAAAATGAAGGATATCACGTGATCAGACCGAATCGTTTGATTGGGCACTTATATTATGACAACCAAGAAGATAGACAAGTATACATTTTATTTGCTTCTGTTAGAATGTCCAGTAATTAGGACATTAAAAGTAACTGATAGATTTTTTTATAACATAAACTTTTTTCATAAACTGCAACTGCCGCATTGACGTCATCACCCATTATTTGAGGACGACGACGTCACGTCGGTGCGCAGCGCCGATGCGCATGCGCCAATTCCAATATCTTTCAGTTCACGAACGATGACCAATTCCCAAAGAGTGGAGTCAAAGCATATTTCGGATCGCGGAGGGAACAAAAGGGGACAAGTCTTGCCACCCACTGCTTTGTCATGTAGTAGTGACACAACAGGTTATTCGCGAATCAATTCTTATCCCAAAGCCAAAGGGAACGATGGCTAAATGTCCCCCTCCTCCAAAACAAAATTACGCCACTACATCCCAGTGAAAATCCCACACCTTCGAATATCACCAAAAGGCAATTGGACTATTCTGGACTAATCAAGGCTAGTCAAGTTGCATCGTGCTTCGAGTAGAAGAAACCTTGGATGTCATCCATGATGCCAAATGTTTCTGCAGTCTTTAGACTTGGCACATATTTACTTATCCTCTTCATACCCTAGTTGGTGCATAAGCCAATACACAGTTAGCACATGCCTACCATCACATCCCCGCCACAGAAGAGGACATTGAGAAAACAGTTTTTCGTCTGGGGACAGAATGACTGTAACTGTAAATTTCACACGTAGGGTCGCTCTTCCGCAGTTCCTCGACATTGCTACATGGTAGAAGGCGCAAAAGCAGACGAAAACACCAGAATCTACAGCTCAATATTGCGAGATACTAACCGTGGCCGTGCATTCTTTGAGTTGAAAGAACGACTTTACAGCGCCAGTTTTGTACTACACAAATATGGTCTTGCCATTCATTCTAGTTTTAAAGGCATTGACACTGTATACTGTCGCAGCAACAGGGAAGAAAGAGTATGGTCATGTACAGTCAATAATGCATTAGTCTACGCCCATACAGCTGGAACACTTAGTGTCACTAAAACTCGCTTGGTTGCACAATTCAATGTCGCAGTCAGGTATCGCTCAGGACGTAGTAACCAGAATGCAGATTCGCTTAGCATAAATACACTGCATGTGGAAGAGCAGAAATCATGCGAGTGTACCTGTGTTGATAGATGTGTGTTTGGCCACAGTGGATGCCAAGGCACTGCATGTGGAAGAGCAGAAATCGTGCGAGTGTACCTGTGTTGATAGATGTGTGTTTGGCCACAGTGGATGCCAAGGCACTGCATGTGGAAGAGCAGAAATCATGCGAGTGTACCTGTGTTGATAGATGTGTGTTTGGCCACAGTGGATGCCAAGGCACTGCATGTGGAAGAGCAGAAATCATGCGAGTGTACCTGTGTTGATAGATGTGTGTTTGGCCACAGTGGATGCCAAGGCACTGCATGTGGAAGAGCAGAAATCGTGCGAGTGTACCTGTGTTGATAGATGTGTGTTTGGCCACAGTGGATGCCAAGGCACTGCATGTGGAAGAGCAGAAATCATGCGAGTGTACCTGTGTTGATAGATGTGTGTTTGGCCACAGTGGATGCCAAGGCACTGCATGTGGAAGAGCAGAAATCATGCGAGTGTACCTGTGTTGATAGATGTGTGTTTGGCCACAGTGGATGCCAAGGCACTGCATGTGGAAGAGCAGAAATCATGCGAGTGTACCTGTGTTGATAGATGTGTGTTTGGCCACAGTGGATGCCAAGGCACTGCATGTGGAAGAGCAGAAATCATGCGAGTGTACCTGTGTTGATAGATGTGTGTTTGGCCACAGTGGATGCCAAGGCACTGCATGTGGAAGAGCAGAAATCATGCGAGTGTACCTGTGTTGATAGATGTGTGTTTGGCCACAGTGGATGCCAAGGCACTGCATGGATGGAAGAGGTGTGATCTCAGAGAGTAGCAAACTCAATGTCTACACGTCCATCCCGCTCCAGAGAGTCACGTCAGTCACTCCAGTGAGCAGATGAGATGATTGAATACGTCTGACAGCACTTGGATTGTGGGATATACCTCCATACAGATCCAACTATTCAACGAACCAAACGCATAGTTTTATGATTATTGTTGATTTCCACATTGTTAAACGTGTTGGTGTCGTTTCGACATTTCAGAACTTTTGCTTCCTATGTCGTCCTCCAAGTCATTTTGTATTATTATGACACAGTAAATTATTTCACAAAATCACTTCAAGCCAGAGCATTTAATAATGTTAAGAGGTTGACCCTATTAGCAAATTTCCAAAAACAATGGATTGAAAATGAATGAACGCCAAAAACAGGCTAGTAGACTATAATGTAAGATTTTGTGAACTGGTAGTTGAAATCATGTCAATGGCCCAATCTAACCTGACATTGCAATCACATATTAATATTACAAAATATGCGCATACCGTCAGTCGCGTCGTTAGGTACGGAGTGGGGAAACGGCCTACCGTCAGTCGCGTCGTTAGGTACGGAGTGGGGAAACGGCCTACCATCAGTCGCGTCGTTAAGTACGGAGTGGAGAAACGGCCTACCATCAGTCGCGTCGTTATGTACGGAGTGGGGAAACGGCCTACCATCAGTCGCGTCGTTAAGTACGGAGTGGGGAAACGGCCTACCATCAGTCGTGTCGTCAGGTACGGAGTGGGGAAACGGCCTACCGTCAGTCGTGTCGTTAGGTACGGAGTGGGGAAACGGCCTACCGCCAGTCGCGTCGTTAGGTACGGAGTGGAGAAACGGCCTACCATCAGTCGCGTCGCTAGGTACGGAGTGGGGAAACGGCCTACCATCAGTCGCGTCGTTAGGTACGGAGTGGGGAAACGGCCTACCATCAGTCGCGTCGTTAGGTACGGAGTGGGGAAACGGCCTACCGTCAGTCGTGTCGTTAGGTACGGAGTGGAGAAACGGCCTACCATCAGTCGTGTCGTTAGGTACGGAGTGGGGAAAAGGCCTACCGCCAGTCGCGTCGTTAGGTACGGAGTGGGGAAACGGCCTACCGTCAGTCGCGTCGTTAGGTAAGGAACACCGTATAAATGTTTACTGCATTGTCAATGTAACGCCAGCTAGTGCAACGTGTGGTGCAATCGATTGATAAGTATACCTTATTGCTTTGATCCAGTGTATATTTGATGTATATAATCACTATTGTGTTTGGTGTGACTACATGTGATTACATGTGTGTCTCCAGTATTTCGCTTAAATTAGTCTAGTTCTCTTTGTCGTGCTAGCGACGCTTGCAAGTGAACAAGTGAACAATATTACACACGATAAAGGCGATACAATGGCTAGTTAGCTATCATGTTTTTGCTCATTGTGTAGACATATGTCAACAAGTCGATTATTGTTGATTTCCATATTGTTAAACGTGTTGGTGTCGTTTCGACATTTCAGAACTTTTGCTTCCTATGTCGTCCTCCAAGTTATTTTGTATTATTATGACACAGTAGATTATTTCACAAAATCACTTCAAGCCAGAGCATTTAATAATGTTAAGAGGTTGACCCTATTAGCAAATTTCCAAAAACAATGGATTGAAAATGAATGAACGCGAAAAACAGGCTAGTAGACTATAATGTAAGATTGTGTGAACTGGTAGTTGAAATCATGTCAATGGCCCAATCTAACCTGACATTGCAATCACATATTAATATTACAAAATATGCGCATAACGTCAGTCGCGTCGTTAGGTACGGAGTGGGGAAACGGCCTACCGTCAGTCGCGTCGTTAGGTACGGAGTAGGGAAACGGCCTACCGTCAGTCGCGTCGTTAGGTACGGAGTGGGGAAACGGCCTACCATCAGTCGCGTCGTTAAGTACGGAGTGGGGAAACGGCCTACCATCAGTCGTGTCGTTAGGTACGGAGTAGGGAAACGGCCTACCGCCAGTCGCGTCGTTAGGTACGGAGTGGGGAAACGGCCTACCATCAGTCGCGTCGTTAAGTACGGAGTGGAGAAACGGCCTACCATCAGTCGCGTCGTTATGTACGGAGTGGGGAAACGGCCTACCATCAGTCGCGTCGTTAAGTACGGAGTGGGGAAACGGCCTACCATCAGTCGTGTCGTTAGGTACGGAGTGGGGAAACGGCCTACCGTCAGTCGTGTCGTTAGGTACGGAGTGGGGAAACGGCCTACCGCCAGTCGCGTCGTTAGGTACGGAGTGGAGAAACGGCCTACCATCAGTCGCGTCGTTAGGTACGGAGTGGGGAAACGGCCTACCATCAGTCGCGTCGTTAGGTACGGAGTGGGGAAACGGCCTACCATCAGTCGCGTCGTTAGGTACGGAGTGGGGAAACGGCCTACCGTCAGTCGTGTCGTTAGGTACGGAGTGGAGAAACGGCCTACCATCAGTCGTGTCGTTAGGTACGGAGTGGGGAAACGGCCTACCGCCAGTCGCGTCGTTAGGTACGGAGTGGGGAAACGGCCTACCGTCAGTCGCGTCGTTAGGTAAGGAGCACCGTATAAATGTTTACTGCATTGTCAATGTAACGCCAGCTAGTGCAACGTGTGGTGCAATCGATTGATAAGTATACCTTATTGCTTTGATCCAGTGTATATTTGATGTATATAATCACTATTGTGTTTGGTGTGTCTACATGTGATTACATGTGTGTCTCCAGTATTTCGCTTAAATTAGTCTAGTTCTCTTTGTCGTGCTAGCGACGCTTGCAAGTGAACAAGTGAACAATATTACACACGATAAAGGCGATACAATGGCTAGTTAGCTATCATGTTTTTGCTCATTGTGTAGACATATGTCAACAAGTCGACTATATGACGCTTACTGTTGAGGCGCTGATGCGGTAAATAGGAGTGCTGTGTTCACCATAATGGTTGTAACGTGGCAAAGCGAGATCATATCAGTAATTAAATTTGCACACGCACGCACGCACGCACGCACGCACGCACGCACGCACGCACGCACGCACGCACGCACGCACGCACGCACGCACGCACGCACGCACGCACGCACGCACGCACGCACGCACGCACGCACGCACGCACGCACGCACGCACGCACGCACGCACGCACACACACACACACACACACACACACACACACACACACACACACACACACACACACACACACACACACACACACACACACACACACACACACACACACACACACACACATTAACATAGTTCATGAACACAGTTTGTTTGTATATATTTTACAATTTATTATGGATCTTTATGAGTGTGCAATTGCTACTTTTCTGATGTTAAGATCTGGTCAGATCAACTGGTCAGATCATAGAGTGAGCTCACAGTGAAGTCATTACAGGCTGTAGTCCCAGCCTTAACTACACATTTCTAATTAGTACGCCGTTTGTTTTTAGTGTGTGTTAGGAATGTGTGGAAGGCATGGTCTGCCACTATAACACAAGCACATGACTTACTACTGCAGCATTGTTTATTGAGTATGTATTTTCTGAAACCACAAAGTTTTTTCAGGCTACAGTTTTTTCATATTGTTTGAATAAAGGCGTAGCCACTCATTATTTACTGCTCCGTGGACGTTACCAATTTATTTGATATAGGGTGACATGCTGAGACACTGAACAAGATTGAAACAAACCTTATTTTGTGATATATATATATATATGTAATAAAAAAGTAATAGATTATTTTATATCACAGTATGATACATTGATATTTCGTTTGAACAAATATCATAGAGACAAACGACTCTCTAAAAGATATTTTTATTTGTTAACCTGTTCACGCACAAAAAATATTTAAAAACAATTAAAATGCCTTTGTAATAAATAGCCAGATGCATTTTTTTCTCAAACCAATCTTAAAATTTAAATGCAATTACGTATGGGTGCATTTGCAGTTGAATTATAACGCATAAATACGCTGGCTTGCATTTGAACCAAGCCTGGCGCACGCACGCAAGCGCGCGCACGAGCGCACGAGCGCACGTGCGCACGTACGCACATTCTACGAAGCTAACTATACAAAGGAACGCAATTCGGACCCAGTAATTAATTGTGATTAGCAATCAGTGTCGACCGTCTAACCATGGTCACATTTGTTGGCGAATGAATGTGTACTAGCAATTATGTCGTCATACGTTGCAACCGTTTAATAAGATAATGATCAGTTCACTGTGGTGCATTTGGCAGTGTCTACATTGAATGAGTCCGACGTAAAACACCGTCGTTGTGTTCTCTTCTACTACAGACAACCAGCTCAGAGGTTTGTTGTTGGGCCCCTCGAAATCTGGAGGTTCCTGGTCGAATCCCGAGTCAGGGTCGAACTCTGGCGTTTATTATGAAATTATTAAGTATGATTTATAATAGTATGGTAACTTTTGTTGGCTGGTGAATGGTACAAACGACAATATGTCGTCACACGTGATTGGTTTACCGCAGTGCATATGGCTATGTGCACATTTGTGAATGAGCCCAATTCAAAACACCGTCGTTCTATTGTCTTCCGCTACAGAAGACTAGCGTCGGTTCGTGGGTAGGCGCCTCGAAGTCTGGTGACATTGTTGAAACATGTCGTTTCTTATGAAGAGGGTACCATTTCACGAGGCACCCCAAAATGGCACAGCATACATATAATAGCCCGATGTCGTATTCAGTAATACAGGGCGAAATGAGTTTTGCTGGTGTGACTCCAAATAGCTATGTCTAGAGCTAACATACGAGTGTTTATTTGCGTCAAGTCCCTTTCGAGAGTTAAAGAGTCCACGACAGGTTTCTTCTATTTTCCATTGTGGGGTGTTTTCCTTTGCATAGACACCAGGTAGAATGGACCAACTGCTTTTAGTGTCTCTTCCGAAAGACACCGGCAAAGTGAGGTGAACGAAATTGTCCAAGTTTCGAAACGGCAGCAGGTAGTTTTGAACCCCGGTCCCTTTGACCGAAAGACCGACGCTCTACCACACGACAGCCGCTCCCCATTGAATACAATGTTTCTTTTGTCTGTGTGTTTAAACAAGCATTGGTTCATTGTTGAAACTATATTTTCGCATTTATTCAGGATCAAAATGCGAGTGTCTTGCCTGTGATTTTGTACAACTTTTCTGGTGAAGGTCTTACCACCAGAGACGCTGTCAGTGATGTGCATTTGAAGACAGAAATTATTCTCTTAGACCGATGTACCAAATAAGTATATGTTAGGCGTTTTTAGAGCATGTCAGTAGTAGACATTAGGATCTGAGACCTCAAATCCGGTCCCCATTTACAAAAGAATGTAGAAGGTGAACTTATGATGAGTGCAACGTAATAGAATGCCTTTACTGCATATATGTTATTAAGTTGTGTAGTTTTTATATGGTGTATTAATGGTTTTATGAAGTAATTAGTTCATTCCTGCCCAGAATTGTTATATGCACACAATGCATGTTTCTTTGTAGCATTCTTGTTTTGTAACTAAAACCTTCCCAATAAAGGTTATGTATATAATGACACCATTCAGTGTTTCTTATACACATATATTTCAGCTGTTAAAGTACTGAATACAATAACGAATATGTAAATTGAACTTCACTGCACAAATTATGAAGCTGTTTGTAATTATATGCATCAGCTATCGTATCAATTAGTAATTAAGACATCTAAAAAAAATTCACCCAGTTTGGTACACCTACACCTGAAGATATACGCGAAAATAAATTATAAGGTGTCCACGCCCTGAATTTCAAATCACCAAAGACACCACTGTTCGAAAATTGTAAGTTTTGAGCTATTTGAGCTAGCTATAGCAATCTCAAAATCAGCGGTTGGGCGAATAATATAGATCGTATGCCTTATCCGCACAACGGTTGGGCGAATAGCCTTTGCCATTATGAAATCTACTTGCCCGCAGGAATTTTCACTAGCCCGACTACTTTCATTCAAATGATTTTTTTTTTAAATCTTCATCAATCCATGTCCACAACCATATTATCTAAATAATACAAAAACAACTTTTTTAACCAGAAAAAAAACTGAATATAATTTTTTTGGGGAAAAGAAACTCCACAAAACAAGAACAATCTAGAAAATACATGTAATACTTGGTTTTCATTCTGAATAGACTAGATCGTTGACTAGAGTTGAACGTAATACTTGGCCTCTCTCGGTATTATTTTGGCACTTCAATGACTATGACACAATCTGGCGAAAGCCGCCAACAGTGATAACAATGCGGTGCGACCTTGCGGCTTGCAATCGTGTTTCCTACATTTCCAGTCTGGTGTTGCTGGCCGATGAGTTCAGCGGTATTGCGAAGTCCAGAAAACCTTTCCGTGGATTTAATCGGCTCATAGCAGGTATGTGGTTGTATATTTGGTGTTTTATATCTGCCGCTTGTCTTGATGTTTCTTTGCGAGAGCAACAGTCCGTCTGATGGTGGAACTGTGCTAGCCAATAGATGTAGGCTGTCCATGTGGCGATTCGTCTGTTTTGGTAGGGTTTAGGCAGCCCGTTATGATGTCGTCGTGTAGGACATAGTTAAGCTTGTTTGCGTGGGCTGATCTTGCCCATACAGCACATACGTATTCGGCAGCAGAATATCGAAGGGCCGCTGGATCTTAGCGTCGCTGCGCTGCTTCCCCATTTAGAGTTGACAAGTTTGCGGATGATGTTGTTTCGTGCATTCACCTTCTGTTTGGTCTTACAGATGTGTTTTGTATGATAGTGCTCTGTCAAGATGGACACCAAGGTACACTGCTGTTGATATGTTCCTCAGGTGGAAAGCACACACCTGGGTCTTGGATGGGTTTGTGCGTAGTTGATTCAGTTTGTAGTATGTTGTCATGGTTCATAGCACTGATGTAAGTGTTGCTTCGACGTTGTTGAATCTTTGCCCTGGAATGTTATACATAAGTCATCAGCATATATGAAGCTGCGAGTTTCGAAGTGGGTAGGTTGCTCATTTGTGTATATGTTGAACAACATTGGCGCCAGTACACCTCCCTGAGGTAACCCATTTCGTAGTCTTCGCCATATGCTCTTTTTTCTTTCAATACTACGACAATTCACCAGTTTTCAAGCATGTTGCATATTATGTCGGTTAGATGGATGTCGCCAGTCATATCTAGCACTTTCGTGGAGGCGTCGGTGGTTCATGGTGTTATATGCTGCAGATAGGTCGACGAAGACAGCTCCGGTGATTAGTTCTCTCTCAAAGCCATCTTCGATGTGTTCGGCTAAAAGCACACACTATGAATTACTTCTAAGAAATCTGCAAGGTGGCGCTAGCCTCGTTTCCGCTTCAAAACAAGAAACATGGCAGCGGTACACTAAGCATTGCAGACGATGCCAAGCTCGGCGGTCGGAGTGTTTGAACAATAAGAAATATTAAGATTGCAGACGGTACAATTTTTATTCGCCCGACGGACCGGTGATTTCTGATTTTTATTCACCCGACAGCATTTCCGAAGCCCTGCATAATTAACAACAGAAAGAACATCGCCGTTTTAGTAAGAAACTAGCATGACCGATTGTATTGAATGTTTACATCCTTGCTTTATTCATTGTTCGCTAGGTGGCGATACGATTAGAAATGTAATGCAGGCACTTGCCACGGTGCGTCGCCACAAGAGCTGGTTACTACCACAATCTAACGATATTTTGTTTGTAGTGAGCCGATTTTGGTCCGGTATTTTCTCGCCTTCCTTCACCAAATTGATCTACATCTACAAACCGACGGTGTTTGTTGTCATTCATGTTCAATAACAACGGGGCCCGGTCAGATCTAGTGTCTTCGCTGGAGGCTGGTGTCCTGCTTGATGATGTAGTGACTAGAGGACTTCCTGTCTTAGGCCAGATGGAAGTAGGACCTGTTTCACCTGCCTAAGTACTAGGTTTGGTTCTTTGAATAGTTGGAATTGTATGGTGGAATCCCCCTATTATACAAGTACTATCAGACAGAACCAGAAAGGTCGATATATGTGTGTTTGGTCACAGTGGATGCCAAGACACTGCATGGATGGAAGAGGTGAAAATGTGATCTCAGAGAGTAGCTGCAGTAGCAACGAACTCAGTGTCTACACTGCTATCCCGCTCCTGAGAGTCACCCCATCGCTTCCAGTGAGCAGAGGAGATGATTGAATGCGTCTGGTAGTACTTGGATAATGGGATTCCACCATACAAATCCAACTATTCAGTGAACCAAACGCAGAACTTAGGCAGGTGAAACAACTACTTCCATCTGGCCTAAGACAGGAGATCCTCCATTCACTACATCATCAAGCAAGATATAAGAAAATCAGAAATCAGTCTGTTTTTGACTGGACCATGTTTTCTAGTCGGTGTGCGTATCAACAAGAAGCGAAACGTATAACCAATGCATTGCTTGGTAACAGTGCTGTTTTTTTAGATTGTTTATTATGTTGCTGTGTTATGTTTTATTCAACTGTACATTTCTGTATTTAATTCAGTTAATGCTATTAATGATTGCAATGCTTGTGCAAAACTCTTAACCCTGTTGTGTTATATGAAGCTAACTGTATGCAGAGACAGCGTGCCATGAATACGTGCAGTTTTGTTTATATGTTGATGCTGCCCATCAACAGTTGCTAGATAATTTGTATTTAGAAGTCATTATCTATGACCATTAACTTTTATCTTTGTGCGAGTATATTCGCAAGGAGTGACGACTGCGAATCGTAAACGGTAGCGTTGTGTTACCTGTGAGAGTTATCTTCGGCCAATCAGTCACGCAAGTTGTGCATTGTGTGATAGTTGACTGCCACAATAGGGATATCGTTTTGAAATCATGCATTCACGTTAACAATACCGCACCATCAAAAGAAAGCGAAGCGATATTGTTATGAGGTGTGAATAAAGGATTCTCAACACACAATTAACACCCTTTAATTTGGCGTTGTCATTCTCGCCAAACCCTTTAATCAACGCGATGATTGACATGTACATTGATTCAGATTAACATTATATTCATACGCTGAGGCAGTGAGTAACGAGTGGGTTATTATAGGTGACACGTCGCAGAATGGGATCATATCAAGTAACTAAGTTGTTTACCAATACAACAAATAAGATAAATATAACCGGTGACAGACCACTCAAAGCGTTTTATGTTCCACTCACTGGAAGATAGGTTCATTCCAGCAATGACTTCCCGAAAACTATTCTTTCATAATATTTTTATCCACCACATTAACTAAGTACTCGGTTGGACTGGAGCAACGTGGGTTGAACGAAATTGCCCACATTTCGAAGCCCTGTCCTCTCGATTGATAGTCCGTCTTTCTAGAAGCCGAACTACCGCGCTGCGTACAAACAAGATACCGTGGAACAGTTTTGCTGGTGTGACTTATGACGTTTAGCTCCAAATAGCCCTGTCTAGAGCTGACATGCGAGTGGTTTATTTGCATAAAGTCCCTTTCAAGAGTTGGAGAGTCCACGACAGGTTTGTTCCATTTCCCGGTCGAGGATGTTTTACTTTCCTTGGCATCGATACCAGATAGACGGGACCAACGGCTTCTAGTGTCACTTTCGAAAGACACAGGCAAAGTAGGGTGAAAGAAATCGCCGCAGGTTCAATACGGCAGCACGTGGACTCGAACCGCTGTCCATCTTAAACTTCGATTTTACTGGTACAGTAGTTGCGTATATAAATATATTTGCACGACCCCGTTGTTATTTGCAGAGTGGTTATAAAGGAGCATGGGGTGGAACCTCGCTTTACGGTCACTTCGCGGCAGTCATCTTGGGACAGACCATAATAATCCAGTAGTGGTTTGCTCACACCCACAATCTAACGATATTTTGTTTGTAGTGAGCCGATTTTGGTCCGGTATTTTCTAGCCTTCCTTGACCAAATTGATCTACATCTACAAACCGACGGTGTTTGTTGTCATTCGTGTTCAATAACAACGGGGCCCGGTCAGATCTAGTGTCTTCGCTGGAGGCTGGTGTCCTGCTTGATCATGTAGTGACTAGAGGACTTCCTGTCTTAGGCCAGATGGAAGTAGGAACTGTTTCACCTACCTAAGTACTAGGTTTGGTTCTTTGAATAGTTGGAATTGTATGGTGGAATCCTCCTATTATACAAGTACTATCAGACAGAACCAGAAAGGTCTGGCTGTGCCAATATATGTGTGTTTGGTCACAGTGGATGCCAAGACACTGCATGGATGGAAGAGGTGAAAATGTGATCTCAGAGAGTAGCTGCAGTAGCAACGAACTCAGTGTCTACACTGCTATCCCGCTCCTGAGAGTCACCCCATCGCTTCCAGTGAGCAGATGAGATGATCGAATGCGTCTGGTAGTACTTGGATAATGGGATTCCACCATACAAATCCAACTATTCAGATAACCAAACGCAGAACTTAGGCAAGTGAAACAACTACTTCCATCTGGCCTAAAACAGGAGGTCCTCCAGTCACTACATCATCAAGCAAGATATAAGTAAATCTGAAATCAGTCTGTTTTTGACTGGCCCATGTTTCCATGTGAACGGTAACGCTGCATACCGTCAGTGGCGTCGTTTGATGCGAGGCTCAGAACCCTGGTCACGTCAGTTGTTTCTTATGACTGCATCTAAGAGCTGCAGTGCTGTATAACAATGATAATAACATTTGCCGTATCGCACTGTTCGCGTCGCCATGGGAGAAATGATACTCGCAATGTATGCGACTTAATGGTTTCCTGGTATGCAACAATGATTTGTTAATGTTAATGTTTACTAGTCGGTGTGCGTATATCAACAAGAAATCGGTGTACGTATATCAACAAGAAGTCGGTGTACGTATATCAACAAGAAGTCGGTGTACGTATATCAACAAGAAGTCGGTGTACGTATATCAACAAGAAGTCGGTGTACGTATATCAACAAGAAGTCGGTGTACGTATATCAGCAAGAAGTCGGTGTACGTATATCAACAAGAAGTCGGTGTACGTATATCAACAAGAAGTCGGTGTACGTATATCAACAAGACACGAAATGTGAACCAATGCATTGCTTGGTTCCAGTGCTGTTTTTTAGATTGTTTATTATGTTGCTGTGTTATGTTTTATTCAACTGTACATTTCTGTATTTAATTCAGTTAATGCCATTCATTATTGCAATGCTTGTGCAAAACTCTTAACCCTGTTGTTGTGTTATATGAAGCTAACTGTATGCAGAGACAGCGACGACAGCGTGCCATGAATACGTGCAGTTATATGAAGCTAACTGTATGCAGAGACAGCGACGACAGCGTGCCATGAATACGTGCAGTTTTGTTTATATGTTGATGCTGCCCATCGACAGTTGCTAGATAATTTGTATTTAGAAGTCATTATCTATGATCATTAACTTTTATCTTTGTGCGAGTATATTCGCAAGGAGTGACGACTGCGAATCGTAAACGGTACGCGTTGTGTTACCTGTGAGAGTTATCTTCGGCCAATCAGTCACGCAAGTTGTGCATTGTGTGATAGTTGACTGCCACAATAGGGATATCGTGTTGAAATCATGCCTTCACGTTAACAATACCGCATCGCTAGCGACCGTCAAAAGAGAGAGAAGCGATATTGTTATGAGGTGTGAATAAAGGATTCTCAACACACAATTAACACCCTTTAATTTGGCGTTGTCATTCTCGCCAAACCCTTTAATCAACGCGATGATTGACATGTACATTGATTCAGATTAACATTATATTCATACGCTGAGGCAGTGAGTAACGAGTGGGTTATTATAGGTGACACGTCGCAGAACGGGATCATGTCAAGTAACTAAGTTGTTTACCAATACCACAAATAAGATAAATATAACCGGTGACAGACCACTCAAAGCGTTGTATGTTCCACTCACTGGAAGATAGGTTCATTCCAGCAATGACTTCCCGAAAACTATTCTTTCATAATATTTTATCCACCACATTAACTAAGTACTCGGTTGGACTGGAGCAACGTGGGTTGAACGAAATTGCCCACATTTCGAAGCCCTGTCCTCTCGATTGATAGTCGGTCTTTCTAGAAGCCGAACTACCGCGCTGCGTACAAACAAGATACCGTGGAACAGTTTTGCTGGTTTGACTTATGACGCATAACTCCAAATAGCCCTGTCTAGAGCTGACATGCGAGTGGTTTATTTGCATAAAGTCCCTTTCAAGAGTTGGAGAGTCTACGGCAGGTTTCTTCCATTTCCCGGTCGGGGATGTTTTACTTTCCTTGGCATAGGCACCAGATAGACGGGACCAACGGCTTCTAGTGTCATTTCCGAAAGACACAGGCAAAGTGGGTGAACGAAATTGCCGCAGATTCAATACGGCAGCACGTGGACTCGAATCGCTGTCCATCTTAAACTTCGATTTTATTGGTACAGTAGTGGTGTGTATAAACACATTTGGACGACCCCGTTGTTAATTGTAGAGTGGTTATAGAGGTTCATGGGGTGGAACCTCGCTTTACGGTCACTTCGCGACAATCATCTTGGGACTGACCATAATAATCGCAATAGTAACGTATAGGACATTAGTTCAGCTAATACAGTCACCTTGCTATTCAGGAATACGGTCATTGACCCAGTGGAAAACGACCAGATTACCCCCCCCACACACACACACACACACAAACACGCGCGCGCGCACAAACGCACAAGCGCCCACACGCATAGGCAGCACACACACCCGCCCACGTACGGGCAGTACTAGACCGAGTAGCCGCGGTCAACCAGCAGTTGTTTGCTCACACCTCCCCCCCTCGGAATTCGTCTCGAGAATCGAGATTACACCCTAATAACCCCTGACCCCGTTTATATGCACATTGCTCAGAACCGATCGTTGTTCTGTTGTTTTATGGTTGTGGGCAAACTAAATTTTATACGCTAGTCAAATCTTCTATTTTATTATTTATGTCGATACACGAAGATTAAATAAACGAACAGCTATGCAAGATAAACCCGTGGTTAAAGATTAAAAAAATTACGATTGCTGTTAATTATAATCCCTCGTAGATATGCTGCTGAATGGAAATATAGATAAGTTCGATAAGCAACCACGGGAATGCCGAATTTTCACGCACTCGCGTATTTCCTAAGACTGAGTTTCCAAAAGATAGCACGTGAGATGATGCGAGTCTGCGACCCAATCTTCCATGAATATGACTGTAACTTAGCTAAATTAGTTTCTGATCTCATTTTACATATCCATTTGTTTCCAATTTTCTCATTATTAGTTTTATTTCGTTTCCCAAAAAAATGGCGCCAGGTGGCAGGACTAATAATTATCCAAATGCCTACAGGATATACACGAACGCAGGCACGCACGCACGCACGCACGCACGCACGCACGCACGCACGCACGCACGCACGCACGCACGCACGCACGCACGCACGCACGCACGCACGCACGCACGCACGCACGCACGCACGCACGCACGCACGCACGCACGCACGCACGCACGCACGCACGCACGCATGCATAAGATCACAATTTTTGCAAAGGTGCAATGGCTTTAAAAAAATGCCGCCTCTCATGAGGGATTAATTATCGTTGGAAAGCCTTATTTGCTACACGACAAAGTGGCTTCTGGAAAGGAGGTGACCTATTATGATAAGAGCAATATAACAGGAGAACCACTCTATATAAAATTCTCCTGAGAGTGTAGCTAAAGAACGCCGCCATATGTCTGGTAAACTCCATTGCAGAAATCTTCAACGACGCGCCGCAATACCATGAACAAATAGAACTTGGTAGAGGTTTGTTAATCCTATTACAACAGCCCGGGTTAGATCTATGATTCTACTAACAATCCTGTGCAAAACTCTTTTATTAGTATTTATGTGACTTATGTCCTGAATCACATCCTTCCTTCACCTACGTGTCCTCTCTATTATCGATCATAATCACCAGGTACACCTTTGTAAAACGTGTTCGATTTAAACAGCGCTAAGACCACAAGTAACACGTGTAGGCGGCGCACGACTCGGTTGTAGGCAATTAAACGCGGACAGTTGTATCGAAGGTAAATAAACAGTGCACACAGGCCGGGTTATTGTACCGAAGATAGATAAACAGTAAACGTATGCTCAGAAGAATACAACAAATATGCAATTCAGTGGCAACTATGGTTACTGCCAAATATTTGGGCTGTTCTCGCAATATCGCGAGCCACTTCGGAGACACTGGTACAGACAGACACGAATGCAAGCTAGCACGCTCGAACGCACGTACACACGCATGAGTGTGTGTATATTTGAATGTTGTAATATTAAATGTATCCATACTTGTCGGAATCTCCGTCAAAGTGTTTATAGCAGTAGTCGTTATCATGATCCCCCCCCCACCAATAGGATTTCGTAGTTACAATTGCTCCGAGGTACGTGATCTACGTAAAATGTCCACACAAGTTGTTTCGCTGCGTGAAACCGGTAGTTTTACATGATTTTGGGGGCATTAAGTTGTCCTACCAAAACTTGACTGGGTAGTGCAAGGCTTGACTGGGTAGTGCAAGGCGTCACACGGTCTTTCAGTTGTTGTCTGTTCTGCCGTGCAACACCGGGGACCTTGATTAGCATGTCATAAAGCCAATGGGTCATACACAGTAGGCTCTCGCTGAATAGAATCACTTCGGGCCATATGTTTGATTATATTAAGCAGCTGATTGAGCGGCATATTTTAATACGGCAGGAACAGGGAATGATTCAGTCCCAGCTAATATATTTGATTCTACGAGACGGCTGATTATGTTGTCTGCGATTCTGTTAAACAGAGTCCTACGTAAATGGTTGTGAATTATATTTATTATATACATGCTTGGTGAAGGGTGTAGCTGGTCATATGAGAAGTCCAACAGTTGTACTGTGAACTAACCAATGGGAAGACACAAGCGTCGAACACGACGACGTGACAGCGAAGTCAGCCTACATGTACACGTCACTACAGCTACTCCAATTTCGTCAGCTTTGCATAGCACGTAGCACACACACAAATATCGGCATTATTCCGTGAATGCTGCATAGTTCCGCCGTACGAAGGATATTAGCAATGCGTCTGGCCACTCCCACTTCGATCTTTGACGTCCTCGCTAATTAACGACAATGCATAGCTGCACGCACGAAGCCGTCGACTCGGCTGACCGCACAGTTGAAGGTGCACCTTTACATTATAATGGCGATGTCTTAGTATGACATCAGATTCTCTCTCAAGTAACAGTAACAGTATTCCATTACATGTACAAAAATTCAATATTAACGAGGATGTCAGATATTTGACATCATTAATATTTACGATTATACGGCTGTTATAATGCAATGAACATAACTAAGACACAAGAGACGTTATTTGACGTTATTTGGTTAAGACAGCTATTGTTATACGGTGGTTCAGAAAGTACAAGGCTGAAGACTTAGTATGGCATTAACTCTGGTCAGTGTAATGTGGCAATGTTTAATTATTTGTACGAAGAAAAAGCAAGGACGATGTCAGGTGTTTAACATCATTAACATAATCGAAAATGTTATTGCCATAATGCAATGGACGAGACTAATACTCAAAGTAGCCTTTTTTGGTTTAGGTGGCAACTGTCATACGATGGTTCAGAGAGAACAGCAAGTTTGAAATCTTAATATCATTTCAAGGTATATTCATCGTTATGTGACGAATAATGATCATGGGCATTAGAAGGGTAACCTGGGGCAGCGTGGCACCCCAAGGAAACTTTCAAACTGTGCATCATTAAACTATTTTAGCATGTACTTAATGTGTTCACATTGTGGACAGATATGTGTGTTACCCATTGAAACGACACAAGGTGGCAGGACTAATACTTATCCAAATGCCTACATGATGCGCACGCACGCACGCACGCACGCACACACGCACGCTCGCACGCACGCACGCACGCACGCACACACGCTTAAGATCACAATTTTTGCAAAGGTGCAATGGCCTTAAAATAAGTGCCGCCTCTCATGATGGAAGAAATGTTGTTGGAAAGCCTTATTTGTTACACGACAAAGTGGCTTCTGGAAAGGAGGTGACCTATTATGATAGGAGCAATATAACAGGAGTACCACTATATATAACATTCTCCGGGGAGAACTGCTAAAGTACGCCGCCAGATGGCCAGATGTCTGGTAAACTCCATTGCAGAAATCTCCAACGTCGCGCCGCAATACAATGCACCATTGGAACTTGGTAGAGGTGTGTTAATCCTATTACAACAGCCCAGTAAGACAGTTGTATCGAAGGTAAATAAACAGCGCACACAGGCCGGACTATTATATCGAAGATAGATAAAAAGTACACGTATGCCCAGAAGAATACAATAAATATGCTATTCAGTGGCAACTATGGTTACTGCCAAATATTTGGGCTGTTGTCGCAATATCGCGAGCCACTTCGGAGACGCTGGTACAGACAGACACGAATGCAAGCTAGCACGCTCGAACGCATACTTGTAAACAAGGGCACGTGCTTGTACGCACGCACGCACGCACGCACGCACGTAAAATGACCACACAAGTTTTTTTCGCTACGTGAAGCCGGTGGTTTGACATAATTTTGGGGGCATTAAGTTGTCCTACCAAAACTTGACTGGGTAGTGCAAGGCTTGACTGGGTAGTGCAAGGCTTGACTGGGTAGTGCAAGGCTTGACTGGGTAGCGCAAGGCTTGACTGGGTAGTGCAAGGCGTCACACGCTCTTGCAGTTCTTGTCTGTTCTCCCGTGCAACGCCGGGGAACTTGGTTAGTATGTCATAGAGCCAATGGATTATACAGAGTAGACTCTCGCTGAATAGAATAACTTCGGGCCATATCCGTTTGATTATATTAAGCGGCTGATTGAGCGGCACATTTTAATACGGCAGGAACAGGGAATGATTCAGTCCCAGCTAATATATTTGATTCTACGAGACGGCTGTTTATGTTGTCTGCGATTCTGTTAAACAGAGTCCTCCGTAAATGATAGTGAATTATATTTATTACATATATACTCGGTGAAGGGTGTAGCTGGTCAGGTGAGAAATTCAACAGTTGTACAGTGAATTAACCAATGGGAAGACACAAGCGTTGAACACGACAACGTGACAGCGAAGTCAGCCTACATGTACACGTCACTACAGCTACTCCAATTTCGTCAGCTTTGCATAGCACGTAGCACACACAAAAATATCGGCATTATTCCGTTAATGTTGCATAGTTCCGCCGTACGAAGGGTATTAGCAATGCGTCTGGCCACTCCCACTTCGATCTTTGACGTCCTCGCTAATTAACGACAATGCATAGCTGCACGCACGAAGCCGTCGACTCGGCTGACCGCACAGTTGAAGGTGCACCTTTACATTATAATGGCGATGTCTTAGTATGACATCAGATTCTCTCTCAAGTAACAGTAACAGTATTCCATTACGTGTACAAAAAATCAATATTAACGAGGATGTCAGATATTTGACATCATTAATATTTACGATTATACGGCTGTTATAATGCAATGAACACAACCAAGACACAAGAGACGTTATTTGACGTTATTTGGTTAAGACAGCTATTGTTATACGGTGGTTCAGAAAGTACAAGGCTGAAGACTTAGTATGGCATTAACTCTGGTCAGTGTAATGTGGCAATGTTTAATTATTTGTACGAAGAAAAAGCAAGGACGATGTCAGGTGTTTAACATCATTAACATAATCGAAAATATTATTGCCATAATGCAATGGACGAGACTAATACTCAAAGTAGCCTTTTTTGGTTTAGGTGGCAAATGTCATACGATGGTTCAGAGAGAACAGCAAGTTTGAAATCTTAATATCATTTCAAGGTATATTCATCGTTATGTGACGAATAATGATCATGGGCATTAGAAGGGTAACCTGGGGCAGCGTGGCACCCCAAGGAAACTTTCAAACTGTGCATCATTAAACTATTTTAGCATGTACTTAATGTGTTCACATTGTGGACAGATATGTGTGTTACCCATTGAAACGACACAAGGTGGCAGGACTAATACTTATCCAAATGCCTACACGATGCGCACGCACGCACGCACGCACGCACGCACGCACGCACGCTCGCACGCACGCACACACGCTTAAGATCACAATTTTTGCAAAGGTGCAATGGCCTTAAAATAAGTGCCGCCTCTCATGATGGAAGAAATGTTGTTGGAAAGCCTTATTTGTTACACGACAAAGTGGCTTCTGGAAAGGAGGTGACCTATTATGATAGGAGCAATATAACAGGAGTACCACTATATATAACATTCTCCGGGGAGAACTGCTAAAGTACGCCGCCAGATGGCCAGATGTCTGGTAAACTCCATTGCAGAAATCTCCAACGTCGCGCCGCAATACAATGCACCATTGGAACTTGGTAGAGGTGTGTTAATCCTATTACAACAGCCCAGTAAGACAGTTGTATCGAAGGTAAATAAACAGCGCACACAGGCCGGACTATTATATCGAAGATAGATAAAAAGTACACGTATGCCCAGAAGAATACAATAAATATGCTATTCAGTGGCAACTATGGTTACTGCCAAATATTTGGGCTGTTGTCGCAATATCGCGAGCCACTTCGGAGACGCTGGTACAGACAGACACGAATGCAAGCTAGCACGCTCGAACGCATACTTGTAAACAAGGGCACGTGCTTGTACGCACGCACGCACGCACGCACGCACGCACGCACGCACGTAAAATGTCCACACAAGTTTTTTTCGCTACGTGAAGCCGGTGGTTTGACATAATTTTGGGGGCATTAAATTGTCCTACCAAAACTTGACTGGGTAGTGCAAGGCTTGACTGGGTAGTGCAAGGCTTGACTGGGTAGTGCAAGGCTTGACTGGGTAGTGCAAGGCTTGACTGGGTAGTGCAAGGTTTGACTGGGTAGTGCAAGGCGTCACACGCTCTTGCAGTTCTTGTCTGTTCTCCCGTGCAACGCCGGGGAACTTGGTTAGTATGTCATAGAGCCAATGGATCATACAGAGTAGACTCTCGCTGAATAGAATAACTTCGGGCCATATCAGTTTGATTATATTAAGCGGCTGATTGAGCGGCACATTTTAATACGGCGGGAACAGGGAATGATTCAGTCCCAGCTAATATATTTGATTCTACGAGACGGCTGTTTATGTTGTCTGCGATTCTGTTAAACAGAGTCCTCCGTAAATGATAGTGAATTATATTTATTACATATATACTCGGTGAAGGGTGTAGCTGGTCAGGTGAGAAATTCAACAGTTGTACAGTGAATTAACCAATGGGAAGACACAAGCGTTGAACACGACAACGTGACAGCGAAGTCAGCCTACATGTACACGTCACTACAGCTACTCCAATTTCGTCAGCTTTGCATAGCACGTAGCACACACAAAAATATCGGCATTATTCCGTTAATGTTGCATAGTTCCGCCGTACGAAGGGTATTAGCAATGCGTCTGGCCACTCCCACTTCGATCTTTGACGTCCTCGCTAATTAACGCCAACGACAATGCACAGCTGCACGCACGAAGCCGTCGACTCGGCTGACCGCACAGTTGAAGGTGCACCTTTATATTATAATGGCGATGTCTTAGTATGACATCAGAGTGCTATAATGCAATGGACGAGACTAATACTCAAAGTAGCCTTTTTGGGTTTGGGTGGCAAATGTCAAGTTTGAAACCTTAATATACTTTAAAAGTATATTCATAATTGTGTGAAGAATGGTGATATTGGACATTAGCAGGGTAACCTGGGGCAGCGTGGCACCCCAAGGGAACTTTCAAACTGTGCATCATTCAACAACTTTAGCATGTATTTACATTGTGGACAAATATGCGTGTTACCCACTAAAAAACTATTTTCAGTAAATAAACAACCTAGCTGAGTTGCATTTGAAAATTAGTAAGAGTACCCAAAAAAGCCGTCTTGCCCCATCCCTGAGGCAAGACGGTCCTCTGCCTGGGGCAACACGGTCTATAATCCCCGCCCCGTGGACATAGGGACCGTCTTGCCCCACATGCATGGGGACCGTCTTGCCCCACGGACAAAACACGTGTCTTAACACGATGTATTCAAAACACAACATACTATTGCCCAGTTTGTATTGTTTGACCTGTCAACTGATTAATAATATTATCATGTCACCAATTAAATCAATGATTCACGATTTACTGTTGGCAAAATATTAAATCAGTGCATAAAATAGTGCTTATAAAAGTTTAAAAACACACTGATTGAATTACGCCTGTCTCGTGTTGATGAGCTTTCGGGGTGTGTATCAAATAGAAATTAGCTTAATTTTTCACCAGATTTGGGGACGTTCAGAGTTTTATATTTAGCGTACGTAGTGCGGGGCCGTCTTACCCCACGTTACCCTACATAGGTAGATCTGCCTGAGATCTAACATGTCGCACCTGGTTGGTGCGGTCTTTTATCATTACGTTACCTCCGAAAGTCTAACAGTCATTCACCGTATGATCTTTCTTCAGGCTCCTTGCCACACGGGCTAGGGTAGCTCGGTAGGCGGTCAGGTCTCCATTAATACCTATCATGCTGTCACAGTGTTGCGCGTTGGACGTTTTTAAATGGAAGCGTGATCTGTACATCGCGTCACGTAAATTTTCACTACGAAAGCGAATGATAATTGCTCGCTGTCTGGGGCAGCCGTCGGAGTCAACCTTCGGCCCCAGGAATATGAATAAAATACATGTACATGTGTGTACAATTGTGGAATAGATTTGCTGCGATAATTATATACTGGTACAGATTGGTCGATTAATGCGAATCGAAAATAATAACCTGGATCTGAGTAACCGAACACGTTTCTGAGTTGTCACACGCAGTGTGAAAGTTGATTAAACATTGAATACGACAGTAATAGGTTGAATCAATAGTTATTTTACTATATCTTTCAACTGATCTCGAAGAATAGAATCACGACGCACATCTCCCGTACTAATGATTCACCGTTTCATGCGCAGATGACGTTTTCGAATTGTTTAGCACCCGTAACACTGCTTTGAGTTTTGTTTAGCTTAGCGAAAACTTAGATTTACGACGCAACGTAAACTGCGGTCGTAAACTAGGTTGTCCCGCCGACGTCCATGCTCTGCGCGCACTCGACCGTGGACAGTGGCGAGAGTTGGGGCGGGAACTTACGACTTGAGACTGTAGCATAGGAATCGGCGGAAATTACTTTTTATTATTTATTAACTTATTTATTATTTTTAGTAACACGTTAATTGACTTGTTTAGTAATTGTTTTAAACACTTTTTATGATACGGACATTTTAATTATTAATTTTATTTATTTATCTATTTATTAATTAACTTTTAACAACTGTCGTGGTACATATTGTGGAATGGCATAAGTGAAACACACGTGAGTAATATCACGTCTGCCACGCGAAAATGCATTTAATAATAGTAATAATTAAGGTCAAATTTGACCGCTATCATTGGAGCCACCTCCTTATTTATTAATTGAAACGATTACATTATTTGTAGATCCATATTGTAGAGACTTACGTTATTCATTCAGTGCTCCAGTGTTTAAGTTTGACAGCTTATTTTCCAGGTAGAAATATGATAAGCAAAAAAGAAAGCGTACAATTATTCAGTGCTTTGGCAAATCGCCCTTTCTGAGAAACATTCAGCCACGCTGCAATTACTGCACGAAGATTGTTCGTTCACATCTATCCACCACCATCTATCTATCCACCAGATGCTCATTTATATAGCTGAGTGAACTGAGGCAATATGGAGTGAACGAAACTTCGATATCTTGTTGGCCCCTATACATAACTTGGATTTTTATCAACCGGGAAAGGGCATTTTGGGGTAGGACGACCCCGCGACTCCCCTTGACTACGAGACTGATTAGAGTAGTGTGGGGCAAAGCACATCCCTGTATAGTCAAAAACGATTTGGCATATTTATTTTCGCTATTGTTATACCCATCTATTATATATAGTAGTGTGTGGCTCTGTCTGTCTGTCTGTCTGTCTGTCTGTCTGTTATGTCTGCCTGTTCCCTCATATCTCCGCCAGTTTGTCCCGCATTGAACGGGTCATTGGAGTAATATTATTTAAGAAATAAAGTATGCCATATTATTAATAAAATCGAACATAACTAAATTGGTTTGGCATCATGTTGCATCGTTGGATTGGAGGATTGCGTCAATCAGCGGAGACATAGGTATTCGTTTTTTTTACCGAGGACGTAACATTGCGGAGATGTACCCAAAAATATGTCTACGAAATCGGCAAATTAGTACAAATTGGATAATATCAAACGTAGCCGTTAAACAGCACATCCTTCGAATGGACTATATAACTATGTGTTGTTCCGCTAATCAGGTAGCTGTAGAACACACGCTGTAGCACGAGTGGAGTAGTATCCTCCAGTATAATAACGCCGCCATTCTTACACGAGAGAAACACAATAGATACGCCTGACAATGGCGCCTGTTTTAAGCTCTTATTTGCGTCGACTTAAGTCGGCTTAAACAAGGAATTAGTGCGTGACTTTGGTGGATGACAATAATTAACTAGGATAATCCGCTTTCAGAATCGTAATTCCGAATCGCGGTTCACTTGAATAATCGGACAAAAATCCGTTCTCAATATACAGAAAATAGTTCTCAATATACAGACAGTCCTCTCTGATTTACTGTCAACAATTCCATTGTGCTGTTAGCGGACGTTGACCTCAGTGTTTTACTCGCGTCAAAACAATTACTAAATGCAAAGTCATTGGTCAAAGTAAATTATCGACAAAGAAAATCCCAACAAATAGTGAACCGCGCGCAGTATAAATGACCAGCCCGAACGTCCTTCCAGCAACCACGACAGACAACCGGACCTAGCCCCGTGTCTAACAATTTCATCGAGAGAAGATTGAGCCACCATCGTAGATCCCACTTCGACCATGTGAGTTGTTTTGCTTTTGCTCAATAAATATCATAGAATATTACACTATGTACAGACACAAAACAATTCAGCGCAAATGAGCTTGAGTTGAACTTCAACAACACTGGGAAAAGAACTGTTAGTTGGTTATTGAATCCAAATAATGATCTGTAAAGCCTGCTGAAGAGAAATCATCTTCGTAGACTGAACTGGTTTGGACTGGTCTGTACGTCTGCCCCATGTATAGTGCTGTTGTTTTAACTCAATACTTTATTTTAGATAGTACGCTATTGTTATACCCATCTATTATATATAGTAGTGTGTGGCTCTGTCTGTCTGTCTGTCTATTATGTCTGCCTGTTCCCTCATATCTCCGCCAGTTTGTCCCGCATTGAACGGGTCATTGGAGTAATATTATTTAAGAAATAAAGAATGCCATATTATTAATAAAATCGAACGTAACTAAATTGGTTTGGCATCATGTTGCTGTTGTTTTAAGTCGTCTTGTGCTCGAAATCCCTTTTCATGGCAGACAGCGTATAATGGTAGTTGCAGTAATCTACTGTGCACACTGATTCCGCGGAATTACGCAACATCCGAGTAACATCTGGAGCGATCATTACACAGAAGCCGTCGGGTAGTCCGTTGGACCACCAGCTCCCTTGGCTTACATTTTTGTTCGTATGTAGACTGGTGCGCCGATACATGGTAGCATGGTAAACTATGTGTGACTAAGCTTTAGCCCTTGGCTTCCCCATTTGTGAAATCTTAGATACGTCACTGAAAGTTGCATCTTAGTGACGTAAATCTCGCAAGTGTTTGTCATCGTTGCAACGGCTACAGTCAATAATATTTCAGTTTATGTAATGTTGTATTGTTCTACGTGTACAACGTATCGTTTTTACAATGCCTTCAGGTTTACCAGCAAAACCTGTTAATTCGCGTTGCATATACAGTTGTATATGTATATGATTCTACAAACCGGCGGGTGCGATTCTGTGAAGCAGCGTATTTTAACACAGCCGGAATAGGGAATGATTCCTCCCCAGGCACTGTGATTCTACTAAACGGTTGGTTCTGTCATCCGTGGTTCTGTTAAGCGGAGTTCACTCTACTGGGTGCTACAGTACTGAATCGATGGGGTCTGCTGTGTTCTAACTTCACAACACCAGAGTCGAACAGCTGTACTCTGAAAACTACCTAAATACTCGTACAAGTATTTTTTATTGACAAAGCACTGAAATGTCGTATTTTCTTGTCTTGCATTGATGTGTACAGAAGTGGCCACTGGCCAGCAGGCATTTGGAGGTGAATTGACTGACTCACTGACTCGTCACAAATCGAAAGTACTCAAAAAGTACTTGGCCTATTTTTGGAATGTACGTCACTACCTGAACAAGTACTTTTAATTTTTCGCAAATGTGCTTAAGTACCAGTACAAGTATTCAAACAATTGTATTTTAAGTACACAAACATTAAATACAAATTACCGCGGCACAGCCCGGCATCTCACACGTTTTAGCACACTGCCAGGCGCATAATGTTATACACACTTACAGGAAGTTTTCTTTCGAATCATATCAAGAACGGCATGGGTCCATACCATTCCCGCTTCACGTCGGATGTGGACAATGACGAACGTTTCAACGGTTCCCGATTTTTTTATATTGTGGGAAGTTGCATCACATTAACGATAGTAAAAGTGTCTTTCTATTTGTCTTGCAGAAGAACGTGTCTAAAGAAGACCGAGAACAGAATGAAGCTCGCTATCGTCGCTGTTACCTTGCTGCTTCTGCAGGCGTCTCTGCGTAAGTTATCGGCACAATCTTCTCTATAAGCCTCGCGCGGATCGACAGACCATCAACTGCCATTCGTCGTCCTACTGGTCTTGCTGGTTCTCTGTCTTGTGCAACTGAACAGCGACGCACACAAGTTCGGTTTCTACCAATTTACAGTGGCAAAGGCTGCAGCAACCTTCTTAGTAAAAAGGTTATTTATACTTGCAAAATGCCCATCCTCCAGACTGGATAATTTGGTAGTTCGCATTTACCAAATTTCAACATTATCACAAAAATATACATGTATGCCTTGGTATTTGGTGCTGCCAGCTAATATCTTGATTACTTCATTCCAACTCTCGAAATTACGCAACTTCAGACACTCAAAAGAAAATACGCATTACATTGTCAACAATTGTACGTAATTGTTTTGCAAAGCGTTGCGGACAAGTGTACATAATAACTTGACGTGGTAATTCTATTAGAAAGGTTATCAGCGGGGTGAATTTCGAAAAAATAAAACTAAGACGACCCGACCGTGGGTTCGTAGACGAGCCCCTGAAAGTTTGGTGCCCGTGATGCAAAGCGTCTGGGAGGAGTAGCATAGCATACAACCATACATACTCACGGTCGATTATAATACGATTGCTGATACACGCGTATGACGTACAAAGAACCCATGTGCGTTATTTGCAGTGACAGTCGCCGACCTGATCGTCGAAGACCTGGCTGAAGATGTTGTCGATGGCAGCGGTTCAGGTATAGATGGAAGCGGCTCGTCGTCAACGTCGGTTCAATCCACCACGACACAGACATCGACGACGACGACGACGCGTAAGCAAAACCTCAGAAGTCGTACTGGTTTCCTCAGTAGATAACCTTATCTCATTTGTTTACGAATAATATTGCTTCCATGCGTATACGAATGATCGGACACACCGTGCGGTTAAAATAACGACACAAAGCCAAAGGAACGACACAACAACTATTCGTTTTAATGTCGCATTCACCATTGAATCTTTATGACAGCGGAACAACGAGCAACGGAAGTTGTAAATGATCAATTATAAAATGTATACTGATGATATTGTGATGCTTTGTTGCAGAGCCTGCCGCATCCCAAAGAGGTGAGAATTTGTGTTTAACGGTCTAAACACAAGCAAATGGTTTGTAAAAGAGTGAAATGTCACCATTTTATCAAAGAAGCCGATATATTTGAGGTGGATAAATTGTGTTTCTCCGTCTATATTATAAATTCACCTGAAGATTATGAACTATTTCTGCTGCTGTTGCTTCTATCGTCGTTCGAAAAAGTATGAACGAACACAATTGTTTCGGTCTAAAAGTCAGTGGGTTTTTATTATACATGTTATTAGTTTATTTGACTCTTTTATTGGTAATGTTACTCTAAGGAGACTGACATAGCGTAGCGCCAAAGTATCGGTCTAAATGGACATCTGACTTACTTTTACTTAGAATGTTACGTCTGCGGCCACTATGACGACAACATGAAACTTG
>OY759267.1:25881789-25894569 GCA_963662155.1 Lamellibrachia columna
GACTGGTCAGTGCTGACCTAGGTCAATAAGCAGTCAGACGAGAGGTCGCGTGCCAGAGCGTAAAAATGTACATTTATTCGAAGAGCTTTCATGTCACGCAATTTGCATGTAACATTACATGGCGATACCTTCGAAAATCAAAACGACGGCGCAATAAAATAAATATTCAAACAGATCAAAGATAAAAATGCGTCAGTGAAATAACAATCCATGTAAATGTAAAACATGCAATAAATAATTACACACATTCAAGCAATTCATTAAAACAATTATCACAGTGACGAGGAGATTTCGTCACAGTAGCTTGTAGAATACTGATAAATTATATATAAAAAAATATATATGTAAAACATTTTTTTCAGTTTTAATATTCAATTTCACCGGAATGTGACGTCACCGTAAACCTGCGGTGGTTGACACCAGGTCGCCCCCTGGAGTGGGACGTCACCGTAAACCTGCGGGGGTTAGACACCAGGTCATCCCCTGGAGTGGGACGTCACCGTAAACCTGCGGGGGTTGACACCAGGTCATCCCCTGGAGTGGGACGTCACCGTAAACCTGGGAGGTTGACACCAGGTCACCCCCTAGAGTGGGACGTCACCGTAAACCTGGGAGGTTGACACCAGGTCACCCCCTAGAGTGGGACGTCACCGTAAACCTGGGAGGTTGACACCAGGTCACCCCCTAGAGTGGGACGTCACCGTAAACCTGGGAGGTTGACACCAGATCACCCCCTGGAGTGGGACGTCACCGTAAACCTGGGAGGTTGACACCAGGTCACCCCCTGGAGTGGGACGTCACCGTAAACCTGGGAGGTTGACACCAGGTCGCCCCCTGGAGTGGGACGTCACCGTAAACCTGGGAGGTTGACACCAGGTCGCCCCCTAGAGTGGGGCGTCACCGTAGACCTGGGAGGTTGACACCAGGTCGCCCCCTGGAGTAGGACGTCACCGTAAACCTGGGAGGTTGACACCAGGTCGCCCACTTGAGTGTGACATCACTTAACCTCTTTGGGTTTAAAACCTTGTGCGGTGCAGAAACAAATGCAACCCATAACAATATACTGTGCACAAAAGAACGCGCGTAACATTCAGTGGTACAAAGGTGCATATGGACATGCAGTCTTCCAAGAAACGTGCGAATTCATCAACAGTTGCGTGCTGCAGATATTTAACGATACACCGCCAGTCTTTGGTTCGCAGTGAACGTCATTAGACCCCAGTAAACGTTCATAATCGCAGATGGTGTAAACTAAGTTCGAAAGTTTAATATACACATGCTCGACGCTGCATATAACTCAAACTTCAAACTGCTTTGCCCTTGTATTCATCCGATAACGTAATAAGTGAAACAAATGCATGTCTATATAACCTATATTCACATTGACACATGTTAACACAAGCCACGCGTTGACACTCACAGTGCAAATATAAGGAAAGCAGACACGACAGCAGTTACCATGGTTACACATTGTCAGTGGTAACAACGGGAACGCGTCAACTTCACAAGAGTAGATAGGTTGCTACGGCCGTTACCAGGGTAAACAGGCAGACGCCGAACTTGGGTGAATCGTTGTTCAGGGTCAGCTTCCCGGAGTTGCACAGGTCGGTGGTACAGCATTTCTTGCACAACTAAGGAAAACAATGGACATTCATTCATTCAACATATACGTCCGGTTTGTTTTCACACGGGTACTGCTACTTCTAACGCTGCTGCCACTACTGTTGTTGCGGTAACAACAGTACTCCTACTTCTACCGCTGCTGCCACTACTGTTGTTGCGGTAACAACAGTACTCCTACTTCTATCGCTGCTACCACTACTGTTGTTGCGGTAACAACAGTACTCCTACTTCTACCTCTGCTGTCACTACTGTTGTTGCATTAACTACAGTTCTGCTACTTCTACCGCTGCTGTCACTACTGTTGTTGCATTAACTACAGTACTGCTACTTCTACCGCTGCTGTCACTACTGTTGTTGCATTAACTACAGTACTGCTACTTCTATCACTGCTGTCACTAGTGTTGTTGCGGTAACAACACAGGCAACAGCATCGATAATAGTTACCGCGGCGCCGATGTAAAGAGACGACATCAGAAAGTAACGATATTACAAACCGAGATTAACCGTTACCGTAAGTAATACCAGTGATTATTGTTACCTCTTTATTGTTGGCTGTGGCACACTTCTCGTCCGTGTAGTCCGAACATTCAGTCGAGTTGTAGCAGCCGCGGGCATAGGTCACCGTGTTGTCCACAGTCTCCTTGTAGATCTACAGCGACACATTCTCGTTATAATACACAAGTTCGTTCGAGATTTATCAGGAAGTACTCATTCTTTCAGAGGACAACAAATTAATGGAACAGATTATCTACACATTGTATAAATGATAAATGCGTGAATATGTTTAAAAACAAAATTGACAGATATCTCAGAAGGGCGGGTTACACGTAGGTGAACAAGTGTTGGACTCTCGATAAGCCAATGGCTTCCTTCTTGTCCGCTTGCCATCCGGGCATTTTGGATGTCAATCTTGCTACTTGAGATCAGTGTTTCATTCGTCGATAAACTTTTATAGATCAAAAACATTTTGTTTATTTATCCTACACTACTAAGTACATATATAGCAATGTATTATAATGTAGGAGGAGCAACTTACCCAGCAATCACTGCCGCTGGGACATCCTTCTTTACCGTACGTCGTTTTCGCCTCTCCACACTCTGACTCTGGCTTCATGTTGCCGTCGTATTCGCCACAGACGTAGCACTCTACGTATATATAAGACCTGTCTTCGTCAATACGTACATTCGGCGTAACACATTTGAAGTATTTAAGGGACAGCGTTACCAATCAAGCAGTCTTAACAATTATTTATGTAACCGTTTGCCCTACATATAGAATAATCATTGTCTAGCGGTTTTTCCCAGATACGATATACGAGCAAAGTCAATACATACGACGATATTGAAACAAGGTGATATACGCAGTATGTGTATTTCATAACGCACGTCAGTATCTCTGTAAAACCTCGCTGGTAGAGAGTAAGTCCAACTCCAAGATGTAATGCATACGTAACGGCGATTACTGCGATTCGCTTTCATCACTATTATCTATTGAAAGCAACATCAACATAATATATATTAGTCGTTCCGGTGTGCAATATCACAATGAAGATGTTTCACATTCGTGCACATCGCAGACAGTTGTAAACCAGTCTTATAAATAGACGTAATTATAATAGCTACTTACGCTTCGGCGAAGATTCTTCTGTGGTCGTATATCCTCCACTTCCTGTTTCCAGGTCTTCGGTGACCGTGGTGGTGGCCATTGTCACTGCAAACAACGCACACGAGTTGTGTAAACACCAGATATAAACACCAGATGTACTTCATGTACTGCTACTAACATTATTCAAATACAATTATTTTCAGAAGTATTCGAATGCAAGATATATTGTTAAATTGAAGATATATTGTAGCACGACTACTAATAGGCATACTGCTAAAAAATATTGTTAAATTGAAGATATATTGTAGCACGACTACTAATAGGCATACTGCTAAAAAATCGATTACGAGTGCATTTTAAATTTAAAGAATGCTAATGCTATTTTAATTACACGAATGCAAATACGTGGTATTTGTATTTTAATATCAAACGCACAATAATACAAAAACAATATCGCCATTCGAATAATGTTAAATTGAAAGTTGTCAGCATGAAAATAATTCATTCATGAAGCATTCGCACGATTACGAATACATTACATTGGATACAAATATGTTGAATTGATATGTATTCGAATACGAATACTATTAGAAATTATTTGAAAACGACTACTTGGCAAAAACTTGATTGTGTCCGAATACGAATACTCCAAAAACAGCTTTCCTTGATCCAAGTGTGGTGAATATGATATGCTCCTATTCTTCAAATAAATAGTCGTATTCCGGGGGGATAAGCGCTACTATGCAGCAAGGACGACGAATGGCGGTTGATGCTCGGTCGATCCAACCGAGACTTAGAGAAGATTATGCTGAGAACTTACGCAGAGACGCCTGCAGAAGCAGCAAGGTAACAGCGACGATAGCGAGCTTCATGATGTTATCGGTCTTCTGTCTTCTTTAGCACGTTCTTCTTTCTAAAAGGGAAGTAGAAAGACACAGTCAATGTGATGTTGTTTTCTCACAATGTGCAAAGGCTTCGTTTTCGGAACGCAAACCGAAAAGATGTAAAGAAAACAAACAACATAAATGAACACAGCGTCTTATTCAGTGTCAGTGTTTGTCTGATGTTATCCCGCCCCTGTAGGGAAACTGACAAGGGTTACCGTTCGATATACGTTGACGGGTCATTATAATGGTTCTCCATAACTCACACAATTTCGGCACTATAGTAGCCACAGCCTATGACAATTTGAATGGGTTTAATCATCATAAGATAACTTAATGCAATAGATCTTTCAGCATAAAATACTTTTCTGATCAAACTGTCTGAGTCATATTTAAAATTAAAACATGTCAACGTGTTATGGTGTCCATCTTCAAATGACATGGACCTTTATTGTTATTAATTCGTTATTTCGTTAACTATTAAGTCATTTGCTATACTAGCGATGTCCCACAAAGCAAACATACACTATAACGCTAATCTAAGTTTACTAGGAAAGCAATTTGTTTCGTCATATCTATTTGTTAGTACACTTGTCTTCAGTCTGCTGCCCGTATTGTGGAAGTGCATATTATTTTATAAAGTGTTCAAATGTGCTAAAAAAGCGAACTCACATTGTAGAAATGAACGTCGATGGTCAAATCGTCTCCTCTTGGATGAAATGGTAGAAACTGCTGTTTGACTGCTGGTGCTGGACTGCTGGTCCGGACTGGTTATTTATACCCAGCGATGGTCAAAGACGTTCATTAAGACAATGGTTGATATTTGAGGTGGGATTGGCTGATACAGTTGAACTATCATTGTTGCCTGGGAACGCAGCTTGTGGTTGATCAAGACACGCCCTGTTTGGTCCAGTCGTGACGTCGTGACGTCGGTCTTCACCACTCCTGTCGTCGCATAAGTATAGTGCTTACCATTGGTTCAGACCACTCACCAATCAAAAACGACTATTTTGTCCCGCGGAATGTGATGACGACCAAACCACCAGCGACCAATGCCATACCCCTAGATCATCTAGTGTTTGCAATAATTAGTTGTTTTGAGGAGCAACTTAGCAACTATTGAGGTTGACACAGCCAGTATTCGACCCAGTCGAACATACAATGGAATTGTTGACGACGCACCAATATAGACGCACTCCCATGTGTCCACGAATCACGAATCGTGTGTGCATGAATCACGATTCATAAACACTTTTTAGAAAACGGATTAACCTCGAACTGAGCTCTTACAAAGTGCTTTATTTGTACTTTAGTATAACATCGCCAAACTGGTAAATAGAATCGTCACAGCACACTTCATTGTCATTGGCGGCCATTGTATTTCAGTTGTAGATGTTCGCGAAACCGTTATTCTTGTGCAGCCTTGTAGGCGGCTTTGTTGTCCAATATGACAGTACTGCAGTTGGCCGTCAATGTCCGCTCTCGGACACACCTGGTATATATTGTGTGTAGGATATTGTGCAAGTATTGTGTGTAGGATATTGTGCAGGTATTGTGTGTAGGATATTGTGCAAGTATTGTGTGTAGGTTATTGCGAAAATATTGTTTGTAGGATGGGCGCTGAATTATCTGCTGATAAAAACTAGCTCTCAGTGTGTAGCGGCTACAGTGGCCTTGGACGACGTTGAAGCTACGTCTCCTCAGAAGGTTTCGTCGTCAGTGAACACATGGGAGCCCTTAGCCAAAACATCTATATAATTCTATGCAAATTATGTAGCAGTCTATATAAATCTAAAGAGGTCTACAGAAATCTACATAACTCTGTCTACACAATACTAAAGGTACGTTTTTGAAGGTACGTTCTTATATACGTCCTTGAAGGTATGTTCTTATATACCTCCTTGAAGGTACGTTCTTATATAGCGCAGTATCCATTCCTTGAGACTGCTCAAACCGCTTTACACTTCATCCCCTGGCAGGCGTGTTCATTCTAAGGTCATCTCGATTTCTCTGGGAAGCATTAAGCCAGGTTGCAATTACTGCACGAAGATTATAGTTCAGATATCCACCTCTGTCTGTAGCCAGGTATTCATTTATACAGCTGAGTGAACTGTGGCAACGTGGGATGAACGAAATTGCCAAAGTTTCGAAACGGGGGCAAGAGGATTAGGGCTACGTCTCCCCAAACCGTGTCACTATCAATGGTCATTAGTTGGCGGCGTATCACTAACTACTCCGCAGTCAGCTAAGTCTTCCTAGACCAATACGTCTGCATACGTCTGGTTCTATTTGTATAAGTTTTTCACTAATTGCTTTATTCACACTACGATTAGATTTTGATTTTATCGTTTATGCTCTTCATAGTATAAACCACTCAAGTCAGCCTGTTCTCACACATTCAGCTATTCGAACAGGTTACAGCTGTGCGTGTTCTTAAGAAAGGTCACGTGCTGTTAATAAATTATTTACATATACGAGTATGTGTATTTAATATACAATTAGTAAGATTGAACTAAAATTACAAATGGAACAAAAGGAACATTTTGAATTAACCGTCGACTCTGGTTGTGCACACAGCAGGAAGTGTGGAGTTAGCACGGGCCGACTTCTCTGTGTGAATGAAGCGTCATGTAAACATCCTCCTTCTCACGTACAAATGCCTTCACGGTCTTGTCCCTCCATATTTATCGGCTCTCATTTCTCCCCATCATCCGACACGCTGTCTATCCTTTTCCGACAAGTTGCTTCTTAGACAACCCACTTCCCGCACTAAAAAAGGCGAACGCGCTTTCTCCTTCGCAGCTCCGAGGGCATATAACCAACTACCTATCCCAGTACTCATGTGTACGAGTGTCTAACAGGCAATCTGTTTGATGTCGCAACCGCGGAAGCTTTGATATGAACGAAGGCAATCTGTCTGACAGGCAATCTGTTTGACGTCGCAACCAGCGGGTTTAAACACTTCTGACAAAGTTGGACTCGAAGACTTCACACTTTATTTAGGCAAACAAATTTAGTTGTTGTTATTAAATTTATGATTTTGCTACCACGAATCATTATAAATGGCAGAAGATGACAGCGAAACACCACAATACACCGTAACACGTTCTAATCGCTACGCACAACCAGCGCAAGGCGTACTACGTCTGCAGAAAGTACTGTTGTAAACAATGATCCACGTATTATATAGAACAGCGAATCGCGGCGGAGTAAATTACAATAGGACAGAAATGTAGGTTCCTTGCGATAAACTTTCCCAGTCAAAGTCTAAATTTAATATTATATTTACCAAATAATAGAATAAGTTCTTGACTTTTTTTGATGTGCCATGTTTCGCATCCCCAGAGCAGGATTGGTGGAACGTTTGAGTTGCATTAGCGGAATTCTGATGGCAGGGTAAATGTCTTGCTGTTTCAAATGTCGACATCTCGCCACACAGAACGGTTTTCACGACAGGTCCCACCAGATCGTTGAAACGATTTCCAATAATGTCACCATTGATAGCGGGTCAATATGTGATGCCAATCTACGTCAGTAGACTAAGACGTTGTTTCTATCTTATCAACACATACAAATGGGATCTTTTGATGTAGCACTGCAAAAGGACGTCTCAGTAGAAATGTCCGTCGATTAGAGCAACTATTTGAATTGTACGACTCTAGCGGTGAACAAATGTCGCCATGGGTAGTAAATAAATATTTATCCTCTGTGCCTGTGTTTTCATTGCTGTATCATTACGGCATGTCTATTTTGCGGTAGGTGGCAATTAATCTACAAGCGGCTACACATTTGCTTCCTGTGTGGTATTGTTTATTTTCGTCACTTAATTGAGCACCCGACAAAATAAGTAAAGTTCATTCGTACTGGTATTCCACACCTACGTCTCAAGAAAGTACTGTTGTAAACAATGGTTCACGTATTATATAATAGTGGCAATACATCGACCTCTTAAAAACTAGAGTAACGAACACTACACGAACCCTGTCAAATGTGCATAAGCGACATCGTCGTCTGTACCGAAACATGTGCGAACAAATATCTCCAAGTGCACAAAGACACGGTTTATGTCAATCCCATTTGATTATTTTTTTATATGTTATATCACAATATGTGATGCCAATATACGTCAGTATACTAAGACGTTGTATCTATCTTATCAACACATTGGATCTTTTGACGTCGCACTGCAGAAGGACGGTTCAGTAGAGATATCTGTTAATTACAGCAACTATATGAATTGTTCGTCGGTGTCACGACTCAAGCGGAGAACAAATGTCACCATGGGTAGTAAATAAATATTTATTGTCTTTGTCTGTTTTTTCATTGCTGTATCATTACCGCACGTTTGCCTTTTAGTTAAACACGGTTGGTGGTAATTAATCTACACATTTGCTTCCTGTGTGGTATTGAGGTCACGAGAATGCCAATCCTTTGGTTTTGTTGCGCCACTGAGCTCGGATTTTCTGAGGATATTGGCGCCAAAGAAGTATTTTTATTATTATTATTATTATTATTTTCGTTTATTTTTGTCACTTAAATAAGCACTCGACAAAATACCTAAAGTTCATTCCTACTGGTATTCCACATTTCATATGCCAGGTGCTAGGCCGATCTACATTTTAAAAGAAAGGATTATAGGACTATGTCGGGTAAGACACCTAGTCGTGACTCGGCTTTGGTATCTCCAGGTCACGGGGCGGGCATCAGTGAGACTTCGTGCCAGTCCGCGGTGGCAATACAACGACCTCTTAAAAACTGGAGCAACTCTACACGAACTCTGTCAAATGCGCATAAACGACATCGTCGTCTGTACCGAAACATGTGCGAACAGATACCACCATGTGCACAAAGACACTGTTTATGTCAATCCCATTTGATTATTTGATCCGCACTTTGTTACTTGGACAGTCACAGTCGTATTTGCTGAAGTTTGCTTGACATTATGTTGATGTTATCTATATAAACAAAGTGTTGTCGTGGACCGAGGAAGAGTTTCGAAGCGTAGCCTATTACTGAGACGAGGGCCGTCAGAGGATATCCACGGAGCAGATATGCAGGAAGATGGGATAACTTCGGACACTGTTGCTAGAACAATGAAATCGCGCCCCGTTTTGGATGGCCGTATCTAATGAAATACGCTTTGCTGGTATCAATAAGTGTGATGCAATTAGTGATAAAGACGTCGTTTATACAGGAATGTGTATATTTAAGGCCTGAATCCGCTTAAAATAAAATGCCCTCGGGCGAGATACATAAAATTGTAAAAAAGGTGATATATTTAGTTTATAAAGTAAACAGTGTAAAATAGTGAAGTTTATTGAAACACTTAATAAATCTATCCAATTAAGATTCTAAAACATTGCAATTTTTAAACATGTCACATGCCATTAAAACGGAAACTCCTCATTTCGCATACTCTCACTTTGCCTATTGAATTTATTACCATGATGTCGTCTCTGTATTAGCTTAGCCAATAGTATTCATCAACCGGTATTCATCAACAGCTAGCACACCAGTCCATCACTGCGGAACGTTAAAATGTAGTGGTCTGAATAACCCGAGGGTAGGTATATTCATACATACCAAGCATACACTCATTATAGGTAAATAAATCACTACTGCTCTAATACCCGTTGCTATGGACAAATCATCAGGTGCTAGGTAAACAAATACTTTTTTGAAAATTCAAATGCTACCATTACAGGTATATTTTCTATAATTTATGTAGATAGGTACGATTATATTTCTGATACGATCAATATTATACTAATTAGAGGGATGTTTGTCTTTTTCGGTGCCAAATCGAACGTCATTTTGAGAGGTGAACAAATATGGCTCAAAATGAATAGGACTAATGTCAATGGGCGTCACAATAGCACACAACCTTATTCAATTGGTTTAAAGCGGTATAAGTTTATTTTGCTGATAAAAAGGCACTTGCTACTTTGCCCGGAGTGGGAATGGTTTGGCCAGGAAATCGACAAATAACTAATGTTGAATTTAATTTTATCAATGTGAACTCGAAAAAACATTTTTGAATTTCCAATGTGAGGTGTAAGTATGACTATATTGTCTCTATGCACGTTGTTACACCCACTGCTAAGGACAAACCTTCATAGTAGTCATGTAGGTAGGCATCCAAATAATTTTATGAAAAAAAAATGCCACTGATGCCAATGACCATTATTGTTACTAATTAGAATGGTGTTGTATATTTGGGTGGCAAATCGGGAGTCATTTTGGTTTGATAGTAATCAAGGACCCCCACACCGTTTGCAAACATCGGTTTTTCATTCAGCACACCAAAATCACCTTAGAACCGTTTGTTGTCATACTTTTCCAAAAAATGCCTACAGGGTTTAAGTTGTCTGAAATTGGCACCTCTCTATCAGTCCGGCGGACAAGCCTAAGTCGCCAAAATTGCCCCCCCCCCGACCGATTTCTTAGTGGGAACAAATTTTTGCGTGAGCAAACCGCTCCGAGCGCCTTGTCTGGCGGATACTGGCGCTACACAAGACGTATACCTTATTGTTATCACTATTATTCACATTATTATTCATACGCTCAGTTTAAGAACATTACGGAGAAATTCACTTGATCACAGACAAAGCTAGAGTGCTTGAGGTTGTCAATGTTAAGCCTTATCGGTTATTTTAAACATATACACTGTGGGAAACCAAGCGTCACGCATTTGCTTACAAAACAAGCACTCCCTTCCCTTCACGACCATGTACTCGAACAATAGCCGTTTACGATTAATAGTACCGCTGTGGTTCGGCTGTGCCGCGGAAGCTTTGATATGAACAGAGGCAATCTGTCTGACAGGCAATCTGTTTGTTGTCGCAACCAGCGGGTTCAAGCACTTCGGACAAAGTTGGACTCGAAGACTTCACACTTTATTTAGGCACACAAATTTAGTTGTTGTTATTAATTTTATGATGTAGTTACCCCGAAACATTACAAATGGCAGAACATGAGAGAGAACATTTCACCACACTCAGTGCACCGTAACACCTTCTAATCGCTACGCTCAACCAGCGCAAGGCGTACTACGTCTGCAGAAAGTACTGTTGTAAATAATGGTCCACGTATTATATAAAACAATGAATCGCGGCGGAGTAAATTAGGAAAGCACGGAAATGTAAATTCCTTGCGCTAACTTTCCCAGTCAAAGTTTAAATTTAATATTATTTTTACCAAAACAAAATACCTACTAGAATATTTTCTTGACTTCTTTTGATGTGCCGTGTTTCGCATCCATATGGCATGCTTGGTGGAACGTTTGAGTTGTATTAGCGGAATTCTGATGGCAGGGTAAATGTCTTGCTGTTCCAAATGTCCTCAACTGATTGAAGGCTGTTGATGCTTTCCTACTGTTATTTTCACTGCAACGTTATCACGGTAAGTAAATATCTGGATTTGTATTATATTCACTAGGAAATGTTATTAATAATAGTCGGTCTGTATGTCGAATTTATTTTAAAATTCGACATCTCGCCGCACGGAACGGTTTTCCCGACAGGTCCCACCAGATCGTTGAACCGATTTCTATTCTCTCTCTCCCTCCCCCTCTCCCCCTCTCCCCATCTCTCGTGTCTCCCCCTCTCTTTCTCTCTCTCCCTCTCTCTCAATTACAATTCCAATAATGTCACCATTAATAGCGGGTCAATATGTGATGCCAATCTACGTCAGTAGATTAAGACGTTGTTTCTATCGTATCAACACATTGGATCTAGAACTAGAGTAACTTTACACGAACTCTGTCAAATGTGCATAAGCGACATCGTCGTCTGTACCGAAACATGTGCAAACAAATACCACCATATGCACAAAGACACTGTTCATGTCAATCCCATTTTATTATTTGATATGCATTTTGTGACATGGAAAGTCACAGTCGTTGTTGCTGAAGTTTTGTGGACATTATGTTGATGTTATCTATATAAACAAAGTGTTGTCGTGGATCGAGGAAGAACATCTAAGCGTGTCCCATTACTGAGACCAAGGTCGTCAGAGGATATCCATGGAACAGATATGCAGGAAGGTGGGATAACCTCGGACATTGCTGCTAGAACAATGAAGTTGCGTCCCCTTGTGGATTGCCGTATGTAGTGAGATACGCTTTGCGGGTATCAATAATTGCGATGCAATTAGTCATTTAAGATCAACAACGACATAGAGTCAGCCGATCTAAACAAAACTTACTTTCTTAGAAAACCCGCCATTTGTCGATTACGGCAAACTATGTCGCGGGCTGGTTGGCAAATACTCCCTCTACTGGTGCCACATAATATCTTGTTTATTTATTTATTTTCCAGAATTAGAATTTGCGGTTGGAATTTTATCGAAAACTTTACTATTGTGGTATTCCAAAAAAAAAACATGATTTCCCTATCAATAAGTGTTATTGTATCTATTTACATTCTGTCGTTTGATAAGTAGAGTGTCGCCCTCTGCCGTCGTCGTCTCCGTTTCCGTTTCTCTCTCTCCCTCCCCCCCCCTCTCTCTCTCTGTCTCTCTCTCTCTCTCTCTCTCTCTCTCCTCTCTCTCTCTCTCTCTCTCTCTCTCTCTCTCTCTCTCTCTCTCTCTCTCTCTCTCTCTCTCTCTCTCTCTCTCTCTCTCTCTCTCTCTCTCTCTCTCTCTCTCTCTCTCTAGTCAACCTCAACA
>OY759267.1:25894769-25902269 GCA_963662155.1 Lamellibrachia columna
CTCTAAGCAGCCAATCAGATGGATTATGATTTATTTTGTGTGGGCCTTTTTGTGGGGGGCCTTTTTATGGGAACCCTTTTTGTGGGGGTCCTGGTAAAAATGTAGCACTGGTGCTATGCTTAATCCGGCACTGCACTCCAGCCAGACTCTCAAAAAGGGCGGCTTCCCAACAGGCGCATCACATATTATCTTCTTGCATCCTGTGATTCGCATTGATGAGTTGATCAGGGATATCGTAGGCCCTATAGATACATATGGAGAAGCAACAACTCCAAACAAGAAGAATGCTATCGTACGGAATGTATTTATTCGTTTTTGTCGATTTCTGGTAGTTTGTTATTTCTGGTAATTTGTGATTTTTGGTAGTTTGTCCAACTTATTTGTCCCCGGGGTAGGCATTTATAATTTGTCTACTATGTATTACCTTGTTATATTTCATTACATTATTTTTTTAATATGGCATAGAATATTGTGTCGAATGCTTATCTAAATTAACCTGCATTGATGTTGGTCATACACAATCATAATTAACACTAACAAAGATTGTGTCAATGGCTTTGATAGCGTCATTGGTTTCTACATTGTCAATGTCTCATTGTTTGTTCGGTGTTTCTTTAGTTGTTTATTTGACAACAAAAAACAGTCGGCGGGCGACACGTATTGCAACGATCTCGGTTAACGAGCTCTATCTCTTCTATATATCTGTCCGTCTGTCCTTCGGCTTGATTGTCTGCCTCTCTCAACGTCTCTTTCTCCCACTCTCCTTCTGTCTCTCCGTCTCTCAATCTATATGTCTATCTGTCTGTATGCCTGTCTGCATGTATATCTGTCTCCCCCTCTCGTCCTCTCTCTCTCCCTTTCTCAGTATCTCTGTCTCTTAGTCTCTCCGTCTGTCTGTCTGCCTGTCTGCATATATGTCTCTCTCCCTCCCTCCTCCATCTCTCTCTCTCTCTCTCTCTCTCTCTCTCTCTCTCTCTCTCTCTCCCAGCCATCGATTTGTCGCCAACTACATATATTTCGAGCAGGAAAAAACGACAATGCTGCCATCTGGTGCTACTCAGCCACAAACAAATGTCGCCATTGGTAGCAGGTCAATATTTATTGTCAGTCTACGTCATTAATCTCGTATTTATTGTGAAGTCCTGATATGAATTGTAAAGGTCTAACATTGTTTCCATCTTATTAATATATATAGATTGGACCTTTTGATATCGCACTGCCGAAGGGCTTTTCATTAGTGATTTTCGTTTGATACACCAACTATTTGTACGGCGATGTCGCCGTCTGTCACGATTGAAACGGCGAACAAACGCCACCATGGGTAAAAGATAAATATTTATTCTCTTTATATGTCTTTTCTTTGCTGCGCCATTATATCATGTGTTTTTGTTGTACTTCGACGCGGTTGGTGGCAAACAATCTACCAGCGGCTACACATTTCCTCGCTTCATTAAGCACTGAACTAAATGACTTATTGATATCTCATATTTCATATGCCAGGTGCTAGGCCGGTCATTATTTGTCATTATAGCGTGTGTGTCTCGTTGTAGCTAAACGCGGTCGGGGGCAATTAATCTAGACGCGGTTAAACAGTTATTCCCTGTGTGATATCGTTTATTTTCCTCGCGTTAATCACATTAATCACTGGATTAATTACTAATAAGTATTCAGATTGTCTTCCGAAAACCAACTGGTGTCCAAAATTACATATGCCAGGTGCTGTGGCAGTCGAAATTTAAGCCGGGCATCCTTTTATTAAGAAACGACTGTATCGGTCGGATTCCAACTTGGGATTCTTCCCTACTACCCGCAGGATCACGAGGCGAGCACAATTGGGCCATCGTGCCAGTCCGCTGTGGCAGTACAAAGACATTATACGAACTAATGTCATTCTACATGAACACTGTTAAATGTACGGAAGCAGCGATGTCACTTTGTGCAGAATCACAATTCTTACTGCTAATCCCATTTGATTATTTGGTCCGTACTTTGTCATATGGAGAGTCTTCAAGACCATAGTCGTGGTTGCTGCAGTTTGGCTGGTTGACATTATGTTGATATTATCTATACAGACAATGCGTTTACATTATGTTGATATTATCTATACAGACAATGCGTTTACATTATGTTGATATTATCTATACAAACAATGGGTTGTCGTCGACCGAGGAAGATTATCGAAGCACAGCTCATTACTGAAACCACCGGGGGGGGGGAGACGAGGGCTATCAGAGGATATTCATGCAGCAGATATGTAGGAAGACGGGATCACCTCGGACAGTGAAGTTACGTTCTCGTCGTGCAATGAGATACGCTCTGCTGGTGACAGTGTCAAGTAAACTCAATTGTCTTCTTCAGTGGTTGCAACAATGTCAATGTTTGTCTGAATGGATGAGATTGTGACGGTGTTGGTGGTTAATGTGACAGTGTCACTGTTTGTCGCAAGGGCTGTGGTTGTGATATTGTCAGTTCTTGTGACAGTGTCAATACTTGTCGGAATGGCTGTTATTGTGACGGTGTTGGTGGATATGAGAGTGCCAATGTTTGTCATAAAGGTAGTTACCGTAACAGTGTTAGTGGCTGTGGATAACAATGTCGTTGTCTGTGACAAAGGCAGTGGTTCAGACAACTCGACTTGAATGACCGACACCGGAACATTCCACTCGACTACTAACTACCAAGTTTTTACTTTAACGTACCGAAAACATACGACTTATGTTTATTATCAGCACTATTTCTACAAGTGTCCACGGCTAGTGTCAGTCAGGGCTGGACAGCGCTACTTCTATAAGTGTCCACTGCAGTGTCATACACGGCTGGGCAGCACTACGTCTACACGTGTCCACGGCTAGTGTCAGCCAGGGCTGGGCATCACTACTTCTACAAGTGTCCACTTCCAGTGTCAGCCAGGGCTTGGCAGCACTACTTCTACAAGTGTCCACGGCTAGTGTCAGCCAGGGTTGGGCAGCAGTACTTCTACAAGTGTCCACGGCTAGTGTCAATCAGGGCTGGACACCCCTACTTCTAGAAGTGTGCACGGCTAGTGTCAGCCAGGGTTGGGCAGCAGTACTTCTACAAGTGCCCACGGCTAGTGTCACCCAGGGCTGGGCAGTACTACTTCAACCAGTGTCCACGGTAGTGTCAGCCAGGGTTGTTCAACAGTGCTTCTACAAGTGTCCACGGCTAGTGCCAGTCAGGGCTGGACAGCAGCACTTCTACAAGTGTCCACGGTAGTATATTTATTTCATCACGTAAATATTTGATTACATACATCTACAACTGATAAAATGTAAATTTGAGATGTGTTCACCTGAGATGTGTTCACCTGAGGTGTATTCACCTAAGATGCTCACTGAACTTGAGCGCATACTTTCTGTTGTAATTCGAAATTGTCTTGGAGATATGCTCAACTGGACTGCTCACTGTTGTCTTGGTTGTCTTGTCTTGTTGTCTTGGAGGTGTGCTCAACTGGACTGCTCACTGTTGCACCTGCACTGGTGTTAATCAGGCCAGTGTTATTTGCCTGTTGCTCAATTACGAGGTGCAGAAATGCACTGATGTATCAGCATCAAGGTTTAAATGCCCCTGTTGTCTTCTCACTGGATTTGTACAGAAGATTTGTACAGAAGCCCAGGCACACACCGCTGGCAAGGGGGATTGGCGGGGGCTAATTCATTGACGTTTGCTCTATGTTCACAATTACTTTGCAACGCATTAAAGAACCAATACAAGTGCTCAAATATTTGTACTTAAGTAAAACAAGTACTTAATTCCAAAGTACTGCGATACAGCCCTGGTGTCAGCAGGGCTGGAAGCTAATACCTGCCCAATGCAACGACCTCTTAAAAACTGGAGTAACTCTGCATGAATTCTGTCAAATGTATATCAGCGACATCGTCATCTGTACCGAAACATGTCCGAACGAATACCACCAAGTGCACAAAGACACTGTTTATGTCAATCCCATTTGATTATTTGATCCGCATTTTGTTACTTGGAAAGTCATAGTCGTGGTTGTTGAAGTTCGGTTGCCATTATGTTGATGTTATCTATATAAACAAAGTGCTGGCATGGACTGAGGAAGGGTATCGAAGCGTGTCCCATTACTGAGACAAGGGTTGTCAGAGGATATCCATGGAACAGATATGCGGGAAGATGGGATCACCTCGGACATTGCTGCTAGAACAATGAAGTTGCTCCGTCTTATGGATTGTCGTGTCTAGCGAGATACACTTTGCTGGAATCAATAAGTGCGATGCAATTAGTGATAAAGACGTCGTTTTAGACCAACAACGACATAGCGTCAACTGAAAACTGACCTTCTTAGAAAACTAACCGTTTGTAGTCGCGGCAAACTAGTTGTTATTATTAGCTCGCCTGTATTCTGGGCTGGTTGGAAAATACTCCCTTTGCTGGAGGGAAATAATATCTTGTTCATTTATTTATTTTCTAAAATGAGAATTTGTGGTTGGATTGTAATCGAAAACTTTACACGATTTCTCTGCCAACAAGTGTTATTGTATCTATTTACATTGTATTGAGTAGTCTGCAGGTTAACTTCCGTCGTTTGATGGGTAGAGTGTCGCCCTCTGGCAGCAACGACTGCCACGTCAAGCGACAAACAAATGTCACCATGGGTAGCAAATAAATATTTATCCTCTTTGTCTGTATTTTCATTGCTGTATCATTACAGCATGTCTGTCTTGTTGTGGTTAGACGCGGTTGGTGGCAATTAATCTACAAGCGGCTATACAATTTGCTTCTTGTGTGGTATCGTTTATTTTCATCACTTAATTAAGCACTTCATTAAGCGCTACGTTTCCAATAAACAGACTCTTAATGTTTTGATGGCCTGATAATCACCAGCGTTTGTCAGTGCATGCGAAACACCACTCCTTGCGTTTAGCGTCCTTCTATTGTCGCCTCTCGCTGTCTCATAACCGAAGAGTATCAACAATTAACCGCGTGGTAATCGATATAAGTTTAACATTGTGCACTTACACGCCAAAAGTCTCGTAATATACAATCACGGTGTCGGTGTCACGACTCAAGCGGCAAACAAATGTCACCATGGATAGTAAATAAATATTTATCAGCTCTACCTGTCTTTTTTACTGTATTATTACGGCATGTCTGTCTTATTGTCGTTAGACGCGGTTGGTGGCAATTAATCTACAAACGGCTGAACATTTACTTCCTGTGTGGTATCGTTTATTTAATCAAGCACTCGACAAAATAACTAAAGTTCATTCCTACATTCCTACTGGTATTCCACATTTCATATGCCAGGTGCTAGGCCGGTCGACATTTTAAAAGAAAGGACTCTAGGACTATGTCGGGGAAGACACTTAGTCGTGACTCGGCTCTGATATCTCCAGGTCACGGGGCGAGCATCGGTGAGACTTCGTGTCAGTCCGCGGTGGCAATACAACGACCTCTTAAAAACTAGATAAACTCTACACGAACTCTGTGAAATGTGCACAAGCGACATCGTCGTCTGTACTGAAACATGTGCGATTAGATACCACCAAGTGCACAAAGACACTGTTTATGTCAATCCCATTTTATTATTTGGTCCGCACTTTGTTGCTTGGAAAGTCATAAGTGGTTGACATTATGATGATGTTATCTGTATAAACAAAGTGTTGTCATGGACCGAGGAAGAGTATCAAATCGTTTCCCATTACTGAGACCAAGGTCTTCAGAGGATATCCACGGAGCAGATATGCAGAAAGATGGGATCACCTCGGACATTGCTGCTAGAACAATGAAGTTGCGCCCCCTTGTGGATTGCAGTGTGTAACGATATTCGCTTTGCGGGTATCAATAATTGCGATGCAATTAGTGATAAAGACGTCGTTTAAGACCAACAACGACAAAGAGTCAGCCAATCTATGGTGGTATTCCAGATAAATATGATTTCCCTATCAATAAGTGTTATTGTATATATTTACATTGTTTTGATTAGTCTGCAGGTTAACTTCCGTCGTTTGATAAGTAGAGTGTCGCCCTCTGCCGGCACCGACTGCCACGTCACTTGGACTGGCATAGTTATCGTAGCAACACTACAAGGTTGACTGTTCGCAAGACGTTGGTAGCGCGCAGAAACAGGCTTTGTCATATTATCAGACGATTGTGAAAATGTTTTTGTAAGTTTTTATGCTGTTTGTTTTTATTCACGTGCTGGGGTTAGTATCACATCTCTCTTCTGTCTCTCTATCTGTCTGTCTGTATGTCTGTCTCTCATTCTCTCTCTCTCTCTCTCTCTCTCTCTCTCTCTCTCCCTCTCCCTCCCTCCCTCCCCCCTCTCTCTCTTCCTCTCTCTCTCTCTCCCTCACTCCCCCTCTCTCTCTCTCTCTCTCTCTCTTTCTCTTGACGTTGATTTGTTGCCATCCTACATCAGTAATATCGTCTGATATTGTGTAGACCTGATTCGAGTTTTACTGGATTTACTTTGTTTCTACCTTGTAATATATAAATTGGACATATTTCGATGTCACACCGCAGAAGGACTTTTAAATAATAATACACCAACTATTTGAACTGCACGACGATGTCGCCGTCTGTCACGACAATGTCGCCGTCTGTCACGACGATGTCGCCATCTGTCACGATTGAAACGTCGAACAAATGTCACCATGGGTAGTAAATAAATATTTATCCGCTTTGTCTGTCTTATTTTCACTGTATTATTACGGCATGTGTGTCTCGTTGTAGGTAGGCGTGGTTGGTGGCAATTAATCTACACATGTGCCTACACATTTCCTCGCTTGATTAAGCACTGGACTGAATGACCTATTGATATCTCACATTTCATATGGCATGTGTTAGGTCGGTCGAAATTTAAGCCGAGAATCCTTTTAAAGAAAGGACTCTGTATGGTAAGACACCTACTCGGGATTCAGCCCTGATATATCTAGGTCAAACATAAGGGTTATTGCATCCATTTAGATTGTATTGAGCAGTCAATTAACTCCCGACGTTTGATTCTTAGTGTCGCCCTCTGCTGGCACCGACTGACATGACACTTCGATTGCACTCCATGCTACATTACCAGACTGACCATCCAGACTGACCATCCTCAAGACGTTGTTTGTGTGTAGACTCAGGCTTTGTTAGATCAAAATAACGGTTGTGAATTTGCTTTTGTCCTGTATAAATTCTCATACATGCCTCACATTTTGCAGTGGTAAAATTACTGCGAATATGTGGACATATTTCGCTAAAATTTAACCAAAATTACTTTGACCCCCAATATACACGCAGCCAACTTCTGCCCCCCCCCAAAAAAAAAAACATAACTCAACAGCTTCTGACTCAATGATGGAGTAAGTGCACACACATTCAGAGGTATTCTAGCTAAACAAGGGCTATCATATGAACAACAAACAACGCATAAATGCGGTGCCACACCTTTGAGAATGTGTTGTGACATTAACAAATAACAAATATGCACATGTCGAGAAGGTTCCTCCTATCACAATGACCTCTGTTTATTTC
>OY759267.1:25907269-25912269 GCA_963662155.1 Lamellibrachia columna
GCTCCTTGTGTCGGGCTCCTTGTGTCGGGCTCTGTATTAGGATGTCATCCTTTGTTTGCTCGGGAGAATTTGTACATTCTATATTTTACGATGTATTTACTTGTATTATTTCCTGGTATGTCATTGTATGTCACTGTATGTCACTGCATGCCATTGTATGCTGTAATTCGTGTGTGTCATCATACGTAGTATTTTCTTGTATATATGTTTGCATGGCGTCGTCGACAACACTCTGTGAATGTTTATGCTCACACATAGTTGAATAAACGTTCAAGTACCGGGTTACCTCCATGGTCAATACCACGCGTCTCGATCTTTATCCATCACGCACCCGGTATAAGGACCCCCCACAAATCATTTGTACCAGCCCCCCCCCCCATTGTTAATCCGATACTGGCTACAGGCCACAATTGACCTTCCTGTTTACTGTTTCACACGAATGTAGGTCGTATTAAATTGTGATATATGAAATTAAATAATTCATATGATGTGATGTAAGTGCAGTTGAGCAGGCATATTCACATGTTTGTTTGTAGAAGCTATTGGCTGTGGAATAGTGCATTTTTGTGAGAATTTAACAGGCGAATGAATTTGTGGAAATTTTTCTGTTATGGGCCACGCGGGCTCATGAATACATGGCTTTTTTTGTAAATATTGACGGGCATCGCACGTGGGAACGTTTTAAAAGAGCTGGAAGTATGCGATTTTTACAAAACTTGGTCAGCATATCAATGAGATGATGGCAGTTAGTGTGAAAAAAATTCAGAATGTTTAGTGGTTAGCCACCAATGCAATGTTTTACTGTGATTTGTCCCTTACAAGGAGACACCGTCGAGACATACTCCGCAGCTGTAGTTCCCAACTTTGCTCTAAAGCCAGCCGCCCACTGACTGAACACGACTGAACACGACTGAACAAGACTGAACAAGACCTCGAAGCAACTCGCCCGTCGAAAGCCAGTCACGCGTGATAGTTACAACTGATAACCTTACGACTTGCCGCTCCTCACTGCTACGACTGGCCGCTCCTCACTGCTGCGACTGGGTTTTTCCATTCATTCACCGTATTGTTGACAGCGATAGCGGTTGTGTAGAAACGAGCGTCAGAATGGTTTATTGTGCGGCATTCGATTGTAATGCAAACAGTAGTGAAACTAGAGTAACATGTCGTTGGCTTAAGTTTCCTACGGAGCCAATTTCGTTTTAAAAAAGCAAACTTCAAGTCGACGAAGCACAGCAAGCTTTGCTCGCTTCGAGAATTTTTTTTTCGACTGCGATCCGAGAAGATGACAGCGCTGGGTTATCCTGGTGCTAAAATCTCTTTGAAAGAGGATGTTGTGCCAACTGTTGGCACTAATACAGGTGATGTTCGCTCACGGTGAATTCGGCCCCGTGAATTCGAACAGCGTTCTTTGGAGACAAACACTGGTGATTTCGGCCTCAGAGCACAACGGGCATAGTGATCTCGGCCCAAACGCTTGTGTGATGAGTACACGAAGCTCAATGTGTGTCTTACTGTGAATAAAGCATATATTATCTCATTTGTTAATTGATTTAGTTCCACATTAACCCGAAATTTTACTTTGTAACCGATTTTATAGCTTTCGCTTCCGTTGGCATAAAATACGGCATTATATTTTAACATTCTAACACGCAGTTAATGAGACGATCATAAGAACTTATACAACTCATTGTTCCCTTAGAATTCAGATATAATATATTACACCAAAAACTATAATATTATATACACTTGAATAACTTAAATAAATGAAATTACAATTATCATAATACCTTGTTTCTACTTTTCAGATCAGAGCCACCTGCATACGATCTTTGATCTATACAGTATTTTTCGTCAGATCATTTTGCATGTGAAGCACGGTCTACCGTCCATATATACACGTCACGTGGTCAAACATTCAGAGGTGCCAAGAAACACTGCACAAAAAGCGGTAGATCTACCGCGTTTCAAGATGTGAGGGCGGTTGATCGCGTCGCTAGCCACGCGCCGCGGTCACTTAAATTTTAGGGTATATTTACTTAATTTTGTGACGTGTTGGTATGTTTGGATTCGAATGAGTACATTTAACTTTTTACCCGTGAAATTACGGTTTGGCGGTAGATTTCGGCACTAAAGCTGTAGACCGTGAGATTATCCTAAATTGAAGAAAAAAGCATGAGTTCTATACCAAAGCGGGAGACTTGGTACTTGGTACCTCTGGACATTACTCTAACTACCATGTAACGATAATAAATTATAAAAACAAACACTAGCTATAATCTTGTACGCCAATCAATATCTTGATGACTTCTTGGAATCCAACTCTCGGAAGTGGGACGTAACACTGGCAGTGATAGCAGCGGCTCGTGACGGTTTAAGCAACGCGGGGAAGATGAGCATAATCGAGACAGGCCGGTAGAATAGGGTATTATTTGGAATTATTAATTAATTGAAATCTAATTAAGTTTTCGGTGTTGTGGAAATATGCTACAAGATGTAACACGATGAATTCAAGCCATCTTTGTTTTTCTTCCCTGTAAAGGGCCCTCGTCAATTCGATAGTTTCACTACGCAGGTCCCGGTTTAACCTCACTTCGCGAAAGATTGAGCAGACCTTACATCGACAACGACATGCTAGCTCGTTTAGGCAAGTGTGTTATTTAGGCTCGGTGAAATCACATACAAACTATTATATCATTATCTGTGACTGGTTCCGGTAAAAAAAATGTAAAAGGGACAACACTTGTCCGGCTCTATATACTATTCCACAAGGAGGTCCGGCTCTATATACTATGCCACAGGGAGGTCCGGCTCTATATACTATAGCACAAGGATGTCCGGCTCTATATACTATAAAACAAGGAGGTCCGGCTCTATATACCATACCACAAGGAGGTCCGGCTCTATATACTATGCCACAGGGAGGTCCGGCTCTATATACTATACCACAAGGATGTCCGGCTCTATATACTATAAAACAAGGAGATCCGGCTCTATAAACTATACCACAAGGAGGTCCGGCTCTATATACTATAAAACAAGGAGGTCCGGCTCTATATACTATACCACAAGGAGGTCCGGCTCTATATACTATACCACAGGGAGGTCCGGCTCTATATACTATACCACAGGGAGGGCCGGCTCTATATACTATACCACAAGGAGGTCCGTCTCTATATACTATACCGCAGGGATGTCCGGCTCTACATACCATACCACAAGGAGGTCCGGCTCTATATACTATACCACAAGGAGGTCCGGCTCTATATACTATGCCACAAGGAGGTCCGGCTCTATATACTATGCCACAAGGAGGTCCGGCTCTTTATACTATACCACAAGGAGGTCCGGTTCTATATACTATACCACAGGGAGGTCCGGCTCTATATACTATACCACAAGGAGGTCCGGCTCTATATACTATAAAACAAGGAGGTCCGGCTCTATATACTACGCCACAAGGAGGTCCGGCTCTATATACTATGCCACAAGGAGGTCCGGCTCTATATACTATACCACAAGGAGGGCCGGCTCTATATACTATACCACAATGAGGTCCGGTTCTATATACTATACCACAGGGAGATCCGCAAGGATGTCCGGCTCTATATACTATAAAACAAGGAGGTCCAGGTCTATATGCTATACCACAATGAGGTCCGGCTCTATACACTATACCACAAGGAGGTCCGGCTCTATATACTATACCACAGGGAGGTCCGGCTCTATATACTATACCACACGGAGGTCCGGCTCTATACACTATACCACAAGGAGGTCCGGCTCTTTATACTATACCACAAGGAGGTCCGGCTCTATATACTATACCGCAAGGATGTCCGGCTCTATATACTATAAAACAAGTAGGTCCAGGTCTATATACTATACCACAATGAGGTCCGGCTCTATACACTATACCACAAGGAGGTCCGGCTCTATATACTATACCACAGGGAGGTCCGGCTCTATATACTATACCACACGGAGGTCCGGCTCTATACACTATACCACAAGGAGGTCCGGCTCTGTATACTATACCACAAGGAGGTCCGGCTCTATATATTATACCACAAGGAGGTCCGGCTCTATAAACTATACCACAAGGATGTCCGGCTCTATATACTATACCACAAGGAGGTCCGGCTCTATAAACTATACCACAAGGAGGTCCGGCTCTGTATACTATGCCACAAGGAGGTCCGGCTCTATATACTATACCACAGGGAGGTCCGGCTCTATATACTATACCACACGGAGGTCCGGCTCTATACACTATACCACAAGGAGGTCCGGCTATGTATACTATGCCACAAGGAGGTCCGGCTCCATATACTATACCACAAGGAGGTCCGGCTCTATATACTATACCACAAGGAGGTCCGGCTCTATATACTATACCACAGGGAGGTCCGGCTCTGTATACTGTGCCACAAGGAGGTCCGGCTCTGTATACTGTGCCACAAGGAGGTCCGGCTCTGTATACTATACCACAAGGAGGTCCGGCTCTATATACTATACCACAAGGAGGTCCGGCTCTGTATACTATGCCACAAGGAGGTCCGGCTCTATATACTATACCACAGGGAGGTCCGGCTCTATATACTATACTACACGGAGGTCCGGCTCTATACACTATACCACAAGGAGGTCCGGCTATGTATACTATGCCACAAGGAGGTCCGGCTCCATATACTATACCACAAGGAGGTCCGGCTCTATATACTATACCACAAGGAGGTCCGGCTCTATATACTATACCACAGGGAGGTCCGGCTCTGTATACTGTGCCACAAGGAGGTCCGGCTCTGTATACTGTGCCACAAGGAGGTCCGGCTCTGTATACTATACCACAAGGAGGTCCGGCTCTATATACTATACCACAAGGAGGTCCGGCTCTGTATACTATGCCACAAGGCTTTTCCAACTGTCGCAAGTTACCCGATGTAACGGTTACATTCAATTCTTTCGATGATTTTAACAAAAGTACGCACGCCTTTATT